>CP136065.1:79104843-79639744 GCA_032622095.1 Siphonodentalium dalli
TATTTTCATTAATCCTTTATGAGAGGTCATATCAGGAGTGCATTACCTGAGGCCATTCTTAGATCAGCATCAGTCCCTCTTAGGGTGTATATTGGCAAGTATATCTGACCCTGAATGTGATTAAAACATACTCGGTATTTGCGTAATTGGATACTAAATGTGATTAGAAACGTGCTCGTACTTGAACCATGTTACGAAGATCGCAAATATTTGCCCGATTATTATTCTGCATGCTATTTCATGAGGTACTCAGACCACTATTTCAAATGAAATTAGAAAAAAAATATCACATATAATCAACTACTACATACGAGTTACCTATATACCGATTTTTCACAATCACCACATTAAAGTTGTTATCTATCTATTATATATTTTTTGGAAGATCTGTCTGTGTGTGTGGTGTGTGTGTGTGTGTGTTCGCGATGGACTCGAAAACGGCCGACCCGATTTCGATGAAACTTCGTATGTGAGGATACTATCGGTCGGGAAGTGGCATAGGCATATTAATTTTCAGATCCGAGGTCAACTTTTCACGTGCCGAGGTCAAATCTGTTTTACGCCGTTTTGCGCTAATATATTTCAGTTCGGTGCTCACAAATCGATTCGATATAGCGCGAATAATAAATTGCCAGTCATATAATTTGCACGGTTAGAATCTGTGGCGCTTCCTCTTTCCAATGATGTATCATACGCCTGTGTACGTTTAAAGTTTCTACCTTAATTATCGGGAAGAACGCAGGACCATGCTTCGCTCATCGAAAAACATTCCGTAAATATATTACGCCGTCAACAGACCGTGATAGAGCTTGAGCTGCATGTAGACCCCCCTCCCCCTATGCGGATTTTAGGTGGTTATGATATCTTTGTAGAACTATATCAGTCCTTCAATTTGCCGGTTGTTTGCCATCTGGCGATGGGGGCTTTATAGAGTTATCGGTATTTGAATCCAAGATGGCCGCCAACGTTGAATATCTAACCAGGTAAATTTCAATTCGCAATTAATCAGGAAGTTTATGAGGTATTACGTCGTGCGATATGCCATTATATTGATAATTGAGTACTCCTTATTTATTTGTAGGAATAAATTTCATATATTTAAATTGGCCGCCAAAATGGCCACCGGAAGTGGACAATGTGACACTTTTTCACTAATATCTTCTATATCAGTTTCTGCTGTTTAGAACTGATTGAGAATTGTGACTTTATTTTGTATTGTTTATATTAACTTATCATTGGGGCAATGAAATAAGAAATTCTTTGGGTCCTAGACCCTTCCGATCCCTCAAAAATTTGACTTTACATGAAGCGGTATAAATTTTCACCAAAAAAAATCACAATTGGGATTCTAGTCACATTTCAGCAAGGAATGAGCAGAACTGTGTTATGTAAGTGAGACATACCATTACCCGTGAATATTCCAAGTCATTGGAACCAAAATTGTTACTTTGGATCAAAATGGCCGCCAAAATATGGAAAATTGTAAATATTGTAAATATATTGCCCCAGCGTTCACTGCAATCGCTTACAATCTGTGGTTGATGAAGTAAATTGGCTATTCTGCCTTATATCCATTGAAAACTAACATGTCTGATTCACCTTGGTTAAGTTTTAGTATTGTAACCACTGACATTACCAGAAATATTGGATTTTACTCTCACACACTTGACATAAATATCTGCAAAAATTAACTGTTCATGTTTTGATCATTTTTATTAAAAGTAAACTGTAACTAACTTTGATATAAACGGTGTTTATCGTTTTGGTCTAATGTAAATGTGTCACACTAAGGTCATTATAGAGCAAATTACTCAAGATGACTTCCAAAATGGCAACCAACTTGGGTAAAAAGTTCATTGTTCACATATATCCGGAACATTATTGTCTGCTGTTCCAAAAAGTTAGCAAATTGTAACTTACTTGGTTATTATGCATGTTAGGTAATCAACTAAATATTATTGGCTGTCCCGGTTCCTTATGGGGCATGACAAATTCATTTTAAAGTTGCTTATGGAATTTTGCCGAAAACCTCTTTTGGGATTCTAGCCACTTTGAATCTTTGAAACGGAACTAATATAAACCATAATCTGTGGTGACTATTCTGGCTATTTTGACTCATTAAGATAAAATTGATCACCTCGATACAAGAGGGAGGTCAATATGGTAGCCCGTGAGTTACTGCGTGGTCATACATGAGGTGAGGTGAATAGGTATATATGGAGTTATTTTATGATCATGAATGATGTGAACAGATCTACAAGGAATCATATGATCGTGAGTGGGATGTCCATTGTGAGATGTATATGTATACAAGTAGTGGCCGTATGGTAATGTGTGAGCTGAATATGTTTACATGGAGTGACTGTATAGTTGTATGGTTATGTGTGGATGTACGGGTAACACGATGTGGCTGTACGGACAATGATATTGTGTGCGGATATAACGGGAGTAGCTACAATGTCATATATGTGTTGTTTATGTATATATGGAGTGACTATGGTCATGGGTGGGATGTATAGGTGTATATTTGGTGGCTGTATTGCCACATGTGGGTGACCATGTATACATCTGGTGTCTATGTGATCATGCTGGAGTATATGGATAAATAGGGGGTGGTTGGATGAATATGTGTAATGTGTATAGGTGTACATGGACTGACAGCACGGTCATGGATATACATGCCTGAGTATATCTGGGTGGTCGTTGGCGAGCGTGTGTGTATATAGGGAGTGCCGTGGTGGTAATGGGTGGGATGTATATTTATATATGTCGTGGATGTATATTGTCATCGGTGGATGTATAGGTATACAGGGAGTAATTGTATGATCATGGATGGCGTGTATGAGTACACAGCGAGTGACTGAATTGTCATGTGTGGGGTGTATATAAAAGTCTGGAATGTATAATTGATCATGTGTGAGAAGTATTGGTACACCTGGAAGGACTTTATTGTCATTGGTGATGTGTATATGTACACCTGGAGTGACTCTATGGGCATGTTTGTGTTGCATATGTATATATCGAGTGGCTATATGACCATGGGTATGGTGAATATGTATACAGGGAGTGACTGTGTGGCAATTAATGAAATGAATAGGTGTACAAGGAGTGACAGTGTGATCACCAATGTGGTGAATATGTATACACGGAGTGAAATGGGTCAGGTGTAGGAGTATACCTGGTGTGCATGTATGGTGACTCATTGTCATATGTCAGATGTTATGTGTACGGGTATACGCCAAGTGGTTGTATGGCCATTGGGCGAGGGGTATATATGTATAGCACGTGTGACTATATGACCATTGCTGAGGTGCATATGTATACCTGGAGTCACTCTATGACTATGCGTGGGGTGTATATGCTTATCTTGAGTGGCTATTTCGCAATTGGCGTGGTGAGTAGATATGCAGGGATTGACCGTATGACCAATGGTGATGTGAATATGTGTATCTGTAGTGACTGTATGATCATGAATGTGGTGAATACAGGGAGTGGCTATGTGGCCATGTGTCAGGTGTAACAGTTTACATGGTGTACATGTATGTTGGCCCATGACTATGTGGGGTGTATGGGTATACGCAAGTGGGGTTATATGACCATTGGTGAGGTGCATATGTACACATGGAGCGATGCAATGGTCATGGTTGGGGTGCATATGTATACCTTGAGTGGCTATTTGGTCATGGGTGTGGAACATAGGTACACATGGATTTACTTTATGGCCAATGGTGAGGTCAATAGGTATACAATGATTGACTGTGTGATCATGAATGTGGTGAATATGTATACATATAGTGACGATACGGTCATTGGTCAGTTGTAGGAGGTATACCTGGTGTGCATGCATTAAATTGTTATTGACAGATGTATGGTCATGTGTGGTGTGCAGGGATATACACAAGTATGGCTGTGTGGTTATGGGTGAGGTGCATGTTTATAAAGCGAGCGACTATATTGACATATGTGTGTTGTTTATTTGTATTTGGAGTGACTGTATGGCCCTGGTGGGTTGTACATGTGTACCTTGGGTGGCTATCGCTTTCCACAATAACTCAATGATATGTTACTTGATATAGAGATCACACCAGAGAGTCCTCCTTGGTGGCGTGTATGTACGATGGAGGAAATGTTAAACGATTTTCCTGACAATAGTTGATAAATGTTTATGCTAATGGGCAAGAGTAGCCACATATTATGGTCGGATGGTCCCTCTCAGTTCCGTTTCAAAGTTCTGCCCATTTATTTTCAAAAACTTGGCCAGAATCCCAAAAGACGTTTTCGGCACAATTGTACACTGCACAAATTTAAAATTAAATGATCGTGCCTCATAATTGTACAGTGCCAATCAGAATATAAAATGTAGTTGTCAGACGATTAACTAACGTGTATAATAACAAAGTTAGTCACACTTTGCCGCCTTTTCGGAACAGCAGATAATTATGTTCCGGATATATGTGAAAATCTACTTTTTACCCAATTTAGTTGCCATTTTGGAAGCCACCTTGAGTAATTTGGTCATTAAACACCTTATTGTGACACATTTAAGATAGATAAAAACAATAAACACCTCTCATGCCAAAGATAGTTACAGTTTACTTGCAAAAAATGGTTCAAACATGAGAAGAGATTTTTTGCCGATATTTATGTCACGTTTGTGAGAGTGAAATCCAATATTTCTGGTAATGTTTTTGTTACAATAGTTAGTAACAATGTTAGTATTCAATGTATAGAAGGCAGAATAGCCAATTTTATTCATCAACCACAAATTGTAAGCGATTCCAGGACACACTGGGGCAATATCTACCATTTTCCATATTTTGGCGGCCATTTTGGTGGCCATTTTGATCCAAAGTAACAACTTTTGTTCCTATGAATTGGCGTATCCATGTATAATGGTATTCCTCACTTACATTCCACCGTTGTGCTCATTCTTGGTTGAAATTTGAACAGAAACCCAATTGTGATTTTTTTGGTGAAATTTTATACCGCATTCTGTAAAATCAAACTTTTGAGGGAACGGAGGGGGCTAGGACCACAATAATTGCTTTTTTCATTACCCCAATGATTAGTTAATATAAAACTATAAAAAATAAGGTCACAATCCTCAACCAGTTCCAAACAGCAGAAACTGATCAAGAAGATATGAGTGAAAAATAGTCATATTTTCTACTTCCGGTGGCCATTTTGGCGGCCATTTTGTATATATGAAATTTATTTATACCTCTCAATAAGGACTACTCAACTATCAATAGAATAACATATCGCACGACTTAATAACTCATAAACTGCCTGAGTGATTGCGAATTAGATTTTATCAAGTCAGATATTCAATTTTGGCGGCCATCTTGGATTAAATTGCCTCGAAACATGTGAACATTGACTACCTATATGCATCCATGTGCTCGTGGAATGTTATAGAAAACTGCCCTGGTCTATGTTCTCGTGGAAAATAATGAAAACATCGGTATTGTTCACAGTTTAATCACGTTATGCATGCGTAAGTTCACACACTGTACTTTTTCAGATATATCTTCAAAATAAACGAAAAATCATATCATCGGTGTCATTTTAAGAAAAATATCGAGTCAGGTGCCCATGTGACGCTATCTACGCAGACACTTGTTATATTCAGTTCGAATGAAACTGAGTATGAGAAGATACGAGTATACAGTTTTAGTGTTAATACATTTCAGACAGAACTATATATATAGTGTATTGCAGCTTTGTCTAATAATCTGCAGTTTTCTGATTGAAGGTGACAGCGTTTCCTTGGTTTAGAACTGTACGTCGCCAGCTTAGTTTATTGTCCGGCCACAAATTGTGTATGTGTACGTCAATATGCATGGTCCGTCCAGGGATATATAAAATAATTTACCGTAACATTGGGGAAGCTCCGGCTATCGCCAGTCTGGACTTTCGAATTGTCGCCGAGCAAAAAATGGCGGGAAACACAGGGAAACGGATGCTTATTTTCCTAAGCGGCAATTCATGACGCCATTTTAGTCTCGGTACCTGTACCGTGTACATAATGTCGTTGGAGAAGTATGAGTAATAATTATTATTTAATAAATAGTATTAATTATTATGTATCAACCTATTTTTGTTCCCGGAAACATTTTTTTTCGGGGGGGGGGGGGGGGCAACAGAAATGAGCGGTGATCGACCGTCCGTCTAGCCGTCTGTTCGTCCATTCGACACATCTGTGTTCATCTGTTTTCCAGATGATAACTTGAATAATATTTTATAGAATTTAATGAAACTTGGTAAATAGACTTCGTATGAGAAAGTCCCGATCAAGTTCGAATTTGGCACGACCATTTCTGACACAGATACGCCCCTTTTCGACGTAGAATTTGCCGATAATTATCGTGTTGCCCGGATAATATAACTTGCATGTTAATTAATATCTCTGGAAAGTGATACAAAACGATGGTTACTTAATTGGTATAATTTGAAGTATAACCGGCTACAGGGGCCTCAGATGAGCAAACTCAGTGGCACGTACACACAATTGTATATATGTTGACGAGAGCATCACCGGACAGCATGTACTACCGAAGTACTATGTATGCATGACACGGAGACTCAAACATGTCTTGTTTGCTAACTTATGTGCCTACCACGGAATTACCGAAAGCGCGAGAAATGACGAGACGAGATTAGTTTACACTGGGATCATTCTCATCCACCACAATGCAATAACTGGGTAACTCCAGAGTTAATTATCGTGGTGTGCAGGTCGGTTAGATGGTCGCCCCATTACTAGTTTGGTGATCATTCTGCGATCTCCAAGCGACATACAACTTGCATCATGCACAGTTGCAACATACGATGCACATTTTCGCATTTGATCCAACATCCATTTCATTGCAGCAAACTGCCCGTCTGATAACTACATATTGTCGGCCGATGTGAACAAGGAAAACATATACAAACAGATTCCAATCTG
The DNA here is from genome assembly GCA_032622095.1 of Siphonodentalium dalli. NCBI lineage: Eukaryota > Metazoa > Mollusca > Scaphopoda > Gadilida > Siphonodentaliidae > Siphonodentalium > Siphonodentalium dalli. The sequence goes on from CP136065.1 coordinate 79,111,793, forward strand.
TCATCATTATCGGCATTTTCAGCATCATCAGCTTCATCGCCATATCGTCATCACCTCCACAACCACCACCACCACCATCATCATCATCATCATCATCATGTCAACATGTACATGTATGCATATATGTCGATATATCCAGTGTCTTGATATTAACACCCTTTACTATATTTCTTCAAATTCAGCACTATTGGTTCATATTTTTGTACATAACGATTGTTGTTATACGCCTTATAAATCTTCATATACTGGTAGAAATAAAGAAATAATAATAATAGTTTGTTCCATTAGAAGGTTGGCGTATTTATTTTTTAATTCTATGTTGACTGTTCAAAAGTATGTCAAGGGTAGTCAGAAGAAGAAAATCGCAAAATTTACAATTAATTTGCCTATAGAAGAGTATCCATACTATGGCTGCTTTAATTCCCGGACAACGGATTCATATATCATATTTGCTACCGAGATTTGCATGGAAACACCAGCGATCTATATTATAATTTATTAATTAGCTATAAGTTATCGGCCGCAATAAGTAGAACGTTGCCCGCGTCATAAGTAACAAAAAGTCGGCCAATAAGTAGAAAACGCGGCCAATAAGTAACAAAAAGTCGGCCAATAAGTAGAAAATGCGTCCAATAAGTCAAGGTGACGTAAATGATGTCATACGTAATTAGCTCGATCGGCAAAGAATATTGGGTCGACGGAAGATAGATTGCAGTTGATTTCGAATGACTTACGGACAGTCACTGTTTTTGGGAATAAATATACATGTACGTGGATGTACTACGTGTACCCGTGTCAATATCGTTCCCAGTGGAAACTGACAGTACTGTGAAATCGCTGCAAGTTCTTCACAAAGTTCACAAGAATAAAAATAGCTGGAATAATTGTTAATTTAATAAAACACACAATGGTATATATCTATGTTAATATATTCATCCTGTGAAACAATTATTACATTTTTGCTAATTAATAAAATACTTATTAATTGGTTGTTTCCACATTGACCGAGTTATGAGGCCTCGGTCTGTCGTATTAGCCTTCGGCCTGCGGCCTCAGGCAAATACGACAGACCTCGGCCTCATAACTCGGCCAATATGGAAACAACCAATTAATAACATATAATACGTCGATGGAAACACCCATTCAATATTGGTCACGTGACATCGCCCCCTTAATAATGGTCCTTTCTTGTCGTGACCCAGCGTCTGGGTAGAGTATCCGAAATACACACCAACCAGGAACTTTATACTCGAGGTTGCATGGTTTCTATAACAGAGCTTTTTTCTCTCTCTGACCGTGTGGTCCTGTGTTGCAACTGGACGTCACAACACTATATCCACCAATCCCAAACTTGCGACACACTAATTACCATTTAAACGATGTTTATACACAGACCTCGCGATGGCAGGGTTTTGTTGCGCGATACCCGGCTTCATCTTGGCAAACAGAAAATTTAAACTCCACCCTCTCGCCATTAGCAGCGGTTTCTGATGCAAACATTTGGGATGAATTAGCTGATCATGAGACGTAACCAGACTGATATAGAGCAACGCAGACGACAGCGTCCGACATCCAATCGCAATCGGTGTAACACAGGGATTAAAAATCATGCGCGACCATATGGAAAATGAATGTATTCAAAGACTGGGATCGACGTGAAACATGTAAGTATTTTACCATCTCATGTGTGCTGCTTGGGGAGACGACGGAGACAATCTATATATGTCCATGTGGTATATGATTCTATTTTTAAAATTCTAAATACACCCACAGAGAGGAATTCGGTAAGTTTATGTAAAGCTAAGAGACAGAGTTTAGTGGGTCTTTCGTGAATATGTGACAGCGAAAATATAGTTCTCGTTAAATTTTAAGATATCTTTTGAAACAAAGGATGACAAACGTTTCTGGCATGTTTCACGGAGGGACTGGTGTGTCCTGAGGATTTATGTATTTTGTTTACACGGTTCCGATTGGGATAGATGGGGTGTGATGTTCCCATAATATTGTCTTTAGATGGTGGATTTCTTAATTCGACAGTGGAATTCCTAGGCTTTTTAATCTCAGCTGAAGAAGTATAATAGACAATTCATTAAGTAAGTATGAGCGATGGTCCAACTCTGATATATATATATGTCATACATGTGGTTCATCGTGGTGCATTCGTTTTAGCAGTGAAATCCCTAAATTATGTAATCTAAGTTGAAGCAATATATAAGATAGTTCATTCAGCATGTATGAATGTATGAAAGATGATTGAAATGACGACAAATATTGTTCGGGTACATCATGGTTTCCAGTCGCCAGGGCAATCCAGAGGTGCTGTAATCTGAGTCGAAGAATTTATGTAACAATCAGTTCATTCAGTATAAATTGTGGTCGATGGTCCATGATACGTGTGGGCCATCGGGGTGTAAACCATAGGTTCTTTCAGGCTAATATAAAACAAATAATAAAACAATTGCTAGATTTACATCCCCTCCCGACCCTATTTTTAGTCCCCCCTTAAATTTGTTTTACTTTGGATATATTTTAGGCAAACTTTTTTCTCATGACTTGACCAGGGTGTAAGGGGGTGGGTCACAGGTGTAACACGGGGATTAAAAATCATGCGCGACCATATGGAAAATGAATGCATTCAAAGACTGGGATCGACGTGTCTGGAAAAGTCTGCTGCTTTTTCACAAGACGGGGGTGGGTGGGTATGTTGGGACCGAAAAAAAAATGAGTACAATTTGCAATTATTTTCTTACACTAAAATTACTCATGTTTATTAACAGTATATAAACCCGTATCTACATGAATATTTAAATTATAACACATTTAGCTCCCTGTCGGGGTCTATATATGGTATCAGAAATATTTAAATATGTTGTTTGGGACTTGATGTTGCCAGGTTTGTGTTTGGTAAATCACTTGATATAGTGAGTTTGCCTATAAAACTGAATATAAAACTCTCGAAACAAAAACGACTTTTCGTTTCTGTGTTTACTGTACTTACAAGACAAACAATGGCCGTAACTCTGGTAAAAGTTAATGGACGGAACCCGTAGTATATGGTTATCCTTTACGCCAGCCTGTGCTATCACGCCATGGCAAAGGACAGCGAAATCCGGAAATTAACCCCAAAGTTACAAGATGATTGTTCGGACACAAAATTCAAAATTTCCAATTGAAACAAGCGCCGTAAACTGGTAAAATTTAATGGACGAAACCCGTAGGATGTGGGTCGTATCCTTTCCCCCAACCTAAATGCATGCTATAAATATGCCAAAGGACAACGAAATCCGACAATTAACACCCGAGTTGCAAGTTGATATGTTCGGACGGCTCGACGAACGTACGGAACCCTCGGTTATATATGCCCCGAACCTTCTACGGGGACCGGAAGCATAATATAATGGTGAAGACTTCAATGGGATGGTATGATGGCACAAATATTGTATATTTAGTGACTTGTAAAATAGATAGTGAAACAGGATTGGAAACAAAAGTGAACAAGGAATACATTTGCCCAAACCAACCAAGGGGTGCCAAAAACACATAACAAAATTTTTATAATTTAAATCACCATGAATGTCTCAATCCACCCGATTAGAGACTCAAACCTTATACTTAGTGCTCCAAACCATCCAATGAGTTTACCAAACCACGGGACAATCATTGGATGGTTTATGGAACTCATTTGAGGGACACTCGGTTGATCATTTTGGGATATTCGATGGATAGTTGTGAACATTAATATGGTTAAAGACACCCAGTGTATGGTTTAGACACCCAACGGATTTCAGACACCAGTTTGTTGGTCTTTAGAAATTCCCGATGAACTGAAACACTCATTGTGTAGTTTGGGGCACTCTTTTGGGTGGATTGGGACACCGCACAGGTGTTTTTGGTGCCCTGATTGGGTAGCTTGTGACACTCGCTGGGTGGGTTTGTACACTACTTTTGTCGTTTGGAGGCTTGGGACGCATATATGACGGCTTAGAACTCTCGGTGGATGGCTTGGACACTGGTTGGGTGGTTTGGGTACTCATTGGATGGTATGGCACACTCATTGTGTGGATTTATGTGGAGTTATGTGGATTAGGACAACAGATGGTGGGTGCATGGTTGGGGACACTACCTGATTGGTTTGGAGTACTCGTTGGATAGTGTGGGACACTCATTGTACACCGCTAGACTGTTTGGTACACTACATGTGTGGTCTGTGACACACATTGTGTGATTTGGGCCACCTAATGGATGGTTTGGTTCACGCTGGCTTTGTGATATTATGTGTATGGTACAGTGACACCCATTGTGTGGTTTGGATAGGAGTATTCATCGGGTGGTATAGAACACTTATTGTGTGGATTAGGTCGCCAAATTTTGGGTTGTTGGGGACAATACCTGGGTGTTTTGGGACACACGATGGGTGGCTTTTTTGCAATAATTATATGGTTTAGGATACCAATCAGAGTGGATTGGACCACTCATTGGATCGTTTGAAACATTCGTTGGGTGGTTTTTGGACACCCGTTGTATACTTTAGGACACGAGTTGGGTGAATATGTGCAGTTATTTTATGGTGGTTTGGTACACTCAATGGATGCCTTGGACACTTGTGTGGTTTTGAACACTCAATGAGTGTTGCTGACACTCGTTGTGTGATTCTGAACACTACGTGTGTGACTCAAGTCACATTACCTGGGTGTTTTGGGACATTGTGAACTGTATGGTTTGTGACACTCACTGGGTGGTATACATATGGAATATTGGTGGTTTTGGACACTCGCTGGTTGTTTGGGACACCCGTTTGTGGTGGCTTTGGATATTAAATGGGTCGTTTGTGACACTCAGTGTGTGGTTTTGGGCGCTTATGTTGTGGTACAGAACACTCAGTGAATGGGGTATGACACCCGCTTGATGTTATAATATGAGACACCACATTAGTGGTTTTGCGGTACTGGTTAATTGTGTGGCTTTCCACTCATTTGTTGGTTTTGAACATTCATTGGGTGATTTGGGACACCCCTTTTGGTAGTTTGGGACACCATACTTGTGGTCTGTGCACTGTGGTTTGGGGTATTTACATATTTTGGGGCAGTCATAATATTGCTTTGGACGGTTTGGGACACTATCGGAGTTGTTTTGGGTCATGGGACAATCATTGAATGGTTTGGGACACTTACTCACGTGATAGTTTTGGGACATTCGTTGGGACTGTTACCGTTTGGGGCAGTTGTCGATATCAAGGCTCTAACATTCTATCACAATATATGTCGTCTGCCCCAGTCAAGCATAGAACAACAACTCACTAGAAGACAGTTAACTATGAAGAATGACTCCCGTGTCAGTTGGTACGTACATCACCATGAAAGCAACCTTATTCAAGCATGGACTTTTAGGTTACACCGGTGTAAATAGGGTTCGGAGTGACATCTAGCGGATGCGGGAGGAATATATAGGAGAGAATAAAATAGACACTGGGCCCTGATTGGTCAATAGCCTTGTGTGCTTTTCGAATATAACAATCGTCACACCTCTTCCCTATGATTTCCCATAGGTAAAATAACCATTGGCACAGGAATTAACCCTTTGTAGTGAAGTTTGAATTTTTTGGTGTGGTCTAAAATATGACAGTATTTTTTTGTACGGTTCTGATACTAGTTACGAAAACACAAGATTTAAAGGCGAATTCCCTGCTAGACAGACATCATTTTTTTGTGTAAAGTTTCCCAAAATGTCAATTTTTCAGATTTAAAGAAAATGTTGGACCCAACATTTATATTGCCAACAGCATACGCTAAAACGTTAGCATTGAGGCCTATGGAAAACATTTACACAAGTGTAACCACCATCCCCTACGCAGCTTCTTAATCGGCCATACACAAAAGGACAGTGGAGAGCGATAGTTAAACGAGCCGTTAACAGTGTAGGGTCAGAACGCATCATCGGTGCTGGTAAACGTTTTCATCTCTCCGGCTTCTTAACATCCAACTGTATACTCCGGGGCAATCACACCCTGTACTCAACATAATCGGTAATCCAGTGCGTGCCATCCGAAACTTAACATTCTACTGAGACTGATCACAAACACTTATCTACTCGAATATCTAAAGAAGAAAGTTGACGTTTGCAGTGATGGCTACTGTAAATTGTGCAGAAGTGAAGAATAAACAAAAGCACACTTCCTGCTAAAATGTTCCACCTAGAGGACACAAGAAAACCAATTTTGTCCCAAGTAGCAGATATATATCAACAACTCTTCAACACTCTATTCAACGACTTAAAGGTACTCAATCCGTAAAGAGGGTCCCCATCTCAACAGATTCCAACAACAACAATCCGATCAGAGGGTCCTATATTACTATTTCTTTGGCTTTGGGGGTAAACAATATTTGATTCGAGTCGAGGAACCCACCAAACAAAGCTCAGAGTTATTAGATATTGATTTTTGAAATTTGTTATTAACTCGAGATGAGTACTAATAACTGCCGTAATCTGCTCTGGATGTGTACTCCAAATCTATTCAAACAGACAAGGATGGATAACTCTAAAATCAAGTGGTAATTTTAACGCAATTTTGACTGAGTTCTGGGCCAGATAGTATTCCCGATAATGAAAAATAATAGATTTATAAAATCGATATCTAACAAATCTGAGCTTTGATGGGTGACTTCCTCGACTCGATTCAAATATTTTTGACCCCCGAAGCCATTGAAATAGTAAATGAGAGGAGTTTTATCGGGTTGAGTACCTTTAAATGAAGAAGAACATATCAGAACTATTTTAGATGTATCCCATACCTACAACAAAGATGATGCTCAACCTCATCCCACTTCTGGAATGAAAACCCTCCAGCTCCACTGTTCTCGACTGGCCCACTGACTCCATCTGAAGCGGTTCTTGTTGCTTGTCAAAAAGTTCAACAATAATTTTATATTTGTCCTAAGAAAGAAGGTGTACCTCTAGGTATGTAAAACAACCTAATTCCAATATAAAGCATTACATTCATGTAATAGGTTTACTCGGTCTACATTTGCTGGGGTTAGCCAATGTTGGCTGGTCAGAGAAAGAAGACAAGACAAGTTGGGTGGTTGAGGACCATAGGATTGGGACCCTCATTTTGGTGGATTGGAACACTAGTTTGGTGGATTAGTACACCTGTTGTGCGGTCGTTTGGGACACTAGCTATAGTCTGGTTGGTTCGGGATTCTGGGTGGTGTGGTCTTGAACAGTCCTTAGATTGCGTCGTTTCTGACACTTATTGGATATATTTGGATTCTAGATTCATGGGTGACATAAAGGACTACTCTTTATAAATTTGATTCTATATCAGCAGATTTAGTGAAATATTATTCCGCGTTCCGCATTATTATCAAATATGGACCGAACATGCTATATGGTTCCATAATTGACCACTTACTCCAATAGTTTCCATATAAATGGGATCTTTTTTTCTTTTTATTATCATTCATTCATATTTTTGATACAATTTATCAATTATTACAGTGGTGTATTTCATAAATACATAATTCATACATAAATTAATAATCATAGACACTGTGAATTATGACCCTGTTATAAATTAATTTGTCGCCATGCCACTCAAATGTGTTTTACACGATATTTTCCAGAAATGTTTTTCGTCTAATGATTTTGGTCTTATACTTTGTGAAACTGCAGAGGAAACTAGGTTTTAAGAAAGTTCAAAGTTCTGTAATAATGGACTTTTATGCTGTGCTATGTACACTATGGTTTTGGGATTTAATAGATAATCTTTTTTAACATGATTGGGACAAATGTCAACAATATATTGATTGGGATTAATAAATAATGTTGGGCTTTTAAACCTCTTTGGGATCTATATCTGATAAAAATTAGCACAAATTACCAATTACGCAAATTATGTCTAACATCTTGAAAAGTAATACCTTCACTTCTATTCATATGGGCACTAGTGGTCTGACAACTACTTAATATTATTGCACTCGTGTACTTGATTCCGGATATTGAAATTAAAGTTTTTAGCAATGTAGTAAACTTATTTTTAACCTTGTCCGCCAATTTGGATTTTGACAATATAATCTTGCACCAAATTACAGATGTATATGTCTTGGCAACAAGAATAGCGAGGTTTTTGTTGCATGATTCCATGGCCGACATAATCGTGACTGGTGGGACATAATATGCATCAATCATGGTACTCCTGGGACTTTTACTATATTATGTTGTGGTTATACTATAGTATCCCGTGGTATACCATAGTACAGTACATTATATAACAATAGTATATAATACTATAGTAGATTGTGAATTAATTTGCTGAAATCAAAGTGCTCCTGTGACTTTTACGATGGTATGTTGTGATAACACTGTGATAACACACGGTATACCATATTATACACTACGTTATAACTACATTATACTAGAGTACAGTATGAACTAATATGCGCGCATAGTACTCCTGGGACTTTTACTATTGTATGTATGCTACAGTATGTTGTGGCAAATACTGTAGTATCCCATGGTATACACTACAGTATAAATGTAGTATACTGTAATACAACTCTAGAATACAACGATACAATATGAAATATCATGCAACATTCATATACCCCTGGAACTTTACTATATTATAATGCGGTTATTACTATAGTATATCATAATATTACCAAAGTATGTCACGAAACATTATGTAACTATAATAGTAATATAAACACTTAGCAGCTGGTGTAGCAGAGAGAGAGTCACACATTCAATTTTACATGGACATCTAAACATGGCTTATTTTGGATGTGAACTTACATTTTAATAATAACCGCCATGTGGAATATCATACAAGTAGGTGTAAATATTTTCTTCAACAGAAAAAAGTTAACATTTTCAGATAAACAAATCCCTCTTTTATAATTTTAAAACTGATGCTAATCACCAAAGCAAATTTTGAAGAAATACCGTTCTTAGTGATATTGGGATATTCGAATCGGATGGGGGGGTCTTTAAAATCCCAAAACATCACATAGTATTGCTATTGTAACAAGATAGTATCCCAATAGTACTGATAAGTATACTATAGTTTTACCATAGAAGTACTATGATAATGAGCGATAACTATATTTCACAGTAGCACCTTTCGCAGCTGATGTGTTTTCTGTCTCTTTTTGCGGGAAGAAAATCATATTTCATTAGTTAATCAGTGCAACTGTTGCCATACTGAATTAACAGCATGGGGCAAGAATATTGATGTAACTAAGTCGCTTAAGTCAAGAAGTGTTTCAGACCTTAGGTAATGACATGTGCCATCCATGACCTAGCTCCACACGTTTGTCTCAAATGTTAGGCTTCTAAAAGCTACCATCGATAAGTATCACTATAGTTTTACCATAGTAATACTATAGTTTTACTTTAGTGGCAATACAGTTTTGCTGTATTACTGTAGTACTACTATAGTAGAAGTATATTATTACTATAGTATTATATTTACTATAGTACATGTGTCCAAAATACCATGGTATATTTTACTATGGTATTTTTTTTTCATAAGGGCGGGGTCGAATCGCGGGGGAAATGTGGGTTGTTGTCTGTTATTAAAACCCACCTGCATGTTATCCCTTTTCCTGACGTGGCTCTTATCCGGCAGAATGCTCAAGCTTTTTGATCATATGAGTGCTATTTAATGCCCATTGCCATTCTTTTAAGAATGCCATGGGCATTCTTTAAGAATATCCGTGGGCATTCTTTGAGAATACGCAAGGGATAATTTGATGCTATACACCCGACGCGGGTGGAGAAAACAGAATAAAACTATACATAAAACGTCTGTCGTAACAGGGACTCGGGCGTTGATATGCATGGGGTGGGGGGGGGGGGGATTAATAATTAGCGGGGAATTTCCTACATTCGGTCAAAACTTTCGACGGGAAAATTTGGAAATCTTGAAGCCAGTAAAATAAAAAAAATTAATTGTTCTCCCACCTCACTAATCGTTGGCCAATCAAAACCTGCTAAACAATTACAAATTACTAATAAATCAAACTAAAACTACTAACTGTAGTTAGACCTATACATATATATTCTAAGACTACAAATTTCAGTCAGGTTCGGATTTAAAAAAAGTTTAAAACAAAAACAAATCGAGGCCTGAGTGTTCATGGAGTTAGACTTTTATAGATGCTTTCAAATTGTTTCATGTTTCCTCCCCACAATAGGTACAGGTAGGAAATTCCAAGCCACGGGGTGGGAAGAAAATGAAATTACGCGACATTAAGAGCTCGGTCTGGTTAAAAGGGGCGGGATGCAGCTGGAAAATCCCCGGAGCACTCAAGCCACGTCGCTGATTTCTAATCAACTATATATTGAACGATATATAGACACTATTTACGCGATTGTATGCTGTTTCAAAGAACAAAATCACACAGTTTATACATTTGTGAACTGATATGACCATTTGTTAACTTTTGGGGGTATATGTAAGGTCATCGTGGTGGGGGGACCAGTTCGAAATCATGCATACACGATGGGACTGATGGGAAATTTGCTAACTACGGGGGATGGCCCATGTCATGTAAGAATTGTCCAATAACTGGAAATGTTATGATACCTTTCAGTTTGAAACATCTAACCTGACGGGAATGGGTGTGCGAAATTAAATTGTCATACTGCTCTGAGTCACGTCTAGCCACGTCCATATGTATAAAATATAGAATGATACTTATAATTCAAGTTAGTACATGTAGGTGTCTTTCTGATAATAATTGGAAATTCAAGAAACCCCATACGATTGGACACTATAATAATTCTATTCTTGCGTATTCTACACAGGACAACAATGAGAAAGAATCAGGAAACCATTTTATGCAAGCTTCTTTGTGTCCTTTCGACTTCTTAATAATGAGGCAGTTTTACCAGGTTTTGTGCATGTTGTTTGGCGCCAGAATTTTCGAAAAATCACATTTTATAAAGACCGTTTTACTTCATTACCAACTAACGATGAAAATTAAAGAGAAATTTCGAAAATAAGGTATTTAGGATCATTATTTTGGATGTTTCTTGTGGTGTTGTATTGGTGATGCATATGTATAACGACCATTATTTGTTTACGTTTTATTTGCCTGATAAATGTCATATGGAATGTTAACTTATTTGATGTCGAATTGGATGGGGCATCTTTAAATCAAGAAAGAAAAAAGAAGAAGAAACAAATACAATTGGGTAGAAATATATTGCTCACATACACTGGTCGAATCCATAGCGCAACGGCAAACTTCGGAGGAAACGTCCCTCAACTGGCGAGTCTGAATTCGAATTAATTAATAATTGAAACGTGTTGCTTTTCGCCGTGGACAACAATAACCGTCCGTGCTGAACTGTGTGTGTATACTCAGGTAATCAAGACAGAGCTGTGGACCAGATCAAATGGCTAGCTGGCTCCAATGACAGTTCAATGGGTGGGTTTTAAGTTAGATAATATTTTCAGCGTCGGGAATTCGGTCAAGAATCAACTCGGCGCAAGCGCCTCGTCGATTCTTTTACCGAATCCCATCTGCATTGAATATTATCCATTACGTAATGTATTCTGTTTTTAGCCAATAACAGTGATTTAAATATAACTACCACGCATTTGAATATATCATTGAATATTTCTCAACTAATGGCTCTGTATTGACTAAATTGGTTAGATAAATATCCTGTGAACAGCGTTTTTAAATTTTTATCCTTTTGGGGTGAGGGTTAGCGTTTCCGCTATTACTCGAGAACTGTTCAGAAATGCGTCATCATATGATATTCCTTGGATGCACATAATACTGATCTTTCCAAAGATATATGATCCTACCCGATTTATGTTTACAGTGTTCTTTCAAACAGAGTTGAAATGGCAACATTTCTTCAATTTATCACGAAAACAATATATGTGACGTTATATATATGTAGTCATGACAGTACAGACAAATCGAAAACTACATTGAAGACATAATACTACATGGAATACGTACTCATTCATTTAAGACGAATCCCTTGACGTTTGACGATATATGAGCACAAAAGAAGTCCAAACCCGATTTGTACATTTTATACAACCTTGTCCTCCAGTTGATATGGGGATTTTTCAATAAAACTAGTATATAACATCCTTAAGTAATAAATTATTCGTTCATATTTCTTAATTGTGATTAATTTACATAGAAGAACTCCATAAACCTTTTGTATCATGTTTCAGTGCTTAGGAATAGGGACTTCCCATTATATATACCCGTTGCTAAGGCGGAACCATGTATATAGCAACCGTTGCTAAGTGATACCGTAGAGGGTTGTCTCCCAATCTTAAAATGATCAGTGTGGTGTCATGTACCTATGTAGCAAATTTCATGCTTTTATCACAAAAGGTGCAATTTTGGTCATAATCATCTGGACTATCAGTGACGATGTGTCTTTAAAAACGTCCCATTAAGATTTGTAATTCCGTCCGTCAATTCAATAATGACTGCAGTCTTTCTCGTGTGAAAAAAACCCCACTATATATTAAAGCATTAAACATTATTAACGGTAACTATTACGCAACAATTCAACAGGACAGGCATTAGGCATAACATGTCATGCAATCTATAAATGTGAGCATATAACCTCGTACTTGCTTGTTCGCGATAAAACAATTTCGAAGTATCCAGACGATAGAGCAGAACAAAATTATTTATTTTTTTAAACAGTTCACCAATAACTTAAGGTAATATTTCTGGAATCGTTTGACAGCAGGAAACACATAAAATAGCATGAGAATATAAGTCGGTTCACACACGTTTCTGCTGACAAACATTCGAAATCGACGTCAACAGACGTCGAAATTGACAAAAACTTGGAAATGTTTGGCTCCATAAACAACCGTGATAAAAATTGACACGCTGGTGAGAACCCGACACTTTTACGTAGTCGAGCATTTGTTGTCGTCCATATTTTATGTGTTGCCTTCGCCAATTACGTATTCTCTAACCCGCTGACGCATGTTATGATGTAGAAGCTATGTAATATTTTCGTGAATCGCGAAATGTTATGATGACTTTTGCAGATGTTTGTTTTGTCGCTCTCAATTTCCTAGGCAAGAAAAACCGGAACAGCGGTGATAAATTGGCATTCTTCAATAAAGATTTCCAATACATCAAATTTCGCAGACTCTTGGTGGTTTTAAACCTAAAAATTAGGTCTGAGATCCTGAGATAAGCATTTGTTTGTCGGTAACCCTTTCCAGTATCGACGTTGGTAAATATTGAATTGTCACAGTCTCGGATCATCGGATGTCATATTAAAACTGGAATGGTTTTGCGCCGGGGATCGATCGAGGGACATGGCTGAAGGTCTCTGGCAAGCTACAAAACAGAGTTCAGTCCCCTCGCTACGCTATGTCATGCATAGGGAACTGAGCTCTGGGTGGAGCTTTGGTCTCTGGTAGCTAGTGCATGTCCTTTTACTGAATTCCAATTGCGCCTTTGAACCGTATAACATTCTCGACTCTAGTAAGGTCCATCCCTGTGGGATTTTCTGACTTTTGACTAACTCGAAATTTCAGCCCTATAATATATATGATTACAAATTCTGCTAATTTCGATGTTTAGATCAAATCTGATAACACCACGGTTGTAAAATTGCATCAGACAGAATAGGATGGTGTTTTCTTAAGATGATCGAAAAGTTTGACAGATTAAGCTACTTGTCGGAAATGATCAATGCAATAGGGTGAAATCAAACTTCTCATATTTAGAAATTTGGTTTGGTCCATTGTTTGAAAGATTAAGGTACCTGTCTGAATTTTCATTTTTAAAAATCCAGACACGCATAGCCTTTTTTTCATTTTGGCGACTTTAGGGACCAACACACCAGTTTTCTACTATTTATATAAGTTTTTACATCATGTTTTCGGGTACCCACCTTTATATTTGTATTCAAAATGTCTTTACTCATACCCATCCTTCATTCAATGAATCACATACGTTTATTTCCATTTATTCTGGCGAGTAGGATCACAATAGTCACACATTATTATATTCATACCCCTGATTAAGGTCAAGTATGAGATGATTTCGATGTCTTGAAATATATTTAATGCTAACTAAAATGTTTGCCCGTCTCTTGTAGTTGCCAACGGAGTATACTAGTCATATCACACCCTTTATACACATGATAACCATCATGGTACTGTAGGAGCATTATGCATATACATGTAAGTAATATGTGTATGCAGGGATTGTGGACAGCATGGTTTGTTATAATATCCTATATTGAGAAGTCATTGGTGAATTTGTTTATTGTTCTCGATTTTGGCTTGACAGACTGGCAATCACACTTATTTTATGACTCCATTTGACCCTATATGCTATATGACCATATATGCTATATGACCATATATGCTATATGACCCTATATGCTATATGACCATATATGCTATATGACCCTATATGCTATATGACCCTTATCAGACCCTATATATGCTATATGACCTTATATGCTATATGACCCTATATGCTATATGACCCTATATGCTATATGACCCTATATGCTATATATACATAGATTAACCCTTCACATCGCTTTATGGGTCAAATTCGAGAACTTATTTTGATCTAGCTGAGTAAAAGACTTGGTTTGCGACTGGTGGATCACCCACCACCGCCACCACCACCAGCCTACGTGTCTGTAAACTATTTTGACCCCCACCCAATCACATTTTACCGGTCGGCAATTTCCAATGCGATTGGATGAAATCAAAACTCTCGCAGTTAGGAAATTGATCTGGCCCAATCCGGGAGTGGTGCAGTCGGTATTCAAAGTTGGCCACCCCAACCCCCAAAACGAAGACTCTCTAGATATGTACCTTTCACTTGTTATTGTGAGTCATCAAAGGATACAAGTTCTAATGAACTTTTAAGATGAGACCTTAACATGCATGACATTATGTAACACCTTTCCTTGATTTGGGTTGTAATTCCAAACAACGGGCGCCCGTTAAATAAACACCGATGTGAGTGAGAATCCTTCGTTATTAGACAAACATGCACTTACATCCCGTCTCATTTAAATGTTTCAATAGCGGATTTAAATTGTTCTAGACTGGACGCGAAGTATGCAGCAATCATACACAAAGACGTGCACTGAGAAAAACGAATCTGTTTCAACACAGCAACCACCATATACACATATGTAAGGACATGATAATCCGACATGTTTCAACACTCTTTAACTATTTATTTCTCCAAATGTATATATATATATATACACTATCACAGCAAATTCATACACACAGACGCAAGAACATGATAAGCCGACATGCTTTAAAGTTACTCAATCCGATCAGACGGTCCCCATACCATTAAGATACAACAACAACATCAACAACATTTCTTCAAAATACGCTTTAGTAGTCAGAATCGAATTATTGCAACAAAATAATGCTAACCACAGTTAAAAATCGCGACCTGATTTCCATTCTGTCCTATTTTTTAAGTGACATGTTGGTACGAAACGTCCGTATGGGTATCGTTGGAATCGGCATCAAATTCCGCGTCTAACGGTACCGGCCCCTAAGCGGTATCTGTTTTTTTCGCGGTGATATTAGCTATTCTTTTCTGTCCGTTCTGCATAAAAACACTATTTCTTAGAACCAGTATGTCCTATAAATAAAACATACTTATAAAGCCAGTTATATCCTGTCATTTAAAAACAAAGATGAATTCTATCTTGAGTTTCAGACAAAACAGATCATTATTCAGATCGATGTTGTTCTATGTGCAGTTCGGCTTTACGAACTGTCACTTACTACAGGATGGAACTGAAATATTTTGCTAAATTCTCTCACATCGAACAGGTTGCAACTCAAGTTGCGATCGAACAGAGAAACTTTTTCCCGCGAAAAGAACACACGTATAGTCGAGGAGATATTGGTCGACCTCTGCACCCCAGGACTCAACTTCACCCCACTAACGTTCTTTCTTATTGTCTCCTCTAATTTTGTTTCGGTTGTTAACAAGAACAAAAAGTGGCCACAGAGACTCCAGACAAGATGGCGTCCATCATGGCGTCAATTTGTTTATATGCACCAGGTCTCTTTGATCACCGTTATCGTAAAGATATTATCAAATGCGGTCTTGTTTTCTGCTCGATTCGTTATGCCAATATATAACCCTTACAAATTAGCCAAAAGTCCGACACCATAATCTAATATGGCGGTCAAGATGGCCGCCGAAATGTGAAAATATGCTATTTTTCTGACATTTGACCACTTTTTGTTTATCTCTATGGGAATATATTGGCATCTTGGCATGAATTTATACATTTATCGTATAGAAGAATCATTGACGAACACAATGGGATCATAATACATATTAATTGTGGGATATTTTTGTCCGATATCACGTTTTCCCAAATGCCGATATAATAGGTCAAAGCCGAATCGACGCTAATAACGCGATGTAATGTTTCGAATCAATGAAAGTTATTGCTATCATAACAACACCCATGCATATATGTGAGGAGATAATCGAGCTATGATTCCTCTTATACCTGATTTGAGGAATATTCACCCAAATCCAAGATGGCGGCCAAAATGGCCACCAGAAATAGAAAAATTGCGAAAATCGCTGATTTTAACATCAGTGAGCGTTATTGTCACGACAACTCCACACCTGCTTATTAGTGTGAATTGGGAACACTTAGACGAAGAACTGTCATTGTACCATATCCAAATAAAAGTTTCCAAAATGGCGCCACAATGGCACCAAAATTCCCTCATTCACATCATTGGATACTATTGTCGAGACAACTCCACCCATGCTTACAGTTGAGTTGGAAATACTGTTCCAAATCGAACATGGCGGCCAAAATGGCCACCGAAATTTTAAAACAGACCTACATTCCTTAATTTCCTATACTTTCTTACGATGGGCGTTAATGTTTCGCGATTTCTACCCCCCCCCCATTACATGTTGAAATGGAATATTGATTTGAAGTATTCATTTGAGTTGGCAATTGATACTCAGTCAAGATGGCGGCAAAATTGGCGTCCAGAAATTGAAAAGAAATCGATATTTTCACATACTAATTTCAACTTTTTGTCATAATATCAATATGTCTGGACGAAACTGTACATAAACAATCTATTAGTTTAACTTAATACGTATCAACATGCATAAAATGGCTTGTATCCTTCTGGAAAGTCGAAAACCCACCATTAATATCGCGATGTGGCATTTCGAAATCCATTTTCCACTTAGCACCGATAATGGCCGTAACCGTAGGTGCGCCGAATAGTAATATTAGAACAATTACCTGATAACAGATTCTGATTTGCCACATCACGTCCATAATTATCTGGACCAGCTTCCCTTTCTTTGTCTGGTAAATCTGGGTCGCTCACACCGACAAAGTATTCAACACCTCCTGAGAGAAGGGTCCCTCTAATCATAACGTTTCAAACAATTCATTCTCCGAGGTCTAGCTTACGATTTTAAATATGCTAAATATGGGATTTGCGCGTCATCTTAAACTAGAACGGCATATGGTCGATGAGTATACAAGCTTGCATAATGTCATCTCTATGTATGTGTCTCATACCCCATGGGGATAACGACATGTACACCTGGCGAACCAATTAGCTAGTTACTTCTCAATAGAAATGTCATCTCTATGTATGTGTCTCATACCCCATGGGGATAACGACATGTACACCTGGCGAACCAATTAGCTAGTTACTTCTCAATAGATGGTTCGTCAACTCACAAACTTAGCGAACGCATTGGCATATGTGGACAACTTCGGCATTGTTTCGAAGGTTGCTATCTGTCTTATTCCCTTGGATAGATGTATATCTGCTAAGGAGAAGACCATAATGTACCGACTACCCACACTTCTTGACCATGATCCTAAGGAAACTGTGATGTCCCGCAGTCGTCTCGTCGAATAGCTCACAGCAGAGAAGAACAATACTCGCGGTGTTAGTTTGTGGACATACGCCATGATAGTGGGAATGAAATAAATTGGCCATGGTAAAATGGTCGGAATGGTGATGTTGCCAAGAAATCAATTGGTGTACCCAACGTATGTTGAACTGAATGCAAGATCTCATCAACGTAACATTCCTCTGGATGTTCTTCGCGTTGAACATTTCACCCTTGTGTTGATGGTATTTGTACGTTTTTGAACCATATCGACCACCACCCATTGTGTGTATGACATATCAACCAACTATGAAAGGCATCGTCTTTAAGACTGCACCCCAGTCTGGGTGGGGCTTATATAGTAGTAGCCAGTGGTACACGCCTGGTCCAGTTGATTGTGAGCGGCTTCCAAACGGATGGGGACAATCTTAGCATACAAGGAAAGCAAAGCCACACATGAGATCATGTCTGAATCTAAAACATACCCAAAGAAGGGCGGTGCAGTCATGGTCCAATTTCATTTCCACTATCATGACACATGCCCACAAACTAGCACCGTGCGTATTGTTATCATCTGCTTGAATTTGTTCGATGAGACAATTGCTGTACGCAACAAGATTTTTCTTTTGTTCATGGTCAAGATGTGTGGGTATGTTATGCATTATGGTCTTCTACGCCTTAGCAGAAAGGCATCCGTCAAATATCTGGCTTTCAACATTCGAAGCCATATACATAAGTTGTCCGGGTACGCCAGTGCATTAGATTAGTATGTGAATTGATGAACCATATATTGAGAAGTGGCTGTTTGGTAAGATCACCAGGTGTATATGTTGTTATCCCCATTAGGCCACCAAAGCTGAAAATACGCAGATAGCGAGGTCCTTCTGAAAGCTAGTATACGCATCGACCACATTCCTTTCTAGTTTATCGCACAAAATAACGCTCAGATCCCATATGTAGCATCTGAATTATACCATAAGCCATACCACGAATGAAGATCGCGAAGAATAAGGATAAGAATTCCCAGCTTTCGAGACAAACGCGTGAGCTGGACACCGGCATATGTATTGTTTGAAATAGTCCGATTAGTGGGGCCTTTCTAAAAAGAAGTGTAGAAAACTGTGATGGTGTGAGAGAGATAGATTAATCTGACGAAGAGACGGAAACTGGTCCATGCAGATAATGCTGAATGTGGCAAATCAGAATAAGCTCAGGTACTGTTGTTTTGATTTTTGGAGGCCATAATATGGCTATTTGGCGCACCTAAACGGCCATTATGGGCGCTTATGGTGTACAATGGATTTCGAAATGCCACATCGCGATGATTAATTGTGGGTTTTCATCTTTCCAGAAGGCTACGACTTATGTTGAAACTAATAAATGGCCTATAGTATGTACAGTGTCGTCCATACCTATCGATATAATGACAAACAGTTGAAATTAGTATGTGATAATATCGACTTCTTTTCAATTTCTGGCCGCCAGTTTGGCCACCATCTTGACTCTGAGAGTTTGCCAAACTCAAATGAATACGTCGTATCAATGTTCCATATGAACATGTAATTGTGGGCAGAATTCGCGTAAAAATAACGACCATCGTAAGAAAGTAAAGGAATGTGAGCTTGATTTCAAATTTCGGTCTCCATTTTGGCCGCCATCTTCGATTTGGAAATCAATTTATTGTATGAGATGCAAGGTAATTACTTCACCTCAGTATTTCCAAATCAACTGTCCGCATGTGTGCGGTTGTCTCGAAAATAATGCCCAATGATGTGAATATGAGGGAATTTCGCTGATTTTTCAAAATCTTTCCGCCATTGTGGGCGCCATTTTAGATCTGGGGAACTTTTATTTGGATATGGTATAATGAAAGTACTTCGCCTAAGTGTTCCCAACTCACAATAGTTAACAGGTGTGGAATTGTCGTGACAATAACGCTCACTGATGTTAAAATCAGCAATTTTTGGCGATTTTTCTATTTCTGGTGACCATTTTGGCCGCCGTCTTGGATTCGGATAAATATTCCACAACTCAGGTATAAGAGGAATCCTAGCTCGCGTATCTCCTGCACATATATATGTATGGGTGTTGTTATGATAGCAATAACTTTCATTGATTCGAAACATTACATCGCGTTATTAGTGTTGGTTCGGCTTTGACCTATTATACCAGCATTTGGGAAACGTGTTATTGGACAAAACTATCCCGCTATGAAGGTATATTATGATCCCATTGTGTTCGCAATGACTCTTCTATACGATAAATGTATAAATTTACGCCAATATGCTAATATTTTCCCATAGAGACAAACGAAAAGTGGTAAAATGTAAGAAAAATAGCATATATTCACATTTCGGCGGGCATCTTGGCCGCCATATTGGATTCTGGTGTCGGACTTTTGGCTAATTTGTGAGGGTTGTATATTAGCATAACGAATCGAGCGGAAAACAAGACCGCTTTTTATATCATCTTTACTATAACGGCGATCAAAAAGACTTGATGCATATATACAAAATGGCCGCCACGTACGATGGACGCCATCTTGTCTGGAGTCTCTGCGGAAACTTATTTTTCTTGTTAACAACCGAAACAAATTAGAGGAGACATTAAGAAAGAAAATTAGTGGGGTGAAATTGAGTCCTGGTGGGGTGCAGATGTCGACCAATATCTCCTGGACTAATATATACGCGTCAAATTCGCAATGTATCATTAACGAAGAGTACATTCCATGAAGCCATATCAACATTACGTATGCAATATATCATCAAGATTCGCGTGGTTTCCATACAACACCAATTCAAAATGCTTGTTTCTATGTCGATGTGCTGGCTAACTGTTCCAAAGAGCGCACATATCACACTCTGCTCACATTGTAATCTCTAATTCTATCATGTTATACGGTAAATTGAGACTATATATTTCTTCATGTTGTCCCAAGTGCGTATTATCTCTTTTATAATCACCACTTGGAACAGACCGGTCCTGAAAAAAAATCCGTTTCCATAGTGTCCCAAGAAAAATATTCTACTAAGACTGAGTCCATATTGTGCTAAATGCAAAAAATCGCACCCCACCTCCCGAATCTGGTCGAAATATCATATAAGAAAGAGCATCTCCTTATCGAAGTTGATGGTTATTGGCAGAATGAATACTGATTTATCGGCAGATACCAGGATATCCACCATAAGTCTAATAACAACCAATTGCCAGAACTTTGAAATTTAAAAATCGATTTACTCGGAAACACAAAAAATGCACTTAGGACAGAATGGAAATCAGGTCGCGCACTGTCAACTATGGTATCAAATTTCCCAAAACTTGTTATTTATAAACATTTTGTTCAACGTATTATCACTCTAAAGTATCACGAAATTTGACCGTATTACCACTTGATTTTAAAGTTATCCATCTTCATCCGAATTTTGTCCGAGACCCTCCGTTTGACCACGTGTTTCTGAGCCACATATTATTACACATCTGGAGAAATGACACACTTCAAAAATCGATATCTGATCACTTTTGATGGGTGGGTTCCTCGACTCGAATCAGATATTTTTTACCCCCCGAAACCAAAGGAATAGTAATTTAGGGTCGTCTGATGGGATTGAGTACGTTTAACATAATAATTTAGTTTCTCAAAATGTTAGCTGATATATACTTTCACTGACTGTATTGCGCATCGATCATTTAAAATATATCTAGAGTGTCATACACCGTATTTACGATATCTAGCTGAATAGCTCAGGGTTTTCAATCTCAAATATTGAACGTTAAAAAACATCGTACATGGCCTCATGTTAAACATCGTACATGGCCTCATGTTGGCTCTGAGAAGAAAAGAAACAGTTGATAATTTGGTCCAGTATATTGTCTCAGTAATATTTATTACCTGAACAAATTATTATTTGTGTTTCTCCAGGCACATGTACTTCTGGGACTAATGGCTGAATAAACCTGTTAGACCTTGAGCAACCTGTAGAGTGTAGACACCCCCCCCCCCCGGAATTTTGGTGGTTATGATATCATTATATTATAGTATATCCTTTCAAATTATGGTTGTTTGCCATTTGGCAATTGTTGCTTTGTTGGGTATTTTGAAATTTGAAGAGAGGTACCCAAATTATGTCTCTTTTTTTTAGTATTTATTTTCCATTCACTTCTGCCATTATAGCTTGCTAATGTTTGAATTTTTCACATGTTGTTGGTATTTAGCTGTCTACTTACAGAATTATTGACACCATATCACATAATTAATGAGAAGTTTTGAATTTCGTTTAAAAAACCATGAACATTTGATATTTTGAAATTTCAACCGAAAATAAAAGAAAAATGGATTTATTTTCAATTCTGGTCGTATTTTTCTTAAACACAAACATGTTTCCACTGTCAAATTCACTGTGTATGAACTGTTAAATCGGAAATCGTTCTATCGCCGGTTTGTGATGGTTCTTGATTGATTTGTGACGGTTCCTGATGATCGAAATTATACATTTTCGCGAGTTTTTGACAGTTAAAACGCAATTTTTGAGCCATCTAGGTGATAATTCGATTAGTTTTTCCATTCCCCTCATAATCTATGGTCCCAAACAACGTAAACATAATGAAAATCCTATTGTGCGAGTAATAAGAACGACGAAAACTGTGAATTGTGATATCTCGATCGGTTCTCTCCCGATCGAGTCGGTTCTCTCCCAATTTAATCGGTTCTGTCCGGGAAATACGATGACTATTATCTGGAAGTATACGTGAAAATAACCAAGTGATCACAACGAAATATCAATTATGTTGAATTTACACCACTTATGATCAATTACGGAGAGTTACACTGCCTTCTTATATATAAGTATGATTGTGTCAACAGTAGTAACAGAATCGTTCACTTTATTGTGACGCAAAGCATGCAATTTGACATAAATGGTCAATGTAAACTGCGAAGACTGATTTTTTCCCCAACAAACCAATCATAATGGTCGACTGATTCAAAATGGCCGCCACTTTTTTTCAATATGGCCGCCACTTTTTTTTCAAAATGGCCGCCACTTGTTTTTTTTTTTTAAAGTCGCATTTTTCATCTTGTATTAAACTAATATGAACCACGTGACTTCCATTCCTTATTCGAACTTGGCCGCCGCCCATGCAGAGGGGTTCATATAGGTGACCCATGCCATTTCTCGGTTCCTTTATATATTAAGGTCAAACAAAGGGTGCTGTAAGTTGCCCCCCAGACGCCTTAAAGAGTCACCATAAACCCCACCCGATCCAAAATTGACGGCGTCAACTGAATTTGGATCTGGGGGGGGGTGTTTATGGTGTCTTGTGGACACATGTTTTAATTTCATTTTGTCCACAGTTGTCATTTCACCTTGAGGCAGTATGAACGATAAAGTGAGTGCGAGTCGATTTAGCCAGTCCGTGTATACCGGTATATATAGTTTGTAATTAAGTTCGTTTTAACTCTATTTTGGGCTTACTTGTGCAATTTGGGTTATTTATATAAATGCTTCGTATACAAATTAGGAGCTTAGTATATACGAGCGTATTAACATTTCACTCGATGATGTTTTTGGATGATTCGAGCGAATTGATAACTATATTTAATAAAATTAAATAAATACACATAAAACATGGTCTATTCCCAATATGTTGGTGCACAACTCCATGACAAAACATCACAAATTAATTTAAAAAGATTATGTGCTTATTGCTTATTGCTTGGTTGTTTTATTTGTTCAGTAGTTCCTTGTTTACGTATTATATATATATATTAATTTTTTTATTAAATAACATTTGATACTTTAATTTGATTTATTTCATTATTTATTCCTATGGGATTAAAATGGTTGGAAATTAAACATTGTAATCAGATGTAATCGAAAAGTAATCAGTTACATTTTACTAAAGTAATCGTAATCAATTACATTTGAAAAAAATGTATTCAATAATCGTAATCATGTAAATCAAAAGTAATTGTAATCGTAATCGATTACATTGGCATGTAATCGCCCCAACCCTGGCTAGAATTGAACACATATCCCACATGGAACTTTCAACCACAGACCTTCATTTATCAAATAAAGTCACTTGCTGGTTTTCGCTCCAAAATACGCGTAATAATTGTCGCTTTTTAAGTTTTCCCGATATAGAAATAGCTCGATAAACACTTGAAATACCTTTCTATGAGCAGTATAATAATGTCACAGAAAGACACATTTGAGTCATGAAAAATACAACTTTGAACCTGATGTTTGCACGACATGGAGCAGAAAATAGCGTTCCGTGTTAGTCTATTCTTGTTATGGTAGAAATAAAGAGCCTTTGTTTCACTTCTGTACGAAAAAAGAAGCTGGAATAGGGCTCTGACCACAATATGTATTTCTCAGTGCATATGAGGCCGGTATATAAACCTATCAACATTTCTTGTATTTGCAACCAATCTTATACATCCTTAGAAATTACTTAGACAAAATGTGGAAGCTCGAATGAGCCATGTCCATTTAAATTAACAGAATATCATGACAGTAGATGTCTAATTTCATTGGGTCAGTTATGCGGGCGTGCACGATTATGTATGATCCTATACCCAACATGACTTTCAATATGTTGTATCTGCCACTTGAAGTGAAGGTAATGCCACTTAATCTTCTGTTATAATAGATAGCTATACTCTTATTTCTTAATACACTTGTTGGATTATGTAGGTAACATCCACTGCAACCATTATCGGGTTTAAAACGTTTGTTACACACAACTAAATGATCCCAAAGTGCAGATATCGTTCGAATAAATATCATGTAAAGAACCGTCACAGCCGTGATTACCATGGACTAGAACCGTAACACTCATAAAAGTTACATGTTGATAATTACACGTTAACTCGCTATATCCGAGTTATTTGTGATATAAAGTTCAGGTTTCGGTAAAACGGCACTTATGCAGCCTATGTTCGTTCAAGAAAGTTTAATGTATTTAAGATATATATATAATTGCGCGTGATATCGATTTTGTCACAAAAATGATTATTTCAATCATCAGGAACCGTAACAAATCAGGCAAGAACCATCACAATACCGGCGAGATAGAACGATTTCCGATGTAACAGTTCCTACACAGTGGTCAAATTGTTTGGATGCAATCTATTACATTTATAGCGAGCATATGTATCAACTAAATGGTTGGTTTCAACAAAACCGTTTTCCAAAGAGCGTTGACCAATTCAGTGTGCTCTTGTTGACGTACTTGCATGACACGACAAACTTGTACTTGATACGACAACATTATTGTGAATCATGATCTACATGGGAAGTTTTCTAATATAGTGTGTCGATAAAACAAATGGTAATAAGAAAGGATAGCTCAGTATTGATCACGAGTTTAAAACAATTCTTCGGATTTACAGAGCGTGTATTGACTAATAATCCCACATTATGTGCCGTGTGTATGCGCTTTGTGTCATATATTCACAAATTCACAGAAAATATGTTGAGTATCTAGTATTCGAGAAATATTTAGAAACAAGCACACATATTTACAAGTATAAAATTACATATAAGGTGATTTGAACAATGGTCACCAGTTCCAAGATGGCTGTCAAAATGGAGATTGGAATTTAAAAAATAAAATCGAAATCTTAATTTTCATACATATTTCTAACATTGGTGATAACATGTATTGTATAAGCTGTATTGATATAGAGTGAGTGTCCTTGTTGTCATGTGTGGGTGTATCGGTATAGGTGGCTGTAGATATACACGGAGTGGTTGTATGACCATAGGTGGAGTGTATGGGAATGCAATGAGTCGCTGAATGGCCATGAGTGAGGTGTATAATTATGCAAGTCTGGCGAAAAATACAATAATATATCCATGTTTAATTATGTTGTATATTACTATTATAACAATAACATGATTTTTTAGGGCATTATGGTTTCTTAACGGCCCGATAGGAATGAATAACAGCCATAGGGCCTATAAGCGGCCCGAGACGAAGTCGAGGGCCGCTAATAGGCACGAGGGCTGTTAATCATTCCGGGAGGGCCGTTAAGAAACCATAATGCCCGAAAAATATCATGTTATTACTATTATTTCCACACACTATCATTATGTAAGTGTCGTACCCCGGCAAGTTCAAATATTTCACAACATCTTTAGTTGATTTTCGTCTAATTCACTGGATTGAGACATTTTTTTTATTTACACAAATCCGCATGGATCGTCTGGTTTGTGTGCAAACAATTATCACGTTATCAAAAAAAAAATCATGTGACCAAAATACATCGAAATTAGGCAAAATATCACCGGCATCTGAGACCAAATAACTCGCGTAATAATGCTTAAATTGAAATAATATATACCTGTGTTTACCTTAGGATACCATTTAGTTAGGTATGTGTTCTATGTAACACATGGAAATCGGGTATTTCTTCGTTAAAAAACTTTATTAGAATAAAGAAATTCCGAAAAATTCATCTGCAGTTTGGTCACGTGACGTGTCGGGCCATCTCGTGCTAACGACAAGCATATCCCATTAGCGCCCTAGGGCCATAATGAACTTACATATTCACGTAATTTAGTTAGTGTTATGGGATTTTATCGCAGGATAAAACGTCATTAATAGTCTAGAGAACGCCCTTATAGGTGGAATAATATATGATAACACCCATTCAAAATGAAAGCAACTTCACCTCGATATATGTAAAACTGTTCCCGGTATTAGGGGAATTACCTACCCCTACCCCACAAAAATGTACAATTTAACAAATGCGATAAAAGCACAAAAAGTGCCATAAAGTTCGAATCGACACTTATCAGAATGGCAAACATGCTTTAAAAGATGCGAAATGTCATATGTCATGCTCCATCATAATAATTGGGTCTTCAAAATTCCGCAGATGGGGGGGGGGGGGTCCATATGTAGGCTCAGGGTTTATGTTCCGTGGCCTCTTATAGAAGAAAGAAAAAAATTCGCCTTCCTTCCTACTCACAGTACCCTGCCTACCTATACCCACTCACTCTTGAAGCATAAGGTATAGGTTCGGGGGAAACAATGATCATTTTAAAGGCCCACTTAATTTTCGAACCCCCAGATTACATTATATAAAATATATGCCATATTATATACCATATGAAAGAGGAAGCTCCAAAAACATTGTATTATCAACTTATCCGGTGTAATAAACTGTGGACATGTTGTTTATGTTGAGTTGCCAACGCATTTTGTCAACAAGATTGAAGTAAAAATCTGCATTATTTTCAATGCAGGGGGAATAACTCTATATATTAACGATAGAGTTTTTCCCCTTCCATTGAAAACGTTTGAATTCTGTTGCATTCTGGGTGACAGAGGTGGGAAGTCATTCTATGATTTCAGCAGTTTTCTATTTCTCTGTGGGCATCTTCTGAGACACAGATGTTTCAAACAGTGATGAATTATACTATTTTAATCATATTTTATGCCATAGATTGTTATTAAAACCGTATATCAAGTCACTAAAAAACAAATACTAATCGGCGACTCGAAAATTAAGTGGGCCTTTAATTGAGGGTAAACTATCGTGGTGATAGATTCAACATTCGCTATATATGAACTGGAGATTTGATGCATACACATATGGAAATTTTATTCCAATAAATATTAACATTTGCTACCTTGTTATAGTTCTGAATTTAGCTTTTTCGTTAATTTCAGTAAGAATGACAATATGGGAAACAACATTACTGATTAAAAGTTTCCTGCTCCTATCGTTAGCCGGTGAGTATATATTCAGTAAATACACGGTCAAAAGGTTGTTTGGCTTAGCGGTTCACGTGAAAATTTAAGCTTAACAATTTAGTTATACCATAATTTAGTAAAATATACATGGGCATAGCACATGCGTTTCGCACTAATTATATAAAATGTTACTTTTAAAACATTCACAATTTGTTTCCTTTCTTTTTGCTCATGTTGTTTAATACCACAATTGAAAGTACTTACAAGTATTCTTGCGAAAATTGCACCTATACACATGAAATTTGATAAGTTCTTCAAAGATATTGAACATTCACGATTTTCAAATTTAGCTTCTTAAAAAAAAAAAAGTTATTGGCCCGTAGATATTTATCTATGATATATGTCCAAAAATGGCACTTTGGTCCAGTCTGTCGATTTGGGCCGATATTGTTGCAAGCGGAATGGACATGTAGTTTACATATTCTAAAGTAATTTAGATGTATACTCCATCTAACCGTGGGTAATCCACGGTGTCATCGGTATATGTACCTATACAACGATCTATGTATCACCTTAAGTGTTGGTTCTTGCTCTCTTGTTTGCAGTCGAATGTCAGCTTTGACATTTTGTTTCTATTTGGTTAACAGTGTGCTTCTCGCATACTAACTGGATGGGAGGTGTATGCTATACACAATAGGTTATGACCTAGTGGATTTACAGGGTACCATGTACGTTATACACAGTTAGCTTCTGACCTAGTGATAATACAGGTAAATCTTTGGGTAACCTAGTAACAGCCGTGGGGATTTAATAAAATCTACTGAAGGCCAAATGATTTCGACAATAAAGGCACGGATGGTTGGTTGTAGGTTATAATTTAAAAATAATAGGTTACCAAAGTATGTATTTCCCCAAGAATATACTAATCTGGTATAGTATAATGATATAGTATGAATGCGATATAACCCACAAAACACACTGTGTGAACCGAGCATTTGTTTACATATAGCACGTAAAGAGTGTGCGATAAGCAAAACACTCAACACCGTGGTGATTTTGGAGAGTGATTCACGGTGACCAACTCAACACTGAAATCTTGAGTGGCAAGGAATAGCGAGGGCTATATCGGTGTGTTGTAAACATTATGATGTCAATTTTAACCAAAGTACACTTGGTGTGGTCTCCCCGGCGCTGAGTGTTTTGCTCAAGGCACACTATTTATACTCACTGTACTGTATCATAATATGGCCTCAGTTTACTAACAAGGCGTAAGATCTTGACAATAACATGCTATTTATATGCGATATTTATGATTTTTTTTTTTTTTAATAATTTTTATTGAAATCAAAACAAGCATAATATTACATGTATTATACAAAATGACATCAACAAAAAACAGGGACAATCATATTTTAAAGCCAAGGAGGGGATGTCAGTATAGCATGTTTAATTTTTTTTTTTTTTTTTAGGGAAAGGTTTCCCTTTATGAAAAGTGATAGAGTTGTGAGAGAGAAGAGAGGGGAGAGAGAAAATGTATAGTTCAAGTTTGTTTTGTAAATTAATGTCATGTGGCATAATAGTTAAGTAGTGTTTGAGTCAGTGCGTTAATGTATTGTCAATATGTGGTACAGTTGATGGTTAGTTGGTTGCTTTTTTAGGTATTGGCTTTTCTTTTCTTACATATGAATAGTAGTGTACTACAATAATCTTTATTAAAAAGTGCTTAATTTAATTTAAAGTTATTTTTAATTTTTTGTTTAATTAATTTTAACTTTAATTTTGCGGCGTGGAATGGGTTTATTGCTTTTACATATTTATGCTTATTCAAGTAACAAGGTTGATCCAGGATAACCAGCGGTTGTTAAATGATTTGTACCGACATAGAGTATAAAACGCAAGTTTTTCTGAGGCATAATATGTTTTTAATTCCTGTTGTATGCTCTCCATTGTTGGAAGTTTTCCCATCATTTTTGATCTATAAATATTAAATTTGATTAATATTAATAAGAATCTAAGAAGATTGTCTTCTGGAATATCGCGTTTATGTCCAAGCAAAACCATAGATAAATTTAAATTTAATCTCGTTGAGGTTTTTCTGAATATCCAGTTTTGTATTTGTTGCCATAATTTATTTATTATCTCGCATTCCCAAAATATGTGTTTAATAGTTTCAGTTTCGCTTCCACAGAAAGTGCATGCATCGTTATCAATTTGTTTCATTTTTTTCATTAATGACTTAGTTCCCAGAATTCTAGTATTAATACGGTATTGAAACCATCGGTATTTCGTACTTGTGCAACATTTGAAAGGATTTTCTAAGATTCTTGACCACTCATCATCCCCCATTGTTTCCATCAGATCTGATGACCATTTGTCTTTATATTTGTGGGAAATAGTTTCGTTGTTAGTAAATATACTATATGTATCTTTCGTTTCCAAATTAGATAACCTGAATAATTGAAAAGGCATATTTATGATTGGTATAAGAACAAAAGCTGTCTATATTTAAATATTCTTTATGTTTATGGCGGTTTTAACGGGTGTGACTTTTAAAACAGCAATAGCACTGAATACCCATCGCGATGCATCCGTATATATATATTTTTAATCAAGACAGCTAATTTGATTTATCAAGATATATATACGTAAGTTAATTAATCAAGATAGATAAGTTGATTAATCAAGATAGTAAGTTGCAATGATTAATCAAGCTTGCAACTAACAGTGGTGTGGCGCTTCTACGCTGCCGTAGACAGGTGTGTGGAGTTAGTTCGACGTTTCGATTTGTTAGCCGAAATTTTTCAAGTCCAGCTATATACATATGGTATTCGATATTCAAAACGCACGACGCTGACCATGTCTGGACTTGTAGATTGGCATGTACAGTTCTCATATGGGAGTGACTATAATTGTCAAATTTCAGCTCAATTGGCCCATTAATATAGCCTACGCTCTCAAAAGCTATATGTCGTGTAAGTGAAATATTTCCAGCTATGATCTGGAAAACAGGAAAAGCGCGGAATTTCTGACGAAGTTTCAGTGTGAGAGCAAGAAATAGACTCATGGCGCACCCGTCACGCAAAAAACGATTTTTTTTTTAATATCGAATGTCGAACGTCGAACTAACTTCAAGTGAATATCGAATAAATATCGAACGTCGAACTAACTTCACACACCTGCCGAAGACACACAATCCGATTTGACACTTTATTTTATTTACAAAAATTAATGTTCTAAGCTAATGTTCGGCTTACCATGCAAAAGAAAAATGATTAGCACAATAATGTGTCGTGAAAATCCACACAATCATTCATAGAAAACTGTCACAAAAGGTCATTATTAACCCTTCTATACTAAATACTTATTGATGAGTAATTCTATTAAGAAATGTTCAGATAACAAGTTCAACAAACGGCCAAAGGTCTAAACATTTCCTAACAATGAATATGAATTCTTCTGCATTTGTATCATCATTTCGTCTGGCTGTCGTTTTCTCCTATATCCTTAACTCCCCTCCAAATGAATAATAGACCATTCCAATGTATAGCTGTTATAACTGAATGGGAGATTCCATTTATTATAGAAAGGTTTCAAAGTGCTCTTAATTATCTGCTGCGTTTGGACGACGGGTATCTTTAAGATAGCACATGCATGCAGCGTTTAGCGTTTTTTGCTTATTACATTTGTATTATTATTTTTATTGAGAAAAATAATAACAATCGAGGAAAAGACAAAAGACAAGCACATATCCATGTTCTCGATGTTCTCGATCCGTGGCAAGGGTGAGGGAAACTTACATGCACCGGCCTACTGTGTTACCTGTGACATGCGTGTATAAATAAAGGCACACATGGTGTTCGGTTCTTGTTGAAAACTTCGATCAACTTAAAATGGTGTGAAACACCCCGGTAGGGTGATCAAAAGATAATGGACAATAATCTTGCTTAAACTTAGTCATTTTTACAAATATTATATCCAAATTGACGACACACACCATCATTCTTATATATTAATTGAATGCATTGACTCGATGGCGAAATCGATTTCGTTGGTTTATCGCCGATAGTTGCGTCCCGAATCGAGAAGTGAATATTTACAAATGAGCATAAGTTCAAACGATGTTTTCTATGGAGTTGCGCGGTCAATTTGCTTGAGATTTTAGGCAATGTTAGTAGAAATTAAATGCTACATGTCTCCAGTTGGCACAACGCCTGATCACCTGCCGTTTCACTTAATGAACAAGACTATATATAACATACCTTTGAAAGAGGCTAAGTAACTATATACTGATCACTACTTGGACACATTTTTCCGAATATGGCCTGGGGCCTCGGCGGCTCAGTCGGTTAGGGGTACAACTCCATGCCGGCTCACCCTCCAGCGCTGGCGATGAGGGTTCAAATTCAGATGTTTTCATTATGGACTTTGTAGCTCGAAATCGTTATCTGGTGGAGTTGCCAGTTACTCGCCGATGGCCGGTGGTTTGCCGCAAATGGTCGACGAGTTTATCAGCCATTGAAATAATTTTAGATTAGCCGTATAAATTTGCAGATTTCCTCCACCACTAAAACTGGCAATGTCGTGATATGGCATTGGTTGCTGAAAGCGACATTAAACCCCAATCAATCAACCGAACATGGGTTTTATTTGGCAAAAAGAAAATTGAATGTAGCGTTTAGTGTCTATGCATCAGTTATTCACTTTTACTTTATGTTTTCAGCTGTTTCGGACGGCGAATGTGCACTTGGGGAAGATATTATCGAGATTTCTGGTAGATGGGCGGGTTCGGTTCAGAGTCCGTCATACGGGGAGGAATTCTATCCTTCGGACCAGAACTGCTCGTTTGTGATAACGGTTCCCATTGGAAACAGGATCCGATTGACGTTTATAGAGTTCGATATCGAGGATGGATTCATGGCCGTGGATGGGGAGCGTAAGCTATCCTGTTCTGACTATGTCAAAGTGAGTTTTAGATTAAAGGCCCATTTAAAGGTACTCAATCCGATAAAACTCCTCTCAATTACTATTTCAATGGCTTCGGGGGTCAAAAATATTTGATTCGAGTCGAGGAAGTCACCCATCAAAGCTCAGATTTGTTAGATATCGATTTTAGAAATCTATTATTTTTCATTATCGGGAACTCTTTCTGGCCCAGAAGACAGTCAAAATTTCGTTATTATTACCACTTGATTATAGAGTTATCCATCCTTGTCTGTTTGAATAGAGTTTTGACGTAAAATCTCGAGCAGGTTACCAAATTGACGGCAGTTATTAGTACGCATCTCGAGCAATTAACACATTTCAAAAATCAATATCTAATAACTCTGAGCTTTGTTTGATGGGTTCCTCGACTCGAATCAAATATTTTTTACCCCCAAAGCCAAAGAAATAGTAATATAGGACCCTCTGATCGGATTGTTGTTGTTGGAATCTGTTGAGATGGGGACCCTCTTTACGGATTGAGTACCTTTAATAACAATCTATGGCATAAATTATTATTAAAATACTATAATCCATCCTCATTTGGAACATCTGTGTCTCAGAAGGTGCCCGCAGAGTAATAGAAAAAAAGCTGAAATCATAGAAACATTTCCCACGTTTCACTTCCAGAATGCAACAGAATTCAAAGTAATAGTCATTGCAGTACAGTCCAGATGAAACTTAAGCACAGAACGCAACATGTCGGTACCTCAACAAAAACAACATGTTCACAGTTTATTAATCCGGATATGTACAATAATCCAATTTTTGAAGCTTCCTTTGGATTCTCCCACACAGTTAAAAAAGTGTACATATATATAGGTACTTTTAGTGCTGTGGCCAATGTTGTGTCTGTGACCTGTGACTAATATAAGAATATTTCACTAAATAATTCCAGCTACTCTATGACACTGGGAGAGCTTTTTGCAGCACAAATAGAGTTGCTGCCCTTGGCACTTTTGCGTGTTCTCATTCCCGCCAAAAACGAACCACGAAAAGCAAGACTTTGCCCGAAATGGACTTTGTAGATGTAGATTCCGTAGGATTCTATCATCTTTCGATGCCCCTTCTTGTTTGACATAACTGCATTTCGCACAATTCTAACTGTTAATTCATAATTCATATACAGAGGCTCAGAGCTGTACAGACTGAGAGTGAGAAATGACTGCGTACGTTATAATGAAACTTGGGATATCTGGTTGAACTGGATGACTGGGCAGTGTAGTGTCTTAGTGACGCTACAATAAGAAAATTGAGTACATTTACCAGGTCAGAGGGTGAACCAGCGGTCGATTTATTGTAGTCCGATTGGGCTAAAATAGGTCGATTGGTCTTCGATTGGTGCTCACCATTGTAAAACTAAAAGAGGGAACTCTAACTTTCTTGGCTATTGAAAATTTGTATATGTTTAAAGGTACTCAATCCGATCAGATGCTCCTAAATTACTATTAAATATTTGATTCGAGTCAAGGAACCCACCCATCAAAGCTCAGAGTGATTAGATATCAATGTTTGATGATTGCTGTTTCTATTGTTTGTGGACCAGAACTTGCCCAGAACAACGTGCTCAAACGGACAAATTGTGGTTGTAAGATGAATAACTCGAAAATCAAGTGGTTACTATTAACAATAATAACCACTTGATTTTAGAGTTATCCATCTTACAACCGCAATATGGGATAATCTCCCATACTATGATAGGGAGACTCACATATATAAGAGAATGCACTGGCTAACTAGATCAACTTGAAGGTAGATATTGTTAGGCCAATGTATTCTATTATTTAATGCGAGGCTCCCTATATGTGTGACGCGCATATATTTGGTAAGAGAATGCATTGGCATAGGGTTTTCACAAAATATTCAGGAAGCTCCAGTCATAAAGAATACAGGAGCGAAGACGGCCCCACGCAAAGTCGGCCCCAGAGAAGTCGGCCCCAAATATAATTTATTTTATGATATGAATTATGAAACTGATAATAATAATGACAATATAATAATAAATTCAATTAACAAATTCAAACAAAGTCGTCGTCGCTATCACTGTTGCTGTCAGTGATGGGTGCTGAAATATCTGCGATCCATCGTAGCTAGTAGCTGACTTATCAAATCATATGCTTGAGAAAATGCAGTCAACAGGCATTGTGCCGAATTAAGGAATGTATAAAAATCGGATAGCTGGGCTATAACCTTATATACGTCTATAAATCCGAGTGAGAATAATGAGCTAATGGCTTCGTTCACTAAGCAGCAACCTAGCGCTTTCTTTAATTGTCTGTCGGCAACTAGCATTGTTTTTATAACTGAGCCGTGGTCCGTGACTGCCCAAAAGTGTAGTTCATTTTGTTATTACAACAAGGAAAACATTGTGAACTTCACAATTGGCCTGCACAAACACTATACTAAATCAATCAAATTAAGTTGGGGACCTCAAAATTAGCCAACATAAACACTATCTCAATAACATTAAGCCGATTTAATCCCTTCTAATTAATGGGGCCGACTTCGCGCAGGGCCGACTTCGCGCAGGGCCGACTTCTCCAGATACCGTCATATAAGGGTTAATGTTAACAGTTGTTTAATGGCTGAAATGACGATACGCCCCAATAAAACAAACCAATATAACACTGATGTTTTTAGATTTCAGAAGATCTCTATTCTGAGAAAAATATTCTGAAGGAGCCGTGTGGGAGGGACGTTAAAACACAACCTGTGATAGATACAGTTGGTAACTCAATTGCCATCACATTTATAACAGATGGTGGTATTGGGTACCGTGGATTCTTACTGCAGTATACAGGTAATTATCTATCGCAATATAACATTTATATAAACAGACAGTAGTATTGGTTACTGCAGATTCTTTTTTCGGTACACAGGTAATTACATTGTATCTAACGTCATAACATTTATAACAGACGGAACCCCCCCCCCCCCCCCCCCCCCCCCCACCGGCCTAGCAGAAACCCTGCTCATACTGTAAATATCTAAATTATGGTTAATAAAAATGAAACTTGCCAACTGTTTTTAAAATGGCAAAATATAATATTGGTCAAATTTTGGTCTAATTGTTTGGCCAAAAATTTCCATTCCTATCCAATCACCTTTCTAATTATGACCAGATCACCATGAAACCCTTAATTCGTTAACAGGTAATCAGCAGTTGCTTGCCCGTGGATGCAATAACAACTAGAATGCACTCAGAGAGATGCCAACATGCGCAAAAATGTAATAAACAATAATTTAAAAAATAATTTCACTGTATTTTACTTAATTTATTTAATTTAATTTAATGTTAGCAAAAAAAGACAATTACCATTTCTCATTATATCACAGATAAAAGGCAAATTACTATATTAATCATTTTAAGTAATTACAACCAAATCCATGTTGCCGAAAGGATGAGACTTTAATATCGATTACATTTTTTTCAGCGGCATATTTTGATTTTGATTTTCCGATAGTCAAAGTTGACCAAAGGAGCAATTATAAGAAATAATGAATACCATTTGTGTAAATATTGATAGCAGCCAATATGCAACAATAAATATCAATAATTAATTAATAATTAATCAATAACGATCATTTTATGTAATAATAAACTCTTCACACGGTGTTTGTGTCAACAAATGCGTTTTGTTTTGTGTTACGTCATTCGTCGTATTTGACCCGGAACTCGGCTGAAGGTTAGGCTATTCAGCCTATTGCGTCGAATTACGAAATCGCGTTTTGAATATCTCTCTTTTCCCGCACGATAAAAAGAGGTCTTCGCACGAACCAAAAATGATAAATCTTCCCAATTATAAGTAAAAATACCCAAATGAAGGAGTCTATGTAGGTCCCGAAGGAGTCTAAAGACTCTTTGATGTAGAGTTCTGATGGAGAAAATGTAGGTCGATCTATTTTTGTCATAACGTATTTTGACCTGGGAGAAAAAATCTAAATCGAGGCTCACTACGAGCATGCCAGTTTTAAATATAGAAACAGGGAATCCCGACAAAGGGCGATATCGGCGACAAACAAATAATCGAAAACAACACATAAAATAAACATAGCAAAAACGCGGCACAGTAAAAATGTCAGAACGTCACGAGGTTTTACGTCGTTTTTGGTGACGTCAATGAGTGAAACGGAGTAGGGTGACACCCAGTCTGGAGTAAACTACATACCCACATATAACAAATAGTGGGTCTGACGACCTTTCGGTAATTAGGGTACAACTGGCCAATCTTCGGAGCTAATAATACGGCTGTGTAAGGTCGGGAGGGTTTCGGTGGGGTTGGTGGTAGAATTGTGTTGTTATTCGCTCGTTTTGGCTGCGGTGGTACTACTGCCGGTACTGGGGAACTGATAGATCGTTTTGTTATGTCATTTAACTTTTTTTTAGTTCTGTAGTTGTTTTAGCAGATAATCCCGACATTCATGTATTTTTTATTCGTGGCCGTTGATTTGTGTTATTTTTTGACAACATGGGCGACAAATCGCCTGGCCAATCTAAAACATAATTCGTTCTGAGTCCAAGAGATCCACATAAATTGACATTTTTTATAATTTCAAGAAGATCTGTCTTAGTTATTGTACATATTATTTTGGATCCCGGAAGCTAGCTGTTTCCCTTAATTGTCAGTAAAACAACCGCCGAACGAAAAGTCACAAACCCTGCAACTATTAATTCAGATTCTTAGAATCGGCTTCACAGGGTTGAAACGGCCATGACGGCACTGGCACGTGACCATGTTTACGCCTGTCAATCACAACTAATTTCAGATTTATATTTAGTGTGGTGTGACGTAATTTGGGGGAAGCCCACAACCGTTCAGAAATGAAAAGTTGATGGGAATGCAATAGACTCAGTATCAGTATGAATCTGAGTGTATGTTTACATAGACTGGGTGACACCAACCTACGAATCTGTCTGATCGCCATGCACGTAATTATAAAAGTCACATATGCTTCCTGAGGGGTTAAGGGGAGGACCATTTGGTCCTTCCGACAATCCCGGGGTTAGCCCCCCCCCAAACACTACATATATAATATAACCTATAGATCAAACCATTGAAGATAAGCCGCTAGAACGCTGTCCTTTCTTAACCCTTTTCCCAACAGAAGGGCCCTGTGCCAAAGCATTCTCTTATATATGCGAGTCGACCATAGGTCGCCTCGCATATATAAGAGAATGCATCGGCTTAACACATTAAAAATTATAAAATTGTTAAAGAATGTAAGAAAAATTGTAAAAAGTGTTAAAAAAAGATTTTTTTTAGGCCAATGCATTCTCTTATATATGCGAGGCGACCTATGGTCGACTCACATATATAAGAGAATGCATTGGCACAGGGCATAACTGTAACTATCACAATGTGGTCAAGGAGCCGGTTCCAATGATATCCATATGTGTATGGTTCTATTGAGACAGACCAAAGATATTTTAGGCTGTTGAAGCTTTATTTGGCCGGTTTTGGCCGGTTTGTTGGGTAAAGGGTTAAGAGACTTAAAGGAATATGGTGCTGAAAAAACAATAATATTTTCTTTCAATATACCGATAAAATATATATATAATGTCCATTGGGTGCATATAATCTAATATTCGGCCGCCATTCGTTATTTTTATAACGATTAAAAAAAATTCCGAAGTTAGCCGAAGATTTTGTTGTAGACAAAGTCACGTGATCATCGGACCGATCACGTGATTGTCACATGTAAACAGAAGCATAGCACGTGATCGATCATGTGGTAATCCATCGACAACGCACAGATACGCTACGGCATTATTTTAAGTTTGCATGTAGTCGATCGCGGCATTTGAAGATTGTCGCGTTATCACACTGCGAATGCAAAACCTTACCGAAAACATCACCGTTCTCATAATTAAATGTCTTTATCGTGTTATTATTATTATATGTATCGCGATGTGTTGTTACTATAAAGCCATGCCCGTATATTATTCAGTTTTGAACGCATTTATCTATATAAATAGTCCAAGTTATATTATATATTCATATAAAGATTGCATATATATGCGTAGACTTGCACAGTCATTAGGCAATTATCATCTCATAAACATTCCAATTTCCAGATGACCTTTGTCGTGTGTCAATAAAGAGTGTTTCATTTTAATTTATCGTAACGCGGTAAAGAAAAAAAATTGGTTTATTGCTGTCGGATTTAATCAATTATAATCAAGTCATTCATTACCAATATGATATGATAAGTTCATTTTTCTTGGTTATGAATCATGTATTTATTAGGGCAATATGGTGTTTATATATATTTCGGAATAGTGCTTCCCCTACCCCCAATCTTGCCGACTGTCACTGATGGAAATTCACTGCGTCTATGCATGGTTATTTGCCTATAAAATTAGCACTCTAGTGATGCGGTATATGGAATATGCAGGTCATAACTCGACCTCTATGTGTCAATTACGCATAACAATAGGATTATAAAATATATAAACGTTCGCCGTGGTTCGTTTAAACATCCAATCATATATAACACTTTTTGAAGGAGGGATAATAATCCGGTTTAATGTGTAATCATATATACAAGCGTTCTTTATTCGCAATATATCGTAATAATGAACGCTGTTTATTGCTTCAAGGTAAAGGGACTGGACTTAGAACAGTTTTCATCGTGATTGATTACTGATTACAACAGTACAGGTCAATACATGTACCTGAACTTCCGATATGCATGCTTTATATATCCTTCCATGTCATAGCAATTTCCGCTTTGTTAAAAACTTTTTATTCGTTCCGTATTAGGTAAACTCTTAACATGGAACGCTCTTTATTGAGCCATGGTGAAGAAAATGGGGACTCGACTTAGAATAGTTGTTTTCATGAATTATTCAACATACTCTCCACTTTAACTGCAATTGTATGTATTCGTAAACATGACTGACTTGTCAAATTAAACGCTCTGTATTTGGTATATGTTTCTGATTTTGCGCAACAGGTTTCCCACAGAAATCCCAACAAATGGCACCTAAACGGGCATCGTTTGGAAATGAATACAGCATTATACCTAACTGAGAGTCACTAGACCGGCCACAGCCGAAAATACTGCATTTATATGGCATTGTTACGAATGAATGATTGTAAATACGGGACACTCGGGGCATATATACGGAAAATTAAAACAAAATCGTGAACACGCACCCAAATAGAGTTCACATGCCTGATCGTGTTTTTATATGCCTTATTTTTGACACGAAAGTATTACCTACCCCGCTCAATCGGCCTTCTATAGTTTTTTGTCAAAACAATAACTTTCCAAACAGCGCTTAAGACAAATCACGAGTGCATGTAACTCACCGGGCGATGACAATTAACCATGTGTACACATGCTATATGCCCCGCAGTAATTCCATCACGCTCACATTCCGGATTTTCCATAGTCATTTCGGTAGACATAATTAACTCCGACTCCGATTCCGTGTTTTTAATTAGTTTACCTCGCTTGACGTCATGCGAGGTTTTGCGACGGAGACAGCCGGTGGCTGTATTATTTATTTATTTCTCGGCTTATTTATTACGCGATTTTTATGGGACTTGGATCATTGTGATCACAATAGGAGTGGCTTTCCGATAGAGTTTTGTTGTTTCATGAGCATAGTAATCCTTTAAGAGACTTAACAGCTTTGGTTTCAAAATAAGACAATGTACATGTAGGCAAATCAGTGCCGGGTGCACCTATTATAGTTTTGTGCGGTTCCTATCCATGCACATTTACCAGTTATTTTTGTGCTTGTGTTTTATATTTTTGTTTTAGTTTCGGTTTTCTCAATCATTCCATTTTGTTCTTTATTATTTTCCAATTTTGCCAAAGTTTCTGAAATAATGGCCAAAAACAAATCAGAAATGGCAAAAAGATTGACCAAAAGAATTTTCGGGCCCTGCGTGAATAGGGCACTGCGAATCAGAAATTTGGCAATTGAATCTCCAATCGAATCGGGTGGCCGATGTAGACATCAAATTCGAATTTAATCGGGACAAGCACTGTACGGAGAAAATCATAGCTGACCATCAGATGCCCTTCTAATTATTGCTGAGCCATTTTTTTTTCGAATATGAAACAAAGAACCAAGATTGAGTTCACAACTTTATTTTTTAACGAAAATCGAAACTAATATCACTTAGTATAATATGTGACATATACATCTACCGGTAAGTGCAGACCTTGGCGACTATAACATGAATAATTACTACTGAAGATACACTTCTCGACTTCTCTAGTAGTGTATATATATGTAATACAGTGTTTATTAATTTGATAGACTGCATTCTAAGGATTCCAGGACTGACGTATAAGAGCGACGAACTGCGTTTGGACGTAATTGCGTAACTAGTGTAAACTCTAAATTACATCATATATGGCGCTGATGAGCCCTCCATACGGGAAAATACGCTACAGTGTGGCAATCGTACCGTCAATTGAGCTCCATAAATAAAAAAATAAAGCAAAATGGGCCGATTCGAAAATATACAAAACGGAGAGCCGATTCGGTATCTATCCCGAATCTGATTGCCAATGTCAACATTGAATCCTCAAAGCTTTGCAGGGCCCGATGCGTGAACCCTGTAGGCTTCTGTGGATATTAAAGCTTTGCAATTTTTTTTAATGAAACTCATATTACAACATGAATTACTCTTCAGTGTTGTTCAATATTTACCTCCAATATCTTTCACAGGACTGAGAACAGTATTAAAATTTGAATGGGGAGTGAATGAATTTTTGTGTGAGTTGTCCCATCGTATTATCTTTATGTTAATAAGTTATGTTTATTTTATTTTTATTAAATAATAAAATATTCATTACCATCGCAATGAATGAATAAACAGTGAAATATAAATTCAAAAAATATTTTTGAATGATGTTTTATTCAAATTATCAATTAAAGTAATTTCTTTCCAAAAACAGATTAAATAATAAAAAGGAAAAAAACAAGCAATATCAGAGAAATGCTGTAGGACTTTGTAAACCCGGCTATTAAATTTCTATTTTCCACACTATAATAATGCTCAATAATTTAGTCAACATGATCATAAATCAAGCAATAAAAATTTTAGATTTATTTGCAGTATTGGAGAAAAGTTCTGAAAACTTTGTAGGACTGTTCCTAAACCAGGCTATGTTATGGCTATTTCCTTATCCTTTTCAGGTCTTTGTGAGAACAGTATTAAAATTAGTGGCAATGAGACGTGGACTCTTCGCTTGCCTCCGATATCAAATCCTGATATAGATTGTCGCTGGGACGTTCAGACGGATGTGATATATCGGACGAACGTGGCAGCTCTCGGCCGCACTAACATATTACCCATCTGTCCTCTGTCCAGAATTAAGGTATGTAAGGCTGTCATGATTAATCATATAGTCGATTAATAGTTGATAGTATATATGCAATCAAAAATGATTAATTGGCTATTTCCCCATGAATTGGGTATTCCAATAGTCATAATATTTAACTCATAACTTTCTATCACTATTGACCTTCCTGCAGTTATAAGTAGTGGGGAAGATAATGGGGGGGGGGGGGGGGG
Source organism: Siphonodentalium dalli (assembly GCA_032622095.1). NCBI lineage: Eukaryota > Metazoa > Mollusca > Scaphopoda > Gadilida > Siphonodentaliidae > Siphonodentalium > Siphonodentalium dalli. The sequence continues at coordinate 79,153,926 of CP136065.1, forward strand.
GGTAAACCTGTTTTAATCTATGCTGTAAACAAACCTTGAAATAGTGTGTCTGACATTTGCAGTGGGCTAGCATCAACAAATTCACCCTCTTGGAACCTCATTCTGCTGTGGGAAACCTAGGATCAGATTGAAGTTCCCCAGTTGAAGTAGGTGATGTTCACATATTAGTCACCTCGATTATGCATTTTATCTTTTGCAAATTAGGGGATATAATAACTGAACAGAAGGGAAAATAACTAAACAATATTAATTTCAGACTATAGATAATTTCCAGAAAACAAGGCCTAAGCAGAATGAGGTCCACAAGGGTGAATTTGGTGATGCTAGTTTGCTGTGTGGCGTAAAATAACTAAATTCACCCTCTGGGACCTCATTCTACAAATGACACACCATTTCAAGGCTTGCTTTGTAGAGGGCAGGAGAGGCAAGCCATCCTTCTCCGGCTTCCCTGCTGAATGCACACCTAGACAAAATGAGGAAGGGGTGGGGTCTTGCACAAAAATTTTATACGCTCGTTTTAAAAAAATGTGACGTATTATGTTATTGGTCTGTCCGTTCATTTTTTTCGTTTCTGGATTATAACTTTATGAAGTCGGAATTGAGTGGAATGAAATTTGGTATTTGAGTTCACTAGCTCAAAATGCAGGTCAAGTTTGAATTTGGGTTTCGCCCGCTTATTTCCACGAGAGTTATCTCCCTTTTAGGAATGTTCACTCAATTTTCTTTCAGGATGATAACTTTAGTAAGTGAACTGAATGGAATGAATTTGGTATGGTTTCCTAGGCCAAAATACAGGTCAAGTTTGAATTTGGTTTCCGCCCGCCAATTTTCACCAGAATTATGGTCCTTTGTTGGAATTGCCTCTGGTGTATTTTGCCATGCCATGCAAGCCTGAATAAAGTAATTTTTGTTCTTCCAGATTCAGGATGGAGACAGTGAGATTGTTCTTTGTGAGGATAATAGTAATGTTACGACAGATTCTACAAATATCACACTGTTTTACGATATAAAAAACAATGACCCTGCTAATGGGGTGGAATTTATATTTTCAACAGTCGGTGAGTAACCCAAATGAAACCCACAAAAGATTATTCAAATAACAACTGTTCACGATATCTAAAAGTGCGATAAAGTCGATAATATTCTACCACTGCATATACCTTTTTGGTGAGCGAAGTATCTATTTTTCTTCCAAATTTTATTCCAGTAACAAAAAATAAATCATGACAAAATGGTTTAAAGGGCATAACACCTTCAACGATGGTATATCAAGAAATAAAAATGGTTTGTAAAACCATGAAACCATTATCACTAAGGTAAACCTGGAAAAATAGAAGGACTGCGTCCTGATTTCTATTACTGATATCACCCCAATGACTAGATGTATCACGTTGAAACCATTGTTATGTAAATATTACTGTTACAGATCCAGTCAACTTATCAAAAAAAAATCGCCAATTGCAATTCTAATGTTTTAGCAAGCCTTGAAATAGTATGTCTGTCATTTGCAGAATGAGGTCCCCAGAGGATGTATTTAGTGATGCACAGCTGGCTAGCACCACTAAATTCACACTCTGGTGACCTCATTCTACTTAGACCTCATCTTCTGGGAAGTATATATAGTATCAAATTAACATTGTTTTAGTTAATTTTTCCCTTCTGTTCAGTTTCTAGATCATCCCCAAATTTGCAGAAGATAAAACGCATAATTGAGGTGACTAATGGGTGAGCATCACCAACTTCAATTGGGGAACTTCATCTGATCCTAGGTCTCCCATAGCAGTTGAGGCCTGAGCAGAATGATGTTTGCCCTGCAGGATACTGTCGCTAAATTCACTCTCTCATTCTGCAAATGACAGACACACTATTTCAAGACTTGTTAATACCTTCAGTAATGCCGTGAATAATCAACTTCTTAACCGTAGCAGAATTATGGGTAAATTTTCAGGATTTAGTCGGAAATATGGCTTGTTGCCATTCATTGGAAAGCTCTCAGAGCTTTCCGATGAATTGCAAAATGCCATAATTCTGACTAAATCCTGAAAAGTTACCCATAATTCTGCTGTGGTTAAGGAGTCAATTATTTAGGGCATTACTGTTCATAATTTGATCGGAATTTGATGAACGGTTTGTTAGCCCTTTCTATACTAAAGCATCATTGAGAGTAGTTATCCAATAGGAAATGTTCAGATAATAAGTTTAACCATTTATTTACTGAAGCAACATTGAGGAGTAGTTATCCAATAGGAAATGTTCAGATAATAAGTTTAGCCCTTTCTATACTAAAGCATCATTGAGAGTAGTAATCCAATGGGAAATGTTCAGATAATTATAGGACGTTTGTTGAACTTATTATCTAAGCATTCTCCACTTTTATTTATCAGTTGTCTGCTTTTATCACCTTAACATCCCTCCAAATGACTAATAGACCATTCCAATGTATACTTTTATAACTGAATTGGAGAATCCATTTAGTATAGAAAGGGTTAATCAGTATTTAGTAAAAGGATTAATTAATTAATGATTGCAACAGAGGAAACAACATCTCGCATAACTATATAAGACCTTGTTTTTTTTTTTTAAATTCACAAGAATTGTTTCCCCGAAAGATTTGTGGTGAAAATAAATATTCTGACAGATCAGTCAATTTTATATATTATTGTAAATGCAGAAATGAAAAACCTACAAACCACAATGACTACTTTTTTCTAAATCAAAATACTTTGGTTGGTTGGATTTGCTAATCAATTTTTTTTTTTAATCAGTTCGTATAAAAGCTTATGAGCAATTGAGCACTATCACCCAGCTTCGCTTTGCAAGCTTTTGCTTCACACAGCTTTAGGTTTCATAAGTATTATCCATTTTATACTCTCAAGAGATTTTAAGGTAAGATAAAGCTTAAAGCTATTATTAATGGACAACTAAGAATGTAAGATGCATGCTTCAAGAGAAGATTTGTGACTGCATTTGTCCAAGCGATAAGCACATCTTCATGCTTCAGGCAACACCAATTACTTGGTTTACGAACATGCCAACAACTTTTTCCCCAAAAATGAAAAAAAAAATGGTGTTCAGTTTGTGTAAGGCTTCCAAACCCATATCATGGGGAAATGAGAATAATTGAGATATTAACATGTTCACTGCCGACTACGAGTTATCTCATACTTTTTGCATGTAATGAATGGGAACTGGCAGTGAGCGTGTTAATAGGCTCGTTTTATTAATTTTTATTCCTAAAATATTTCAAGTATGGAGTCGGCACCTAAAATTATCGGCTTAATTATGTCAATCATCGACATAGTTTCGTCCTTCATTGGCATAATTACGCTGATCATCGGCATAGGTCATAATTATGGTGACATATGGCGAAACAACACCAATGATCAGCATAATTATGCCGATGTAGGGTGTAAGTACGCTGATGTAGGGAAAAAATATGCCGATCGATGTTGTGGAATTTTTTTTAGGTGACTTCCGTACCTTCTTCCGTAATTGTTTTCCTCTCCTTTATCAAGAGATTTTTTTCCCCTTGATGTTCATAAAAACAACTAATAAATTTACTGTGGCTTTTGTGTAAACAATATTTATTTCTAATCAAAAAAGCATATAATTACACAAACACAATACACATACTTATAGTTTGAGAAAGAGGATTGGACAACAATCTAATAACTTTTTAAAAGTCCTCTCCTCCTACTGTGGCCATACAGTAATGCTCTAAATAATCAACTCCTTAACCACAGCAGAAATATGGAGTAATTTTTCAGGATTTAGTCGGAAATATGGCTTGTTGCCATTCATCGGAAAGCTCTCACTGAGAGCTTTCCGATGAATGGCAACAAGCCATATTTCCAATTAAATCCTGAAAAATTACCCATAATTCTGCTGTGGTTAAGGAGTCGATTATTTAGAGCATTACTGTACTTCTGTTTTAAGAAAAATCTCTAAACAGGTCTGAAAATATGGTGCCGGACATTTGCAGAATGAGGTTCCCAGAGGGTGAATTTAATGACGCTACCCTGCATCACTAACCAAATTCATCCTCTGGGGATCTCATTCTGCATGGCATCGTCTGCTATGGAAGACCTAGACACTGATTTAAGTTCCCAGATGGTGATGTGCACCCATTGGGCACCTCAATTATGCATTGTGTCTTCTGCCAATTTGGGGATATAGAGAAACTAAACTAACATAGTCTTTAGTAGCTTTCTAAAGAAGTTACTAAAGGAACTAAAAAACTTGTTAATTTGATACTAAAGATAATTTCCAGAGAAGTTAAGGCCTAAGCAGAATGAGATTCTCATAAGGTAAATTTAGTGATGCTAGCTCACTGGTGTAGCATCTCTAAATTCATCCTCTGGGGACCTCATTCTGAAAATGTCCAGCATCATATTTTCAGACCTGTATCTAAATGCTTGCCAAAATTGTTTCTGTTGCAAGAAAACAAGAGAGTTTACGGTTATATTGTGATAAATACTTTCAACTCTTACATCGACATGATCTTAGTACCTTGAAATAGTGTGTCTGTCATTTGCAGATTGAGGTTACCATAGGGTGAATTAATGATGTTACCCTGTGCAGCGGGGCTAGCATCACCAAATTCACCCTCTCGGGATCTCATTCTGCTTAGGCCTCATCATCTGGGAAGTATCTATAGTCTCAATTTAACATTTTTTTTAGTTACTTTTTCCCTTCCTATGCATAATCAAGGTGACTTAATGGGTGAACATCAACTTAAACTGGGGAACTTCGATCTGATCCTAGGTCTCCCACAACAGTTGAGGCCTAAGCAGAATCAGGTTCCCAGAGTGAATTTGGTGATGCTGGCACATCGTGCATTATAGCGTCACTAATTTCACTCTCTGGGACCTCATTCTGTAAATGACACACTTTTTAAAGCCCAATTGAGAACATTTGTCCAATAATATCGAATGAATGACTTCACATCATAGTGCTTTGACTTCATCAAGAGAAGTACATTGCCTTAGTCTCATCAATATTTTTCAATTAAATTTTACTCGTTTACCGATCTTTCCCCATTTTACCCCCCTTTTCAAGTTATTTTTAGTTCGCCATTTTACCCCCTTTCGCTGTTAGCATTTTTTAGCATGTTATCACCCCCAATTTACCAGTAACTTTGAAATAATGTTTTCGATTTGTAATATTATGCGCTTTTGTATTTCTTAGTAACGTCTCACTTTTTGTTCTACATTTTTGTTGATGTCCATAAATTAATTATGTCTTATATTTGCAATTGTATTTTTTGTTTAACATGTCAAGCGTTTTATAGCACTTCAGTGGATTTTACGCTGTACAAAACTGTTATTTATTTATTATTGTCTCACTGTATATAGCTTGGACTGCTGAATAATTATTCAATCGCTTCATTGTTCATCATGGTGAGTGGGTGAAACTCTAACACTTCGTCTTCTTAAGGAAATGGATATATGCAGTCATTATGGCTACAATATACTTTGGAATATAATAATTAACATTAGGAGGACTGATACCATATCACAACATCCTATCAGGAAGAATTTTCAAACAACTACGTCTTGTTTTTCTATCTATCGTGGTGAACATGACATCCATACTTCATCTTCATTTGGTAACGGAATCATGCTACAGTGATATCATTGTGGTTATAATCTTATCACAGAATCAGTAGTACTAACATATCATGAAGATCATTTTAGAAAGAATTATCAACACCTTGCTTTTCCATCCACCATAGTGAATGCGGGATCCATGCTTTGCCTTTATCAAGAAATATAAAGCATACGGCACGACGATGACAGTTCACGCTACGAACTCAAAGCCATCACCATAGTAACTGGGATATGGTGCTTATGTCATATTATATGCTTCGCTTACATCAGGAGGAATCATGCAGAATTGAAGACATCTTGTTTAATGACCTACAGATATCGCTTGAAGAATAGCTATGATATAACCCGTAGAGAAAAGTTTATGTTGAAGGATGCTAAGTCTGGACTTGCATTATAAACGTTATAATATTACAGAATTTGTTTGCCCTGACGTTGGTAGAACAGACAGATGCTGATATATAGTAATATTTTTCTTTTACAAATTGTCATTTTTGAGGGTCAATCAAATGATTCAAGAATCAAGATAAATTTAGCCATTGCATATTATGATAACTTATAGATGGTCTTCCTCTTCCCAGCAAGTTTTATATAGTTTACGTGATATAAAATAATAGATATGAATCAAGGATACCAGTCCGGAAAAGCTGTCAATTAATATAAATTTTATTTTGAATTTCTTATCACATCTGCGGGACAGCCCTATTTTTAGAACAGAAATCTGCACAAAAACATTCAGAGCATACCAGAAGAATACTAAGAAGGACAACTCTGTCTTTTTAGTAGCCTCAATCATGGCAATTTGTATTTCAAATATAAATTTACCACGATCTTAAGATCGAAATAAACCACTTTATTATGCCTTAATAGACAAATATTATACCCATCAGACTTATTTACTCAGTTGTATTTGTATTTTATTCACAAAACAGATATTTGTAGTCTTAAAATCGTGATTTATAAAAAAATATGTTGTTGTAGTAATTATGGCCTGGAAGTGATAGACCATCTTTAAAGACATAGCTGTTTGAAAATATTTTATATTAAGGCCAATATAAATAAATTTCTAGATTTACATACAACTTTTTTAGAAAAATGTGTGGGAGTGCGATTTATATTTTTTATATTTTATTCTTCCTAACATAAATGGTCATGTACAGTTCTAGATATTGAAGTAGCATCATTGAAATGTAATTTAATGATTAACCCTTCCATGACTGGAGCTTCCTGATTTTTTTGCGAAAACCGTGTACCGATGCATTCTCTTATATATGTGAGTCGCCCATAGGGCACCTCACATATATAAGAGAATGCAGTGGCCTAACAATATTTACCTTGATCTTGTAGGCCAGTGCTTTCTCTTATATATGAGAGGCTCCCTATGGGAGACTCGCATATCTACGAGAATGCACTGGCATATGGTGTTTAATGCTCCATCAGCGCAGCTCCGGGCCATCATGAAAGAGTTAAGGCATGAGAAAAAAAATTGCATAAATGATATGCATATAAAAAAAATTGAGGATGGGACTAAAAATAGGGTCGGGAGGGGATGTAAATCAAGCAATATTTTTATATTGGCCTATTGGCTGTGTTTTATAATGGCTGTGTTGGTTGTTCCCAAGTGTAAGAGTAAATTTTCATTAGAACTGACTTGACACAATTTCCATATTATGATCTTAGTTCAGGCCAGGACATCTTATTTCAATGTACCTTGCGAATCATGACATATGGCCATGTCGATAAGAAATTATAATTTGTTCACGCAACATAAGAAACAATTCGCACATCATACTGAGCCTGTTCCTCCACTAACCCATGAAATACTGTCTGTAATTCTCAGAATGAGGTCCCCAGAGGGTGAATTTAGTGATGCTATTCTGCACGGCTGGATAGCGTCACCATATTCACCCTCTGGAAACCTCATTCTGCTTAGGCCTCAACTGTTATGGGAGACCTAGGATCAGATTGAAGTTCCCCAGTTGAAGTTGGTGATGGTCACCCATTCATCACCTCGATTATGTATTTTATCTTCTGCAAATTAGGGGATATACATGTAGAAAATGAACAAAAGTAACTAAAACAATCTTAAATTGAACTTCAGACATTACGACTTCTCCCTGATAACAGTCCAGTTCTCCTTTATTAGCAAATTTGGAGAATTGACTTCTCCCTAAATTGAAACTTCTAGACTGTTCCCTGCATTTATAACACTACATAATTCCATTATCTTGAACTGTTGAAGTCTACGATGACAATTTGAGAAAAAATATTGATCATTTTTCTTACTAGCATCAGTTTGTTCTACCAACATGGGACCAAACACAGCAGGAATTATAGTTATACCAGTGAACCAGGGATAGATAGATACCTTTTCGTCTTTCTACAGCATACTTAAATTGCACTGTTGAAACCTGTAAAAATGGTGGCACGTGTCAAGACGGTAAGGACGGATTTGAATGTCTGTGCACAGAAGAATACATGGGACGAAGATGTGAATTCCAGAAAAATGCATGCAGCAGTCAACCGTGCATTACAGGTGTATGTGTAAGGGAGACAAATGGGGATGTCGGATATAGATGTATATGTCCAGCGCTGATGACCGGGCGCAACTGTGATGTCAAAGTATCACTTTGTGCGTCAGCACCATGTTTGAACGGAGCGGAATGTCTGGACGTTTTTGACGGTTATGAATGCATCTGCCTTCCGCTGTTCACTGGGGATCAGTGTGAGGAGGAAATAGACAACTGCTTTCCCGGTGCATGTAAACACAACGGAATCTGTAAGACTACTGCCGATAGTTTTGTTTGTGACTGTACTCCAGAATATATTGGTCCAACTTGTGACATCTATAAATTCAAAGGTAGTTGAGGCAGCTATAGTTACTCAAGCCTTAAAATAGTGTGTCTGTCATTTGCAGAAGGATGTCCCCAGAGGGTAATTTAGTGATGCTAGCATGTCACCAAATTCACCCTCGGGGAGCCTCATTCTGCTTTGGCCTCAACTGTTTGGGAGATTTTGGATCAGATTGAAGTTCCCCAGTTGATGTTGGTGATATTCACCCATTGGTCACCTTGATTATGCATTTTATGTTCTGAAAATTGGGGATGTAGAAACTTCCCAGAATGGAAAAAGTAACTCAAAACAAGGTTAATTTGAGACTATAGATACTTCCCAGAAGATGAGGCCTAAGCAGAATGAGGTCCCCAGAGGGTGAATTTGGGGATGCTAGCTCACTGCTGGGTAGCATCACTAAATTCACCTCTGGGGACCTCATTCTGCAAATGACAGACACACTATTTCAAGGCATGTAAATATTTCTCCATGTTGAGTCATATAATATACAGCAATGCCCTAATTAATCGACTCCATAACCACAGCAGAATTATGGGTAACTTTTCAGGATTTAGTCTGAAATATGGCTTGTTGCCATTCATCGGAAAGCTCTGATAGACTGGATCGCACCCCTGCTAATTTATTATGATGCTGTTGGATCCTGCTGAATTGCTATGATGCTATTAGGGCAAAGCAATGCTGTTAATGATACATATAATCCGGTTTGACGCCCCTAAATTATTATTTCTTCGGCTTCGGGGGTAAAAAAAAAATTTGATTTGATTTGAGTCGAGGAACCCACCCCTCAAAGCTCAGTTATCAGATTTTGATTTTACACATCAAATATTTGTCAGCTAGCAAAAATTCCACTGACTTTTTCCAGAAATATACGGTTCGCTCTGACTTTGCATGACGATCTCAAATTATTTTTGGAACATAAGACAATGAAAAATTAATGCAGCAACAAAAATTAAGGTATCTTACCCACCCACCTCCCCATCCCGCCACCTATAGTATCTTATGCGCCGCATGCGCTCGTATATTGGTAAGTACCAACCGACCTCCCCATGCCGCCACCTATAGTATCTTATGCGCCGCAGGCGCTCGTATATTGGTAAGTACCCACCCACCTCCCCATGCTGCCACCTATAGTATCTTATGCGCCGCAGGCGCTCGTATATTGGTAAGTACCCACCTACCGCCCCATCACGCCACCTATAGTATCTTATGCGCCGCAGGCGCTCGTATATTGGTAAGTTTAGCGGAATTTACAAAACTCGTCCAGTAAATTAGGTCTGGACCTCGCCAAAGACTCGGTCCAGACCTAATTTACTGGACGAGTTTTGTAAATTCCACTATAAACTGAGGACTCGTTGTAGATCCTCTTTATTACATGATCCAAAACATCGACAAAACATGCTTAAATCAACAAATGGGACGCAAAACTAACATCGGCTTCTTTAAGGCATGCAGTGACATTTCACGTAACTATTCGTTGTTTGCCCACGTAAAGAAATAGTCCCAGATAAATAAAGACTCTTTGTTGCATTTAATGGCATATATTTAATGACATAACTTTTCAAACTCTTCATTCATGATAGTTTGTTGGAAAACTATTGGAAGCCATATTATTTTGAGACGTAGCGGACGGAATGTTAACAGACGACACACCGGAAGTCAAAGGTCACCTGGCACTATTTCCTGTTATTAAACGAACGTTTAATATCACAATTTATAGAATGGGTTTATTGAATGGAATAAGGGTAGGATCATGCAATAAACTTATTTATGAAACGGTAGTCATGTTTTTTATGTAACAGCGTGCTGGTTACACATGGGGAAAAGTAATTTGTGATGACACATTGTGGGGGATTCCACTTTGAATTTAGGCATCACCATATATGGAAGTTGTAAACCACACTCGCTCACCATCCAAACAGCCAAGGAAAATGTTATGAGAGGAATTTTTGGCAACTATGATATCGTGCATGGTATTGTTGTGAGTACTCATTGGTAATACACTAATTTGGATAACTAAATCGGCTTTTGGTGAAATTCTGTTATTGAAACTGGATGATATGGGGAACATCGAATCGGATTGTATTTATGTTTAAGCATAAGTACGATTATATTTCTAGTTGTCATTTTTGAGGTGTTGACTAACCCAAGCGTTTGAGCAAAAGCCAATGTCTGTATGAAACATTCAAGAAAACTTGTATATTTTAAAATATTTTAATTATGGTGGCGCGCGTGTTTGTAAAACAATATTTTACAATAAACATGTTTTTAATGTTTTATACACATGGCATTTCCTTGATCTGTTCAGATCATCCAAACACTAAAAACGACAACTGTAAATAAAATAACACTACTTTTTTTTAACAGCATCATTTTGCCCTACCAGCATTATAGCAATTAAGCAGGTCTCTTTTTCATACATGATCATACAGTCCCGAACTAAGTTTATCATATCAACGACTCAAGATTGAATTTAATGAATTCATTCATGATTTCTATATTACAGGAACCCCGATCCAACAATGTGTTTTAATCCTTTCAATACTAAAGCATCATTGATGAGAGTTATCAGGGGGAAATGTTCAGATAATAAGTTTAACCATTACTTTACTAAAGCATCATTGATGAGTAGTTATCCCATAGGAAATCTTCAGATAATAAGCTTAATCTTGGATATTGTTAAAGCATCATTGATGAGTAGTTATCCCATATGAAATGTTCAGATAATAAGCTTAATCTTTTATATTGTTGATATGAGTAGTTATCAGGTGGAAATGTTAAGATAATAAGTCTAACCTTTATTTTGTTAAGCATCATTGATGAGTAGTTATCCCAAAGGAAATGTTCAGATAATAAGTTTATCCTTTTATATTGTTGATGCATCATTGAAGAGTAGTTATCCCATAGGAAATGTTCAGATAATAAGTTTAACCTTATATATTGTTAAAGCATCATTGATGAGTAGTTATCCGACAGGAAATGTTCAGATAATAAGTTAACCTGATTTATATTCTAAAGCATCATCGATGAGTAGTTATTCCTTAGGAAATGTTCAGATAATAAGTTTAACCTTTTATATTGTTAAAGCATCATCGATGAGTAGTTATCCCTTAGGAAATGTTCAGATAATATGTTTAACCCTTTCTATACTAAAGCTTCATCGATGAGTAGTTATCCCATAGGAAATGTTCAGATAATAAGTTTAACCTTTTCTATACTAAAGCATCATTGATGAGTAGCTATCCCATAGGAAATGTTCAGATAATAAGTTTAACCTTTTCTATACTAAAGCATCACTGATGAGTAGTTATCCCATAGGAAATGTTCAGATAATAAGTTTAACCTTTTCTATACTAAAGCATCATTGATGAGTAGTTATCCCATAGGAAATGTTCAGATAATAAGTTTAACCTTTTCTATACTAAAGCATCACTGATGAGTAGTTATCCCATAGGAAATGTTCAGATAATAAGTTTAACCTTTTCTATACTAAAGCATCACTGATGAGTAGTTATCCCATAGGAAATGTTCAGATAATAAGTTTAACCTTTTCTATACTAAAGCATCATTGATGAGTAGTTATCCCATAGGAAATGTTCAGATAATAAGTTTAACCTTTTCTATACTAAAGCATCACTGATGAGTAGTTATCCCATAGTAAATGTTCAGATAATAAGTTTAACCTTTTCTATACTAAAGCATCATTGATGAGTAGTTATCCCATAGGAAATGTTCAGATAATAAGTTTAACCTTTTCTATACTAAAGCATCACTGATGAGTAGTTATCCCATAGTAAATGTTCAGATAATAAGTTTAACCTTTTCTATACTAAAGCATCATTGATGAGTAGTTATCCCATAGTAAATGTTCATATAATATGTTTAACCCTTTCTATACTAAAGCATCATTGATGAGTAGTTATCCCATAGGAAATGTTCAGATAATATGTTTAACCTTTTCTATACTAAAGCATCATTGATGAGTAGTTATCCCATAGTAAATGTTCATATAATATGTTTAACCCTTTCTATACTAAAGCATCATTGATGAGTAGTTATCCCTTAGGAAATGTTCAGATAATAAGTTTAACCCTTTCTATACTAAAGCATCATTGATGAGTAGTTATCCCATAGGAAATGTCCAGATAATAAGTTTAACCCTTTCTATACTAAAGCATCATTGATGAGTAGTTATTCACAGGAAATGTTCAGTTTGTTGAACTTATTATCTAAAAATTTCTCGCAATAAATAAGGCTCATTCTGCACTTTTATTTATCTGTTGTCTGCTTTTATCACCTTAATATCTCTCCAAATCAATAATAGACCATTCCGATGTACATCCACATCCTTGTCCGTTTGATAACTTGAGCAATATGCAACAGAATTTCTTGGTACTTGGTTCACATTTGAGAAGACGCAGGCAAAGTTCAAATGTGGTCATGGTCCGCTGATTTTTTATGGAGTTATGCCCCTTCTTCGACTTAGAAATCGCTGTTTTCGTGTTGTTCGGATGGTAACTTGAACAAAATTCAACAGTATTTCTTGATATTTGGTATGTGGTTCACATTTGAGAAGACACAGGCCAAGATTGAATTGAGTCATGGTCCGATGATTTTTGTCAGAGTTATGCCCCTTATTCGACTTAGAAATCATTATTTTTGTGTTGTCCACATGGTAACGTGAGTAATAATATTCAACAGAATGTATTGATATTTGGTACGTGATTCACATTTGAGAAGACGCAAGCCAAGTTCGAATTTGGTCACAGTTCAATCATTTTTGACTGAGTTATGCCCATTTTTTTTTACTTCGAAAGCGCTGTTCTCGTGTTTTCCTCACTGTAACTTGAGCAATATTCAACTGAATTTTCGGATATTTGGCATGTGGTTCTCATTTGAGAAGACATGCAGGTCATTGTTTAGTTTGCCAGAATTTGAATTCTTTGTTCTGAAAAAAAAGCCACCTCTGCGACCTTTTATTCATCTTCAAAATATTTTAGGAACTCCTCATTGTACAGAAGAGACAGATAGTTACACGGCCAGCAGACTAGTGTGGTTCGATGCTCGTGTTGGAGAAGCTAGAACTCGAGATTGCCCAGCTGGTATAATAGGTACGTCAACCAACCTAAATAAGTAATTACCGTAGTTAAACAGGAGGATATGAGAATACAATTGTCCAGGGAATAACACCAATACGTATGAACTGGAAGGACTTTCAGTCATATCCTTCTTTTATGCCCTGAGAAGATGGCTAAATAAATATTCTGTGACTACATAATATTGAGCCCAAGGAGGGATTTGCTTGTTCACAAAACAGGAGACAATTTCTCGTTCAATGGCTGTTTAATTAATTTGGCTTAAACAGCCGAAATAATAATAATGTGAAGGTGGGGCACCAAAAAAGCGCCCCACCAACATACAATAGTACAAATGTAACAGACAGGATAACACCTGATCATAAAAACATAACAAAAATAACCTGGGTGGGAGGGAGGGGCAAGAAAACAATTTCCGATGCCAGGATGTGTATTTGACTTTCTTATTGTTTTGTGCTACATAACTTTGAAAGAATCTTGTCAAGTCGAAAACAGGTCTTACTGGTAGCTGGTCGTGGTTGATAAGAAAGAACGCCCACGTGACCAGAGGTCGAAATATAATTTGTACCGTAGTGACCGAAACTTTCTGCGGACCTAATCGGGTACCGCTCGCCAGATCTTCTCAAACATAAAACTGGTTATATATAACCTGCTAATTAATTACTGTAGATATTGCTACTTATTATTTAAATATGAGTAAGGAATGTCACCTGCTTCTGTTAAAATTTGTCGGGGCTCGATCAATCCCTATGGGTACATATAAATATAACCAGAAATACATTCATCGTCGAAGCTTGGTTATGGTATTTCAATAAATATACCGATATAGCATAAATTAATGAGTAATTTGGTATTTGTTTCTTCAGGGAAAGCCAGCCGATTCTGCAGAGAAGATTCTTCTACAGACACTGGAGGATCATGGGAAAAACCAAATCTGTCTGACTGTATCACACCCGTTTTTATTAATATGTCAAGAGAGGTATGCATACATTGTACTTGTTGGATATTTTAATTTCAACAGAATTTACATCTCATCCTCACAAAATATTTAATCCTGCGATTAAACATTTAAGAATACTACAGTATATCCCTAAATAATCGACTCCTTAACCACAGCAGAATTATGGGTAATTTTTCAGGATTTAGTCGGAAATATGGCTTGTTGCCATTCATCTGAAAGCTCTCACCGAGAGCTTTCCGTTGAACGGCAACAAGTTATATTTCCAACTAAATCCTGAAAAATTATCCATAATTCTGCTGTTGTTAAGGAGTCGATTATTTAGGGCTTTACTGTATAGTAATACCATTATCCTTGTCATTAGATTATTAACATTGCTGTTCAGAATATATTAATAGTCTGCTATATTGATATTGTTGCCTGATGGATCATCATTATGAACTTGAAACATTCAGGTTGTTCGAGATGAAATGTTACTAATTACAATAGTTATTTTCTCGCTATCCCATTTATGTCTGCAGATCATTCTTGGTATATGGTATCAGTTTTAGTGCAATGAGTGGAAATTGCAACATGACTGTTAAAGGTACTCAATCCGATCAGACGGTCCCCATAGCATCAAGATACAACAACAACAATATTTCTTCAAAATACGCTTTAGTTATCAGAATTGATTAATTGCATCAAAATAATGCTAACCACTGTCAATAGCTTTCCGATGAATGGCAATAAGCCATATTTCCGACTAAATCCTGAAAAGTTACCCATAATTCTGCTGTGGTTAAGGAGTCGATTACTTAGGGCATTACTGTAGGTATGTTTTGGCTTACCTCTTACCAAATTATGTATACATAATTTTTGGGGTTCGATTGAGCTGTGTCTGTTTAAGAATATTGCCGTTAATATTTAAACATGCGTCTTTCATTGGTTTTCAGGCCGAGTCACTGTTAGAAAAAGAAGTGATCAGTATTGTCGAGTACATCGACTTCTCTGATAAAATGATCAACCTGACGAGCATATCAGATGATGATGACACATCGATGCGACTATATCCAGGTGACCTGACATCTGCCACAGCGTCCATTCAGAAGATGTCCACCTTTACGTCCAACATCGATGAGAATCAGCCTGTGGATATGGTAAAAATCTTACAGGTAATTCTTTAACCCTATCAGTACCAGACCTGAAAATATGGTAGAATGAGGTCCCCAGAGGGTGAATTTAGTGACGCTACCACGCACAGCATTCTAGCGTCACCAAATTCATCCTCTGGGGACCTCATTCTGCATAGGACCATCTGCTATGGCAGACCTTGTCACAGATTTAAGTTCCCAGATGGTGAAAATTGTTATGTGCACTCATTGGGCAACTCGATTATGCATTGTGTCGTCTGCTGATTTGGGGATATAGAGAAACTAAACTAAAAAATTAAAAGAAACTTTCTGAAGCAACTAAAAAACTAGTTAATTTGACAATGGAGATTCTTTGCTGAGAAGATGAGGCCTGAGCAGAATGAGGTCCCCAGCAGGTGAATTTAGCGACGATAGGCCTGATCAGTACCAAGTTTTTGTTTGACCTTAAAGACCAACCAAAATCAGAAATAAACTACTGAATTATTTGTTTAAATGTGATTTATTTGTTGCCACATAAGGTTCTAAGCATGCATCCATGTTTATTTCACAATAACATTTTCGTGAAGACATTTAATGATATTTTGAAAGAAATAGCTATATTTAATATTGTTTACGTTTGTGATCAGCCGCTTCACGAGGTAATCCCCCTTGGTTCAAGACGTCATCGCGGGTACCACAGTCATGACAGAGGGAAGACATTATGAATCAAGGAGTATATATTTTGGAATAATGAGTATAAAATCAGATTTAAAATAAAATCTAAATCACGTTCCACACAAAATGTCAGACCAACTTGCACACATACTCCATGGAATGCAAGCAAATCAAAATTAATTTCTTAAATTGACTTAACAGTAGTGATTAACGTTTTGACATTGGCGAGTACAAGTGAAGTGTACTGTAATCTGTACACCAGTTGATTCAACAGTGACGTTGGCGATTTTTATACTCACATAAATCAAATCATTATACCAAATGATGCCTCTAGTTTTCACAGTTATGACACAGTACGTAACATAATATTACCATAAAACTAACATAAACGACAACCGTAATTCGACATAAATGTTGTTCTACCCGCTAAAGGATTAAAGAAATGTGAAACACCCCAGTAGGGTGCATGATCAAATAGAAAATAGAAATAGAGAGTAATCTTGTTCAAAGCAGTAAATTTGAGAAATAGTCAGTCCATCTTATATATATTAATAAATTACAGTATCTCTCGGTGGTGATATCGTTTTCATTAGTTTATCACCGATATCTGCGCCCCGAATCGAGTAGTAAATATTTACAATTGAGTGTTGTTTAAACAATGTTTTCTATGCAGTGGTACAGTCGATTTGCTTCAGATTTTGGCGATGTCAGTAGAATGTTACATTCCTCCAATTGGCATAGCACCCGAATACTAACTTATCAGTTTCATGCATCCGAACAAGTTCATAATATATCTTTAATATGTCCCTCAAGTTTTAAAGATGGTCTATCTCTTCCCTGCAAGCTTTAGGCCAAATAAAATATATTATACGAGTCTCAGACACTGCCACATTGAAATAAATGACCCGCATTGGACATTGTATTTCGATTTTTGATACTATGACAAAAAGTGTAAAAAAAAAATCAATTTTTTTTCTCAAAATTGTTTTTATATATTTTTACCAACATGTCCATACATATTGAGTATTGAACTCTTAACATATCTATCATGTATACATATAGCAACATAGGAACATTAAGTAGATGACTAAATTGAAGAAAATGATTAGCTGATCATCATAAACTGACAGTGTACTAATTGTAACTCCATAACAATTGAAAGACACTGGAAGAAATTTAGGATCACATGTTATAATGGAGAGGTGTCAATTTATAGACAAGGGAATCTATCGTAATCTATGCTTACGATGTGCACAAAAAAATAGGAAATAAAAATAAAGTCACCCTCCATCATTGATTCAGAAAAATATTATCTCAGACTCAAATAATATTTTTTTTTTGGCCTAATATATAGTTTTTAGTCGAGTTTTTCAAAAACTCGACTTATGGTTTGACGAGGGACGGTTGGCGGGCGGGCGGCATAGTTATGGGTCTTAGTTTTGTCTATTTTTAGCAATTGTATCACCGTTAGCGCGATAACTCGATGAAATATTAACCGATTTCAACAATATTTGGTATATGAGTCTCCTGCAACAATATCTCGGACGAGTTCGAAAACCAGATTTGTCCGAATTTTTTTCGCGGAGTTATGGGTCTTAGTTTATCTATTTTTAGCGATGTTATCACCGTTAGCGCGATAACTCGATGAAATATTAACCGATTTCAACAATATTTGGTATATGCATGAGTCTCCTGCAACAATATCTCGGACGAGTTCGAAAACCAGGTTTGTCCGAATTTTTTTTCCGGAGTTTTGGGTCTTAGTTTGTCTATTTTAATAACAATTTTATCACCGTTAGTGCGATAACTCAATGAAATATTAATGAATTCAATTGATATTTGGTATATAGGTCTATTGCAATAATATACCACCGTCCGACTTTTTAGTCAAGTTTCTCAAAAACTCGACTTATGGTTTGACGAGGGACGGTTCACGGGCGGTGGGCGGACCTAAAGAATGCCTTATAACTTTGACATTTGTGAACGGATTCAAAAAAAAATTGGTATTTGAGTTGCTCCCAATGACTATTTACTGCCTGTAGAAAATGGGTCACGTCCGAACTTTTTGACAATTTTATCACCGTTAGTGCGATAACTCAATGAAGTATTAATGGATTCAATTGATATTTGGTATATAGGTCTATTGCAATAATATACCACCGTCCGACTTTTTTTCTCGGAGTTGTGCACATTATTGGCAGAAGTTTTGTTCGACTGCCAAAAAACTCGACAAAAGCATCTTAGATGCGTACCCCTTGTTTTCCCGGAGTTGTGCACCTTATTGGCAGAAGTTTGGTTCAACTGCCAAAAAACTCGACAAAAGCATCTTAGATGCGTACCCCTTGTTGGGGTATAAACTAATATATATCAATTGAGGACACCTGTCCGGAAAAACTTCTATCAGTTAATATCAATTTTATTTTGAATTTCTTATGGCATTAGTGGAACAGTCTTATGGACAATTTTTAGAACAAATCCATGCGAAAATGTTTGGAGCATACCAAGAGAGATCACTTGTTAGCACCCTCAATCGAGGAAAATTGCATTTCCCTCTCAATGTTTATTGTTGGTCTCATGCTGCTTTCGAGCACCATGGGCTTCAGCTGAGGAAATGATGGTGCTTCCGGTTGAGTATTAGATTGAGTTAAAAGAGGAATGAACGAGGCGAATTGTGGAAATAGGTCTGAAAAGGCTATTTCTTTGTCATACCAGGTAAGTATAATACATTCATAAAATTTGAGCTTGTGTCCAAATCTTATGAATCTGATCCCAGGTCTCCCATTGCAGTTGAGGCCAAAGCACAATGAGGTTCACAGAGGGTGAATTAGGAGAATTCACTAAACTCACCCTTGGGGGCCTCAATTTGAAAATGTCAGACACTATTTCCAAGCTTATTCTTAATGTTGCAGGCGTACGGAAGCATTGTGGGAAACCTGGTGAACTCGCGGACAGCTCCTGTTTGGCGGATATCACAGCTTGTAAGTTACAATGACGATGAGTTTAACTCCCATCAAGTTATATAATGGAATGGTCTATTAACCCTTCCATGACTGGAGCTTCCTGATATTTTGTGAAAACCCTGTGCCAATGCATTCCTTTATATATGCGAGTCTCTCATAGGGAGCTTCGCATATATAAGAGAATGCAACAATATTTACTGTGACCTGGTAAACCAATGCATTATCTAATATATGGGAGGCTCCCTATGAGGAAACTCATATGTATAAGAGAAGACACTGGCACAGGAACTTTAATGCTGCACGAGCACAGCTCCCGTCATGAGAGGGTTAAGTTATAAAAGTAGATATTGGAATGGTCTATTATTCATCAGGAGGGGTTTTCAGAAAAAATAAGCAGACAACAGATTATATCAATACAGAAGGACTGAAGGAGTCTTAAATTATTTATTGGAGGGAAATGTTCAGATAATAAGTTCAACAAAACGACCATTTGTTAAATTTATTATCTGAACATTTCCTATGAGAACTACAGTAATGCCCTAAATAGTCGCTCATTAACCACAGCAGAATTCTGGGTAATGTTTTAGGATTTAGTTGGAAATATGGCTTGTTTCCAGTCATCGGAAAGCTCTCACTGAGAGTGAACCTAGATTGAGGACTCTTGTCTTGCTAGCAACCTCTGTCATGGCAAATTTCAGATAAGCTAAGAAATTTTCCACAAATTACAATGTTAATAAACCACTCGATTAAGGTTTTATAGACAATTAATATACCCTATCACAAAATAGCTATTTGAAGTATAGAAATCACGATTTATAAAAATGATGTTGTTGTTGTAACTGTGGTCCATAAATGATAGACCATCTTTAACTGATAATTTTATTAATCTAAAACACAAAATGTCAACCCTCAAACCTATACTTGCACCTCACAGAAAGGCAGGGACCAGCCTAGCGGCTTCAAATTGGAAGAAGTCACTTTTCCATATTTGATTATTAGGGAGAAGTGTACTGTTTGTTGTCAGGGAGAAGTCATAATTGCTCACGTTCAATTTATACCCCAACATCATAATTATATGATCCAATAAGTATTATGTAATACAATAGACCAATTATAAAACATTATAATGAGTAAGGACAACATTACAATCAGAAAATACGGTTTAAATATGATGTAAGGAAATATGCATACTGGTATATGAGAGAGGTCACTTCTCCCAAGGACAAAATTAGGGAGAAGTGACACAATTTATGGAGAATATTTCTCCCAAGTCGCCCTCAAAGCTGTTCCTGAATAATGTTTATTTTCCACGAGCTTCCAGATATAAAATTCATTTTTCATTGCAGGATCTGACGCTGCATAATATCATCTCTCTATTGAACTCTACTGAATATTTTTCATCAAATCTCATCAAAAAAGTTACACGTTCAAGAAGGAAACGACAAGCTTCCGAACCTGGGAGTGATTCTGATGTCTCATTCTCCTCGCATAGTTTCGGTGAGATCTTCTTGAAATTTCCTGAATGGACATAAATATCGTGGTTTGGAAAAGAGAAAGTTGTAAATATTTCAATTGTTAATCTTTCTCAAATTTAAATTGAAACAAACGTGAATATCGTGTGTGGGCTTCTAAAATGTCGTGTATCTCAGAATAATCAAATTGTACAGGAGACACAAAAATTTATTTATTTCTGGAACTATAATTGGTATCTGCCAATAAATTTGCACAACAAATACTTTATATCACAGTTGTTATAATAGATAAACTTTCATATTCAATTATCTCCTTGACTAGTTGAAGACAAGTTATCTGGTGAACTTATGTAATCAAATCTGTAGATTCAAAAAAATGCAATAAAAAGTTTCATGCCAAAATGACAGGTTCAACATTTTAGAAGCCCACCGACGATATTCTGCCATGCTGACAGAGCTTTTGATTTTTCAGATGTAAGGATCAGAAGACTTTCGAAAGAATCAGCGAGTCAGTCTTATATAGATTACAGTATGAGTGGAAGCAGCTCTATAAGGATACCGGAATCAGCCGTCCGTGCTGCTGCACGATACATGCAAGGTAAGTCAGCCGTCCGTAGTGCCGCATGATACATACAACTCAGGTAAGTCAGCCGTCCATGCTACCGCACGATACATGCAAGGTAAGTCAGCCATCCGTGGTGCTGCATGATACATGCAAGGTAACTCAGCCGTCCGTGGTGCCGCATGATACATGCAACTCAGGTAAGTCAGCCGTCCATGCCACCGCACGATACATGCGACCGATGTCGATGCCGATATCTCCCAATGATGACTGTAATTTTGACATCGACTAGTCAGATCATTACTATTCCATTTACTACAAGACATATAAATGTGTTTTATTTAACTTGATAATATTTTGTATTGTAGAGGAACCAGCCACAGTTTACCAGGCAAGGTACACATCGCTGAGTGATCTGCTTTTTGAACAGGAGGACGTCAAGTTAGTATATATTGTTACTTAGGCTGTTGTTGCAGGCTGAAGGTATTAAATTTATGGCATCAAACATGATCTTAGATTGTCATTCTAGTTTGGTGTCTCATGCACTTGATGTTTGCTGATTTTTACAGCAATGCAGACTGACAGAAGACAACTAAATTGTATTTGTTCTGCCAAAGTATTTGGGCATGATCATCCTGCCCATGCATTTCAATTTGATTTAGATTGAAAACATTTAACCTTGTTTTGTCAAGTTGGCAGTGTTTACTTTGAAAACAAAATAACTACAAGAGCTGAATGTATGACGTAAATCTGCAACATGTGTGACCATCATACCTGTTAAGTTTTGAAAATGGCTGTCAGGGAGATTTTGCAGGAGGCATTTGTCATGTTGGGATTACTTTCAGTGACAGTTCACCACTGATCTGGCTTCAATCAGAGGGAGCATTAAAAGTTACCGACAGTACATTCTGTGAATGTTAATGTGTGGGTATTTACGGTACCAGAAGTAAGGAAATCCCTGTCATAGGGAAACCCCATTAAATGTACGAATGATCGAAAAATAAACTAACATCGATTTTGGAGATTTTGATTGGTGGGTTTTGCTGAATGCTGGAGAAATTGGGGAATTGCCGTGGCTATCCGGGAGTCTCACGGACAATCCATGAAACTTAACAGCTCTGGTGACCATCATTAATTAACGTCGATGATATGATGCATGCGGAAGTATAATTTTGTTTTTCAATTCAAATATGCCTTGTATTTACATAATTACTGTATCAATCCACTGATGATGAAATTTGTGCTTCAGCGGAATAAACATGACAGAAGGGAGGCTGGTAAATTCAGACGTGGTTTCCGGCAAATTTCTGCATGTTCCTGAATCAATGTTCCAAGACCTCAGTCAGCCAGTTATTCTTACATTTAGAATAAAGGTATGATATTATTCAGTAAAAGATACAAAATCCGAAATAAACCTCATAAATTACTGTTTCTTTGGCTTCAAGGTCAAAATATCTGATTCGAGTCAAGGAAGTTGAACCCACCCATCAAAGTTATCAGATATCAATTTTTGAAATCTGTTATTTTCACCACCTGGAATATTTGGCAGCCTAGCCAATATTCGACGAGCCAACTTACATACTCTCGATACCAATTGCGTTGAACAAAATGTTTGATACATAATTTAGGCCAGCTTTGAGATTTGATTCGATTTGCAAATCGGGCTGCCGGTTAGATTCGATCATAGGATTTAATTAATTTCGAATCACCCTTCTTGACATTCTTTTGGGTGAAAAAGATCACGAGGTTGAAAATGTCTTATTTTGAACTTCAAATTTAACTATGTAGGTCTATTTAATAGAATAATGGCTGTAATTTTAGCCTTAGTTGGGCACTAAAGTTTGCAATTTCACAAAACTGGTATTATATGTTACCCTTGTTCACTGAGGTATGTCTCAAAATGAAAAGTCTGATTCCAAACAAATGTGGCCAGATGTATGAAGCTTGTGTATAATACTCATGTCTGTATCCACGACATATACTCAAGCAATGCACACGTGAATTATTGTGCCATTATACATGTATCAACACCCTCCCATGGTTCGCTATGGTGTGATTGTTTGATAGCTACGATCATTTGCTAACCTCAGGTGTTAGATTGGCATTGAGATTAACGGTTGCCGAGTCAATGTTGCAGTTGGGTCACATTTCATGAAGGTTGGTCAATGGCGGAAATATACATTCTTTTCATTTTGGATTTTGCATCTTTTCGCTATCGTCATGCAGTTTGATTTCTGGTATATTAGATAGATATACCTCATATACCGTCAATGAAGATGCACCTGCATTCTAGTCACAAAGTCATGCGTGAAGGCCTATACGACAATGATCATTACACCGATAATCTATCACCTAAAACGTCCTTCGTTTACCACACTGTCATTAGAAGCCAAGTTGGATAAAGTCACTAAATTCACCCTCTGGGGACCTCATTCTGCATACGACAGACACACTATTTCAAGGCTTGGATAGCGAGATAATACGCTAACCTTAATCATATTACATGCAGGGATGAAGCCATATAGCTGGACGATGAAAACTATTTCATATTGTTTTCTTTCAGAATGAATCATTTGATGGTGTAACTAACAATCTATGTGGTTTTATCAACATGTCAGCAGAGTAAGTATAAAATTGTTATCAAAGATTTGCTCAAATTGTTTGTGCATACTTGGTTGTCAGCAAAATATCAAGATTTACAAACTGACTTATACAGCACATATACAGCAGTATTAATGCTCTTAGGACATACAAAATATTTGTGAACAATTTGATCATGGTACTGGTTGTGCAGTATTAGAAATAGTTTCATTTCTTTGGCCACATAGGAGACCATTTTTCCAGGCATTTTAATGACCATATTTGACCTATGGTCATTTGTTGAACTTGTTATCAGAACATTTCCTGAGGGATAACTACTCGCCAATGAGTATTTAGTGTAGAAAAGGTTAAATAACCATTTTTACACAATTACTATATATATATATATTAATAAGATAATACAACAATTTTAACTTGATTTCAGGGATCTATCCAGTACATGGTCCTCAGAAGGCTGCAGATTGGTCAGTTTGAATGCCACCCATGCAGAGTGTCACTGCTATCATCTAACCAACTTCGCCCTCCTTATGGACGTTTATGGGACTGTTGTAAGTGTAACTAGGAAGGGGGTTAACCCTTTACCCAACAAACCGGCCAAAACCGGCCAAATAAAGCTGCAACAGCCTAAATTATCTTGGGTCTGTCTCAATAAAACCATACAAATATGGATATCATTGGAACCGGCTCATTGACCACATTGTGATGGTTACAGTTATGCCATGTGCCAATGCATTCTCTTATATATGCGAGTCGACCATAGGTCGCCTCGCATATATAAGAGAATGCATTGGCCTAAAAAAAATCTTTTTTTAACACTTTTTACCATTTTTTCTTAGATTCTTTAACAATTTTATAATTTTTAATGTGTTAAGCCAATGCATTCTCTTATATATGCGAGGCGACCTATGGTCGACTCGCATATATAAGAGAATGCATTGGCACAGGGCCATTCTGTTGGGTAAAGGGTTAATGTAGGTCCCAACTAATTGATTCAATTTGATATGACAGGGACCAGCCTAGAGGGGGGAGTTGGGAGACATTTCCCTGAAATGTGTCACTACTCCCTATATTTGTCTCAGGCAGAAGTGACTTCTCTCCCATTTTGCATGAATATGTCTAAACAGCATATTTAAAGTATATTTATTGATTATAATGGTGTTATTACTCACTATAATCGTTTTATAAATGGAATATTGAGTTGCATAATTCTAATTGGGTCATAGAATGGTGATGTTGGGGTTTAAATTGAACTGCAGCCATTTTGACTTCTCCCTGATAACACGTCCACTTCTCCCTAATAACCAAAACAAGTGACTTCTCGCAATTTGAAACCTCTCGGCTGGTTCCTGTGATGCAATATAGAATTGTTAGTCTGATTCAATTCAATTCAAAATCAGCTGATTTGAATTTTTCCCATAATGCTATCCCTCTACAGATTAATGTTTTTTGCGCATAGACTTCAAATACTAACCAAATAGCACATCATGTGACACTGTTGCAAATGATCTGTATAAAATATACCACATGAATCATGTAAGTACACTAGAACTCCGGAGCGGGGCAAGCCTAAGTGGCCAGCACTTGTGCCCTGATCCATATTGTCTTATTTGTTCTATATTGGCAATAAAAATATGTTTAACTAACTAACTTGGACTGCTAGTAAGTCTTCTCGGTCCACAACAGATTTGGTTATCGATTGGGTTGATGCTGTTTTGGACGACCCTTTTACATCACATTGTATTGATGATTTCATATTATGAGGTTTTTCGAATCATAACTGCGACTGATTTAACTACTGATATGCTTAATGATTCAATTCAATGCGATTTCGAGTTTTCTGCCCGATTGGAATCAAAGAGTCGGTTCGAAATAAAAAAAAACCCATTTGCAGGGCCTAAGTTTTGATGGTGTATCTCTTCCCTGAAATTTCTGTATTGATTCATGGGTGTAAACTAATAATTAAGTCATTGAATTTACCATTTCAAGGTAAAAGAGTCTTCTTTTTTCTGTAGCCATGTTTAGATGAAGATCACATTGAAAAATGTAAGAAACCACTATTTCAGCATTTTATCAGTAAGATCGGTTGAATATACTTGTATTTCCACTTTAATATCCCTTCTATCAAATAACACATACATAATTTAGAGATTCAAACAGGTCTGTTTAACCCTTTCTATACTAAATACTCATTGACGAGCAGTTCGCTTAGGAAATGTTCACATAATATATTCATAGGTCGTTTGTTGAACTTTTTATCTGAACATTTCCCACCATTGAATTTGAATCATTCTGCTCTTTTTTTATCTATTTTTCAGTCTGTCATCTTCATTATTACCTGAACACCCCTCTACATGAATAATAGACCGTTCCAATGTTTACCTTTATAGTTGAATGGGAGAATCCATTTATTATAGAAAGGGTTAAAAACTCTTCTATTCCAGGATACTATTGATGAGATGCACGAACAGACTCTGTCTTACATATCGTATATAGGTGGCTCTTTATCCATCGTCTGCTGTATAATCACTATAGCTGTGTATGAATTCTTAAGGTACAGTAGCTATAGTATAATTAGATTTTATTTGCTACCAAGTTAAAGGGTTTCCACACCTGAGCTATCTCAGGAAGTGGAAAGTTTAGATGGACCTACACATAAAACTACTTAATTGTTAAGCTAGAGCACCATCTGAAGGAATCTATGCTATCTGGAGACCACATCAAGCATATATACTTATCATATAACAGTAAAAAAAAAGGTGAATTTAATCATATTTTTGAATGGGAAATTTGGAAACAGCGTTCTCAGCAAGAATAAAAAATTATTGGAAATAAGTCAATTCCATAAAAAGTACATGATCTGAACTAGTGCAAGGCTTGAAGGAGTATTTAATAGAGAACAATACTGCTTCAAGACAGTTAACAGAATGTATTTTGTGCTGGAAATTTGTAAGCATCCATTTTGCAAGAACTAATATAAACCTTTGGGCTGAGATGAGTTTTAGGTCACATGTCTATTTCAAAATCCCCAGCTGACCTGCTATATCTAACACTGTGGTCTATTTAAAGTTTATTGCTCCCTGAGTGAATGCATGACCTTCATACCAACATTTGTATTAATTAGGCTGGTTTTTCAAAGTAACAGTAATTGGAAATAAAACTATATACTTCACTCATATTCAGAATGACATACATGTATTGCCCTAATTAATCGACCTCTTAACCACAGCAGAATTATGGGTAACTTTTCAGGATTTAGTGGGAAATATGGCTTGTTGCCATTCATCGGAAAGCTCTCCCCGAGAGATTTCCCATGAATGGCAACAAGCCATATTTCCCACTAAAAGTCACCCATAATTCTGCTGTGGTTAAAGAGTCGATTAATTAGGGCAATACTGTACATGTAAGTGTTAAAGTGTTTATGAATTGGTAGAGAGCATTCTCCGTAAAAATTTGAAGTTAATGGTGAGAAAAGGATGTTGCAGAATAAATTTTGCAAATAAAAATTGCATGTTACAAATGCTATGTATCTTTATACAGAGTTAAAGGCGAGAGGATAAGAATACACGAGCAGCTAGCTATTTCAATCATATGCGTCCAAGGTTTCTTTATATTCGGCATCAACAGAACTGAGAATGCAGTAAGTTTATCAAATTTGTTAGAAGACATTCATATGCACCCAATAAGGCCTGAGAATATGGTGCTGGATATTTGCAGAATGAGGTCCTCAGAGGGTGAATTTAGTGACACTACCCCACACAGCAGGCTTGCATCACCAAATTCACCCTCTGGGGACTTCATTCTGCATGGCTTCATCTGCTATGGGATACTTAGACACAGATTTAAGTTCCCGGATGGTGAAGATGGTGATATGCACCCATTGGACACCTTGATTATACATTGTATCGTCTGCCAATTTGGGGATATAGAGAAACCATACTAAAAAAAATGGAACTTCGTTAGAATCTAAAAAACTTATTAATTTGACAATAAAAATATTCTAGAGAATATGAGGCCTAAAGTAGAATGGGGTCCCCCAGAAGTTGAATTTAGCGATGCTAGCCTGCTGTGCGGGGTAGCATCACTAAATTCACCTTCTGGTGACCTCATTCTGCAAATGTCCGGCTGCATATTATCCAGTCTGAGTAAACTCATACTAGGGCCCTGCGAACCTTATAATTTAGGTCGAACCGAACCTTGAAACCGAATCATCGTCTTGGTTTCGAATCGAACCGAATCTCGAACCTCGAACCCAATTACCGACCGTGTCATTGAAGAGAGTCCAAGCGACGTACTCATAATACTAGTAGCCAGTTAGAACGTATGTGGATCATTATAATAGTACAATCAACGTGTTATATACAAATATATCGTATACGATATAAGATAATTACATGTTGAAGAATTATTTTATATTGGAGATGAATGACAATCCGATAAAACGTTGATTTTATGTTCCGTTTATGTCCATACATTATATTACATAACCCCGATTAAAACAAATATCCGATTATCATTCTCCGTATATACCCGCGTCCGCTCACTGAGCATCACTCATGAAAAATCATAACTTATGACTTATTCTAACAGTAAGTGAGACAGATGTCTGATTGAATCATCGGTCAAGCTTGCAATAGTAAATATGTACAATGTAAACAACGCGATAAACGACGCATTGAACTCCTAACACACTGACAGCATGAACGCGCCACGTGGCATAACTCGGTAACTATTAACAGACTCGTCAATCTGTAACTGCGACAACACATGACAAAGATCAAAGCGTGCCGACGTCGCGTTGTGGCAATTAAGTGTCATAAGACAAAGCACATCGGGTTACATAATCATGTCAATCATTTATGCTGATAAACAATGGCCACACCTTCTCCTCACTGTGATTGGTTGACTCCAATTGTTGACACAGAAGGCTGCCGGAAATACCTATTCACTTTCAGCCAGTTTACGGAATTCAAAAAAGCTTGTTCGATCTGTATTCATCAATAATCATAACTTATTGTTTCGTTTGTTAGGTATAATTATGTCTATTAGTAAAGTTATATGGAGAATAAAACAAACTTTGACAAAGTAGAACTTTGACTGAGATAGAAATGTTATAGTTTTACTAATTAATTATCACGAATTTGACATGTCTGACTGGACCGTTTAGCGGGAGCGGAATAAAGTTATGCCAAAAGACCCGTTCAATGAAATATCACCCAGTTACCCCGCCCGAGTAATGATCAAAGTAATTATATCCAATGTAAACATAAAATCATAGTATCACACAGTTGTATGTAAACCAATTAATATACGGTATATAATCAATAAACAATTCCCAGTACGCAAAATTTGCCCATTTTGCGGGACTAAAGAAAAGGTTCGATATAAACGAATCCCGTCTAAGGTTTCGAACCGGACCGAATCATCACAGCGGTTTCGAACCGAACCGAACCTCGAACGGTTCGCAGGGCCCTAACTCATACCTAAATATTCATTACAACATTGAATATTAGGTCTGACGGATAACATCGCTATCTCATTTCCAAGTCCTCGGGATTCCGTAATCTGATTGATTGCGTAAATTATTTTCCGTCCAATGAAACCGTATGGGTTAATAAACAAGTGTTAGTGGGCGGAGACTCCCATAATGTCACCTCTAAATATAGTAACAGAGCGGAATTTCGAGGCTTGCAAATACAACAGACAGAAAAAATGGCTTCGAAATTATATATTCGGTAGGATTCCGATTAATTTGAAGGATGTGCTGGACCTGATAGATAGCCCTGCGTATGGTACCAACTTGGCCGCCCATAAATATAAATAGAACTTTACTCATGTCCGTGTATTTGATTTACTTTATTGTAACATGGTTTGCAAATAAAATTATTTGCCGTAAAAAAGTCATCTGAAAGTCAAAGACCGAGGAAATGACTTAATTTTATGCTTTTAAATAGTTCTAAAGCATCATTTTTGATGACGACCTTATTTTTTGCTCTCGGGTGCAGCTTTCCCGTTGATGCAGCGAGTTCATCTCCCGAAAAAGAATAGTCGCACACACGACAAATATTATCTTCTGTAAGTTTATGTCGCGACACAGGCCTTGTGTGGGTTGATGAGTCGGTGAAGCACAACAAATAACACGTGGGGACACCTGTCAATCATCGATGTATTTTTTTTAATCCGTGACGTCATTTTGGGGAAGCTCATCGCTGAACAGAAATGGTTTTGGCGACATTAGCTCCAGACTCTATATTTCAAATATAGAGTCGACGTTCACCCAGACTGCATATTATCATGCCTGCACCCAATCCAAGTGACCTGTTTCCTATAACCTGACCGTCTGCTTCCAAAACTCAAACCTATTTTATTGATTTTTTGAGTCAGTAAGCCACATAATTACTTGTCACTTCATATTGCAGCTTATGTATTCCCACAAAGAGTAAATACAGATTGTAGTTTGATGTAGGGCCTAGATAGTCTCGTCCCTGGTTCAGACGCTCCGCTCACTGTTCCGCGCAACTCCACAACATAACGCTTCCGCCGTCTGAGTCCAGTAAGTGCCACCATCTTCGTGAGCGGTATTATGATCTAGGAAGCATATATTGATGAGACCAGTTTGTGAAGTAATACTTTTACTTGTGACCTGATATTATGTTATACATTTATAAGCTAAAAATGACAGACTAACTTCGAAACATCCAATGACTTTTATATTACTAGTACCTACTGCACATGAAGAATAGACCTTTCCAATGTATACTGTTATAACCAAGTCTGAATTTAATGTGTCTGACATTTGCAGAATGTCTCCAGAGGGTGATTTTAGTGAAGCTATCCCACACAGTGGGCTAGCATCACAAAATTCACCCTCTGTGGACCTCCTTCTGCTTAAGGTTCAACTGCTTTGGGAGACCTAGGATCAGATAGAAGTTCCCCATTAGTCACCTCGATTATGCATTTTATATTCTGCAAATTAGGGGATATAGAAACTTCCCAGAAGGGAAAATGTAACTAAAAACAATGTTAATTTGAGATCATCGATACTTCCCTAATAAGCAGTATGAGGTCCCCAAAGGGTGATTTGGTGATGCTAGCCCACTGTGCGGGATAGCATCACTAAATTCGCCCTCTGGGAGACCTCATTCTGCAAATGTCAGACACACTAAATTCAGGCTTGGTTATAACAGAATGAGAGAATCCATTCAATATTTCACAGTTTTGATTTCTTCTTCCTACAGGCGGTATGCACACTCATGGGCGTCTTGCTTCATTATTCGCTGCTTGCCATGTTTTGTTGGATGCTAGCGGAAGGTATACACCTTTATGTGGTGCTCGTTAAGGTGTTTAAAACCAGCAGTCATCTCAAGAAGTACCTGCTTCTCGGCTGGGGTTAGTCTCATTTACTACAGAAAGGCCTTGATCGTTCAAAATTCAATCATCAATTTATCCGATTTATCCGCTATTAGAAAGTTAGATATGTTTCTGTTGAAGATGTACAAGTCATGATTTAGTGCGTCTCTAATTTTAAGAATGAGGTCCCCAGAGGGTGAATTTAGCAACACTCTCTCACATGGTGGGCTAGCATCACCAAATTCACCCTCTGGGGACCTCATTCTGCTTAGGCCTTAACTGCTATGCAAGACCTAGGATCAGATTGAAGTTCCCCAGTTGATGTTGGTTATGTTTATTATTGTTCACCCATTTGTCACCTCGATTATGCATTTTATCTTCTGCAAATTAGGGGATATAGAAACTGAACAGAAAGAAAAAGGTAACCAAAACAATGTTAATTTTAGACTATAAA
Source organism: Siphonodentalium dalli (assembly GCA_032622095.1). Lineage (NCBI taxonomy): Eukaryota > Metazoa > Mollusca > Scaphopoda > Gadilida > Siphonodentaliidae > Siphonodentalium > Siphonodentalium dalli. The sequence continues at coordinate 79,185,619 of CP136065.1, forward strand.
TACTTCACAGAAGTTGAGGCCTACACAGAATGAGGTCCCAAGAGGATGAATTTGGTGATGCTAGCCCACTGTGCAGGGTAGCATCACTAAATTTACACTTTGGGGACCTCATTTTGCAAATGACAGATACATTATTTCAAGGCTTGTCACTATCAACAGCTAAGGCAAACTGTCAGCATGAGTAGTGGAGCCTCAGGAAAGACACCACAGGTCGGGGGTTGATTTGACTTGTAAATTATGCTGATCCACAATGAAACCAGAAACTACTGTAAACAATCGACAAACTAGCTCAGAAACAGATATCTGGATACCTTCCAATGACGAGATGTACAAAGCTTGTATATTATACACATATGCAGGATAGCATCACTAAATTCACCCTCTGGGAACCTCATTCTACAATTTGAAGGCTTGAATGTGTAACATGCATTGCTTGGAAAATTGTAGGATTTTATTCCATAAAATTATGTATATATGCATTACGTACCAGAATTCATGGAAACAATAAAAATAAAAAGCCTCTCTCTCTCCGCCATTGTTCTCTATGTGATTTCCTGAGAACATAGATATTTATTTTTAATGGTCTAAATCATTACCCTTTCATGACTGGAGCTTCATGAAATTTTGTGAAAACCCTGTGCCAATGCACTCTCTTACATAGGGAGCCTCATATGTATAAGAGAATTTATTGGCTTAACAATATTTACCTTGAACTTGCAAGCTGGTGCATTCTACTATATATGCAATGCTCCCAATGGTGGACTCGCTTATATAAGAGAATGTTGTTTCATGTTGTTGAAAAAAATGAGTACTTCATGCATTTTTTTTTAGATTGCAAACTTCTATTACTTTGCCTGTCAAGCAAACACAGACTATACCAGTTTGTGCCCACAACTGGAAACTAGTATTCAGTAGTGAGACAGCAAACAGCTATGTTATATTTCCAAACGAAGTCTGCGCAATATTCCACAGTGATTTATTATTACCCCGACCCTCCGAAGGAGGATTTGGGGGTATATAGTGGTGACCTCTGGCATTAGTCAAAGTAAATATTGTTAGCCAATACATTCTCTTATATATGCGAGGCTCCCTATGGCACAGGGTTTTACAAAATTTCAGGAAGCTCTAGTCATGGAAGGGTTAATTCAATTCTATAACCTGCTGTATTGTCATCCAACTATTGCGCAATATCCAGGGTTTTTTGTGAATCGAGTGTTAACATTCTTGATGTCGTCCATTTTTTTTAGATCAAGTAGATTATGATTTGTATCTATAATATCTTCAGGAACTCCGCTGGCGATAGTTGGCACAGCTGCAGCCGTTATTCATGAAAAATACGGAGATGGAAAAATGTGAGTGAAATATTTCAAAACTTACAGCAGAAAATGTTAGTGTATTTCTATGATATTTCCGTGAATTAACCGAGGCAGTCATACCTAACTATATTTGTTATATTTCTGACTTAAATCACATTATCATGGGTTTTAACAGCAGGCGTAAATTCTGATTTCCTGGGCCGAAATATGGTGCTGGACATTTGCAGAATGAGGTCCCCAGAGGGTGAATATAGTGACGATAGTCTGCACAGCGGGTTACATAAAAAAAATTCATCCTTTGGGGACCTCATATTTGCATGGCCTTATCTGCTATGGGAGACCTAGACACTTGGTGACGATGGTGATGTGCACCCATTTGGCACCTCGATTATGCATTGTGTTGTCTGCCAATTTGGAGAATAGAGAAACTAATCTGAAAAAGAAACTTACTATTACTAAAGAAACTAAAAAACTTGTTAATTTGATAATATAGATACTTTGCAGAGAAGATGAGGCCTAAGAAGAATGAAGTCCCCTGAGGTATGAATTATTGAGACTAGCCTGCTGTGTGGGGTAGCATAACTAAATTCACCCTCTGGGGACCTCATTCTGAAAATTTCCAGCAGCATATTTTGAGGCCTGTTCAGATTGCCTGGCTTTATCTTTTAGACCCTATTTTAAACGCCCTACCCTAAAGTTTTTTTCATGGTTTTCAAGAAAATCTATTTAATTTTTTCTCAAAAAAATTCATAAAACACAAAAAAACACAATTAAATCATCTCAGAATAGGTTGATTTCTAAGTAAAAGTATTGTGTAATATTAAAATTTATAAAAAAATAACCAAAAGTAGTTTTGTGTCAATCTTGCAGAGTAAAATACGCACATGAAAATTCATAAGAATATGTCAAAATAAAAAAAAATTAAATTTCAAGCCTACCTACCGACCCTATTTTTTTCGGCTTGTAACCCAAACTAGACATTTAATTTTCTTTGGCCTAGCAGTTTTAAAAATACAGAATCCACAACTAAATTGTTACCTTGTTTGGAAATGGGATGTCAAAAAATTCAAAATTTATGGTTCCCTTATGGATTTATGTAGATGGTACCGTACTGACCCGGTTCAAAGCCCATGCCCGTGTTTAAGCCCACCCATATATTTTGGCCAAATTCCATGCACAGGGGTATATTCGTGTTTAAGCCCACCCCAAATGTTGTTCAATTTCAGCAGTGGTAAGTAAGTATTTGCTAATGATACGCCCCAAATAAATAATTCCAAGAAGTATATTCAACGATCGGTGACGGCGAGAATGCCACGAAAAATGGAAATTTATAATTCGTAGGTAAGTGATAATATTAAATGAAATAAAATAAAGTGAATCTTAAATTCTCATTTGTTTATTCAATTATATACTTCCCAAATGTTAACAGACATAAAATACAATAGAACCCACTTGATTTAAAAGCCATGTGCGGTTATGCGCGTGCAATACTTTTAAGTTTAATCAAAGCGCACCTTTTCCAACTACAGTACTGTAAAAACATATTTTTCGTGTTCAGTGACAACGTAGACCTGTATGTTCCTACATGTGGCCAAACACAAAGAACTGGCCTCTTGGTTATGTAAACACACAGTGGGTATCATAATGGAGCAGAAGGGGGGGGGGGACTTGTCATTTAACAGCAATGTCTTCCAAACTACGTCAACTTTATTCACTCGAAACCAAAATATTCAAACATGTGCTTTTGTATACGTTTTAGCATTCGGCAAACCTCGTCAGATTCCGTCACCGTTTGCCCCCCAGGGGTCACAGGTCGAGGAGTTCAGAATGCCGTTTTAGTAGAAATACAACTGCCTTGTCAGTGCTGTTAAATAATTACACTCACTGGCTTTTGTTAAACATGCAATTAGTCGCCATTGTAACATCCTCTATGTGTAGACAATGGATGATGGATCACGAATAAAGCGCCGGGCTTATTGTTTTCCTAATCGGATTAAATCTGAACATTGATATAAACTATAGACTATAGATAACCCACACTGCCGCTTACATAATAACCAGGGCATTCCTGACTCCAAGCATACACTTTGGGAACAAGACGGCTGTCAGTCAAGACTACTTACACAATAGTGTCATTTTAACATGGGAATTATTAATGTTGGCCAATAAAACTACAAGACTTAAAGTGTTATTATAATATTTTAATATTCACATTTAATTGAAAAAATTCCCAAATAATCGGTGTTAGATCGGCTTTCATCAGTTTTACTGTCCCGATTTCTTAGGATTTTTGGTTTGCAAAGGGCCACATCCGAGTTTAAGCCCACTTGGATTTTTGAGCTCAAATAAAACAAAGGCCCCCTGGGCCTAAACGCAGGTCAGTACGGTAGGTTAACTAAAAAATATCAATGCATTTTTATTTCGTTCACTTTGCTGTTGTAGATGCTGGCTTCGGTCGGATTTGTTGATAGTGCTGGTTATACTGCCAACTGGAATCATCATGCTTGTAACTATTTATTTCTTTTAGCCAATAGTTTTTATATGCCCGTTTTGTAAAAACGGGACGTATTATGTTATTGGTCTGTCCGTTCATACTTTTTTCATTCCGGATGATAACTGTTAAAGTGTTAATGAAATATACTTCTGTCAGGTGCACGAGTTTGTGAAAAAAGTTTTTGATAGTGATGATGTTTGCTCGAAGAACCAAGTGATGACATGTCTTGTAACTTATAGCTATGCTCTAATAAATCAACCATTCTTAACAAGGTTGACCACCGGTATTACTGCGGTACTCGACATCGTTCATACGATCAACCACTCTCAATTATACCGCGTTACCACCTTGCGTTCACGGTTAGACTGCAGATCAGTTAAGAGATCTACCACAGAAATAAACCACTTTATTACGCCATTATAGACAAATAATATACCCCATCGTCATGTTTATCTGTATTTTATTCACAATTTGCAATTGTGGCCCAGAAGAGATAGACCATCTTTAGTGCTGTTTTATTTGCAGGTTAATGGGATAATTCTGGGAATAATACTTAAGGTTATTGTTCGTTCATTCAATTTCTCGGGGAAAATGTCAACAGACGACAGAACAAGTGCCAAGTGAGTTGTTTTGTCAATAATATATATTCTCATATTCTTAACCCTGCCATGACTGGAGCTTCCTGAAATATAAGGAAAACCCTGTGTCATTGCATTCTCTTATATATGGGAGTCTCCCATAGGTAGCCTCGCATATTTAAAAGAATGCATTGGATAACAATATTTAGCTTGACCTTGTAAGCCAATGCATTCTCCCATATATAAGATAATGCACAGGATGTTTATTGCTAGTCCAGCGCAGCTCCCGTCATGAAAGGGATAAAGTAGCATTACATATTACAACATGTCGACATGAACCTGAATATCCTCTCATTGACATCCAATGTACAGTAATGCTCTAAATAATCGACTCCTTAACCACAGCAGAATTATGGGTACCTTTTCAGGATTTAGTTGGAAATATGGCTTGTTGCCATTCATCTTTCTGATGAATGGCAACAAGCCATATTCCGACTAAATCCTGAAAAGTTACCCGTAATTCTGATGTGGTTAAGGAGTCGATTATTTAGAGCATTAATGTATAATATCGACCCTGTGGATCATGACATTCAGCTACTCATGATCAGGCCTGAAATTATTGTGCCTAACATTTGCAGAATGAGGTCCCCAGAAGGTGAATTTGTTGAGGTTACCTGCACAGCTGGCTAGTGTAACCAAATTCATCCTCTGGGGACCTCATTCTGCATGGCTGCATCTGCTCTGGGAGACCTAGACTCACATTTAAGTTATCAAATAGTGGGCTAGCATCACCAAATTCACCCTCTGGTAAGCTCATTCTGCTTAGGCCTCAACTGCTATGGGAGACCTAGGATCAGATTGAAGTTCCCCAGTTGAAGTTTGTGATGTTCACCCATTTACTTCGATTATGCATGCATTTTATCTTCTGTAAATTAGGGGATATAGAAACTGAAAAGAAGGGGAAAAGTTACTAAAACAATCGTTAGTTTAAGACTATATACATCCCAGAAGATGAGGTTTTACCGTTTAAGCAGGATGAGGTCCTCAGAGGGTGAATTTGGGATGTGTCAGTAAATTCACCATCTAGGTACCTCATTATGCAAATGTCAGACACACTTGCTTGTTCTTCTGTGAGCCAGTGATAAACATGTTATGATCAAAATTATAACACCAGGCCTGGAAATCTCAAGGCGGGCTGGCGGGCTGCCCGCCTACAGCCCGCCTAGAATTTTCCAAGGCGGGCTTTTTATAGCCCGCCTCGTCTACGATAGGACATTTATTATTTAGTTATTTTATTGTGTTTAATGAGTAAAATACTGCATCGAAATCGTAATTATATTGTACAGTGTGGGGACTGTGCGCATGCGTGACCTGACGGTAATGTCAAATGGGAATTATAGCGGAATCAGTAAATTCCGGAACGAACTGTTTCGTAAATCTGATCTTTTGATCGATTCTCACACATTTTATGACCAAAATAAATTATTTCTCTTCATAAGATTGAGCTTACAATATATTTCACCGGATAAAATGAACACATGTTTGTGGATAGTGAGAACCAAATGTCACTGTCCCAATTAAGTTCAACCTTTCGTTCCGTTTCCGGTTCCTATCAGTGAAAATTGTATTTAGCTTGCAGCCGTCTTTTATCGCTTCGATTGACAATATTTTAATATAATTAGCTAAATATATCCACGTATTCTAGTTTACACTGTTATTCAATTATTAAAGTTCAGAAACTATTTTCTATGTCCCCAATTGCAAACACCCAGTAAATCTATAGATAGCGATCGGCAATGGAATATGGATTACATTGAGAGAAAAAGCAGTCAATATTCAAGTGCAAATATACTGGATTTAATATTGTTCTTGATTGTGTATTTTATGTAAAATTACACTTTCATGGAGAATACTTTTAACGTGGACAAACTCACCCAATTCCGTTGCATGGGTTGGACACCGACTGACAAATTGTTGAGTACAAACACTCTTACATTTTGTTTCTTGTTCATATAAATTATCATAACATATAAAACATAGTTAAATATTCACCATACCATAATTACTGTGGGGGATTTTGACATTCACAACTCTGTGGACACTTTGTTTCCACATAAATTTTTTTAATTTAGATGGAGTTATACAACATCAAAAATAGACAAACTAACGGCATTAGTAACTCAGATAAAATAAATCATAACTTTAAAAGTTGAGGAGGGCTATAGCCCTCCTAGGCATATCTAGGAGGGCTATTAATAGCCCTCCTGGATTTTCTAGATCGCCAGCCCTGTAACACCAGGTTACAGCATAAACCACAACGTCCCATTCGAGACGGGAGAGCATAGCTTGAGCGAATTGTAACTATGCACTGTCCGCAGTTCGATAAAATATTCAACATTATGATGCAAGTTGTGTTCTGTATTTATTCTACACCATTGTGTCAGATAAGTTTAATCCATGACTGTCACCTTCATTGATATTATAGCTACCTTTATTGTGATTTTAATCTGATGAATAACCTGTAATGATCGGGGCATCACCCGAAGCAGATCATTGATGTAATGTACCATTATGTACGTCATCTGTATTGGCGACAACGTGAACAACAATAGTTCCGGCTTGTATTCCGCTAGAGGTATACAATAATATGTATTCAATGACTGGGATTCTATTGAATACATGTGCCTCATGCCAATAGGTGTGAAATAAAAGCTACAGTAATGCCCTAAATAATTGACTCCTTAACCACAGCAGAATTATGGGTAACTTTTCAGGATTTAGTCGGAAATATGGCTTGTTGCCATTCATCGGAAAGCTCTCAGTGAAAGCTTTCCAATGAATGGCAACAAGCCATATTTCCGACTAAATCCTGAGTAGTAACCCATAATTCAGCTGTGGTTAAGGAGTCAATTATTTAGAGCATTACTGTAAGCTTCCCCAATTATGCATGAATACAGAATTTCGTTCCTCATTACAGACTCGGTCTGAAAGCTGCTCTCGTCCTGCTCCCGCTGCTTGGACTCACATGGATCTTTGGATTTCTTTCTGTAGATAACACAGACACGTTACTCTTCACATATCTCTTCACTATTCTAAACAGTGGGCAGGTTAGTCATATAGTAATATTAGTCAAATAGTTGGGTTAGTCATATAGTCAGGTTAGTCATATAGCCAGGTTAGATATAGTCAGGTTAGTTAGTCTTGTTAGTTATATAATCAGGTCAGCCATAGTCAGGTTAATCATAGCCAGGTTAGTCATATAGTCAGGTTAGTTAGTCTTTTGGTTATATAGTCAGGTTAGACATAGTCAGGTTAGTCATATAGTCAGGTTATTCATATAGCCAGGTTATTCATATACATGTACAGTAGTGAGGGTAATCCACCACAAACAATTGCACACCAGTGAGTTGCGTTCTAGCGGTCAATGAATACCAAAATGGCAAGAAATCTTGAGACCTCGGGAGTGCAGGGTCGAATATTTTTTTTTCGAAAACACCTATAGATGGGAGCCATTAAATATTTCCGAATTCGGAAAACACAGTCAGTGGCCACCTTGGATATTATTCTTTGTATTACTAAATCCTTTGGTACACCCTACAGACGACATCCCTTGTCCGATAGTTACTAAACTTCACATAGATTATCAGGATGACCACAAGATGGGAGTCATCTAATTTTTCCGAATTAAAAAAACAAAAACATGGCCACTGGCAGCCATCTTGGATTTTACTCTTTGCATGACTAAATCTACAGTTTTTGACACTTTCATTGGAATTATGACAGGCGTATTTTGCCATAGCCTTGCGATGATCTTGTTAATGGCCTCATGTTCACAGTGAAGCTATAGTCTTTTTTCCTCAACATTTCAGGGTGTGTTTTTCTTCCTCTTCCATTGCCTCCTCAACCCAGATGTGAGTATCCTGTTTAGTTCTATACACTTCCTCACTAGATTTCTCATCCCGGACACTGGTTACATCAACAATTTGTATGAAATCTTTACTATAATGCTTTCTTTTCTCAGAAAAAAGATGCCACAACATGAACATAGCATGTAAAAGTGTAATATATCTGAAGATGAGTAATATTTTACCTGCTACGGCCAAATAACCTCCCACATTCAATTTCTCCATACATAATTACCTGAGAACACAGATATTTATGTTTAATCACCTTAGTTATGTTTATGGACCCTATAATTGGACAAGATAAATAAAAAAACTCAGGATAAATAGCAATTTAACAAAATTTACAATTTCATAAAACTGATCTTAGCTCAACAGACTTATTATTTAAATTATAATTTATCCCAACAAATAAAAAAGGGGGTTTTAAGTTTGTTATGTTAAGTCTTGATAATAAGTCAGGGCATAACCTATGGCCCAAACTCGTGTCAAAGCTTTAAAGTGAGTCAGGGCATAAAAAATGATATTTACTTGATACTTTGGATTTAAATAAGAATTGATATGTACTTAAGATGATTGATGAGTAGTAACTGCTAAAATCTTGGATATTGAGTATGCAGAAATGCATCACATAGGAAATTTAATATTTGTGAATATGACTTAAAATGGGAATACTGTAAAATGGGCCATTATAAAATTGGGTAAAAAATACATGGAATAGTTACCTTATTTTATGGGACAAAGGCCTTTACCATTTGTATTTATGGTCCCAGTCATTGGAAGATGTGTTTTTTGCATATGAGTGCATATAACTAGACAGACGTCAATGAATAGTCGACGCTCTGTTAAAATACTGGTTGCAATCTGAAATGGCTAGATAGACAGCATGAGTGTGAGAAAACCAAAGGCGCTAAAATTCACGCACGGGTGATTACTGCTATGAGTGTTTATGTTCATAGAATTCAAAAGCCGAACTGTGCATGTGCGTGCTGTGTCAGTGTACAGTAATGCCCGAAGTATATGACTCTTTAACCACAGCAGAATTATGGGAAATTTTTCAGGATTTAGTCAGAAATATGGCTTGTTGCCATTCATCGGAAACCTCTGGGTGAGAACTTTCCGATGAATGGCAGCAAGCCATATTTCTGACTAAATCCTGAAAAAATTCCCATAATTCTGCTTTGGTTTAGTTGTCGATTATTTAGGACGTTACTGTAATTTTCAATGAAAACATATGTGGATTAACCCCTGAACTGTGGTGTTATAAAATATAATTTCGTTATAATTCTGTTTAAATGCACATGTAAACTATAAAATAATAAAGGTAGTCCTTTTACAGTGTAAACAACCAGATCAGTTGACCTCTTTCAGGTGAGGAGTGCATATGATCGGAGATGTGTGAAAATCAAGCGTGTGACAATTAATTCACAGAGCTACACCAACACCAAACGGAGGGAGTCGGACTTTGATTGCTATCGTAATAGCAGATCCACTGTAAGTCTGTCATTCCCAACGACTGAGCCATTTCCGCTTCGCTTGGAAATAACCTCTTCCATAAATAGATACCATATTCATTCAATGCTACAATACATGGCCCTGGTAATAAGGTGATGACATTGACTTGTTGACACATAGATGTTAATGGAGCTGTATTTATTCACTGCATGGTAGTACCAAACTGCATTAAATAGTGATAAACTGTAATACATACACGTATTTCCCGGTAGTGTGCACATGAACAATAACACGATTGAAATGGTTCAGCAGATATGGTTTCTATTTATGGAAAAGGTTATTTCCGAGCGAAGCAAAAATGGTCGAGTTGTCGAGAATGGTAAGTCTATATAATATGACCTGGATAAAGGAGGATCTACCTATGGTATGTTGATGATAGACCCTGGGACAAACATCCTTTAGCGGTATTGACATTTAGCTTAAGCAAAGTAACCACTGACAATCCCAGCATTTGGACATTCTAAAACAGAAAGTTGGATACTAAAAAGTTCAAAACTGCGATACCACGGCCGATTTTGTACCTGTGGTCATAGAAACGAGAAATTTTGGGAGGGGTCCGACTAATCAACTAGTATGTGATTGCTTCTGTCGACTAGTCGACTCCTGATAATCCCTAACTATTTCAACACTACAAATTAATATGTGTGCTTTGAATACATCAGCACTGACTCATCGATCAGGAAGAAAATCGCTGAACGGAATGTCAAGAAATGATCAGCACCCGAAGAGTGATGAAAAAACTCACTCAAAACTTTAATACCTCATAACTTTATAACCCAAAAACTCCTCAAAACTCTTAATGTTTGTTTTTATCATTTCCGGATGATAACTTAAATTAAGTCTGAACTGAATGGAATGAAAATTGGTATGTGAGTTTACTAGCCCAAAATACATGTCAAGATCAAATTTGGGTTCCTCTCGCAATTTTTTTCCAGAGTTATGGCCCTTTGTTGGAATTACTCAGGTTTATTTTGCCACACCCTTGTGATGGTCTTGTTGACAATTTGGTCAAATAAATAAAAATACTATGTTGTCAGGCAACTGCCCCATCACCAAAAAGAGGGCCTCATCAGAGAATTATATTCGCGATTTCATCCAGAATATATTTTCAATGATTTAAAGGTACTCAATCCGTAAAGAGGGTCCCCATCTCAACAGATTCCAACAACAACAATCCGATCAGAGGGTCCTATATTACTATTTCTTTGGCTTTGGGGGTAAAAAATATTTGATTCGAGTCGAGGAACCCATCAAACAAAGCTCAGAGTTATTAGATATTGATTTTTGAAATTTGTTATTAACTCGAGATGAGTACTAATAACTGCCGTAATCTGCTCTGGATGTGTACTCCAAATCTATTCAAACAGACAAGGATGGATAACTCTAAAATCAAGTGGTAATTTTAACGCAATTTTGACTGAGTTCTGGGCCAGATAGTATTCCCGATAATGAAAAATAATAGATTTCTAAAATCGATATCTAACAAATCTGAGCTTTGATGGGTGACTTCCTCGACTCGAATCAAATATTTTTGACCCCCGAAGCCATTTAAATAGTAATTGAGAGGAGTTTTATCGGATTGAGTACCTTTAAAAACTCTTTCTCCAATTTATCTCCAATTTGAAATTTAGATAGGTTTTTGTTGAAGACATAATGATTATAAGGCATTGGAGGATCATGCAATTATATACATTCTTTGGAAAACTGTAGGATATTTTTTTACCATAGAATTACCTATACAACCATTCATTTCTAGAATTCTTGAGAGAAAAAAATAATTCGCTCCCTCATCCAATATTCCATAATTGTCTGAGAACACAGGTATTTATTTTTAATGGCCATATAATGAATTTGCTCATTGATAACTTGGCTGTACATCTGTCAGCGTTGTGTGGATTAAATGAAAATATATCATTAACCATTTTTATACTACAGTATCATTGATGGGTAGTTATCCCATAGGAAATGGTCATTTGTTGAACTTATTATCTAAACATTTCCCTAAAAAAAAAGGGCTCCTTCTGCACTTATTTATCTGTCATCTGCTGTTATCACCTTAACATCCCTCCAAATCAATAATAGACCATTCCGATGTACACTTTTTAACTGACTGGGAGAATCCATTTAGTTACAAGGGGTTAAAAGATTCATTTTTCTACTAGGTTCGTACTACAGTTTCAAACTCGTCACTAAACAATGGCTCACCAAAGGAGAATGGTCACGCACCAATGCACCAAATGAACGGATCAGCAACAATCGATGAATATCCACTCGTTAAGGAGAAGGAGAGACGGGCATCTTCTGGAAGTATAAATGAGAGGAGAATATCGGAGGAGCGGAGATCATCAGAGGAGCATAGATCATCGGAGGAGCGGAGATCATCGGAGGAGCGGAGATCATCAGAGAAACGGAGATTATCAGAAGAGCAGATGTCAGCCATCAGTAAAGAGACGGATAATGTTTATGAGGAGCTGAATGTGAACTCTTTACATGAAAACATGGCTGATTTGCAACCAATGGACACTGTATTCCCAGTGACAGAAAAATTCAGTTCAAAGGTTCAGTGAACAAATAATTTTGAACATCAGTATCCCAATTTCAGTACTGACTCAGTATAGACTTAACCCTTTCATGATGGGAGCTACGCTGGTGCAGCATTAAAGATCCTGTGCCAGTGTATTCTCTTATATATGAGAGTCTCCCATAGGGAACCTCGCATATTTAAGAGAATGCACTGGCTGTCAAGGTAAATATAAGGTCTCGCAAATAAAAGAGAAGATATTGGCACAGGTTTTTTGCAAAATTTCAGAAAGCTGTCATGGAAGGGTTAAAATGGTGGCAGTTAATACAAATTGATGATGAACACTTGATATCCAAGTTATAACAGTGTAGGCTTACAAATTGTACAAAGAGATGAAAATGCTTCGAAGATTCGAATCGGTGTCAAATTCGGTGATCAGATTCGGGATCCATACCGAATTGGCTCTCTGATTCGTATATATTTTCAAATCGGCTTATTTTTTGCCGTTTATGTGGACAAACATCAGAATTTTTTATTTCTGGAGCTCAATTGATGGGGCAATTTCCGCTTGTACCATGTTTTGCCGTCTGGAGGTCTCGCAGGGGCCACATATGATGTAATACATCATTAGTTACACCAGTTACACGATTATGTCCAATCGCAGTCCGTTCCCCCTTCGCGTATTTCAATATGTGTAACACTGGTGGTTCTTGGAAAATATTGGAGTAAAATATAGTCTATAAGTGACTATAATCACTATATACAGGTCAAAATTCAAAACATCTATGGTCTATATAATTTTATATAGTTAATGTTAGCTATAGTTTCTTTTAATCGATGAACATGCAATCATACCTATGTTAACCTGCCAAGTGTGTTTTGTGTCATTACTATGCTAGTTGAATATTAATACAGTTTAATTCCCACATACTGTTAATGTTATATCCAACGATCCACCTCTATTAACATGTTACGATAGTCCCTCACTGTGGTTCACATAAATGCATTCCGATCGACAAGGAAGCCGGGTAATTCCCTTTTATTAAATTCAGGGATAAAACTCACCCAACGGTTATATAGAGTTACCTCCTGTCAAACGGAATGCATTATTACAAGTAGCCATCCGGGTACTGATGCGGTGGGTCATGTGCATCGATATGCATGCAATTGTTTATGATTTAGCATAGACCAGTCCTGAAATCCTTGGAATATAGTTATAGTCATTGGCGACTATCAAATTAATAAACACTATTATATATACACACTACCAGAGTAGTCGATCAGTGTATCTTCAGTAGTAATTATTCATTTTATAGTCGCTCTTCGGGTCAGATTCTATGTTTGATCTATGTCTGAAATAGATGTACTTTTTTTACCAGAATTTGCTTTGGCATCTTTTCCGCTGTAATACAATTTGTGCAAAGATACAAGAATGTTAAAAATAGGTATGGCCTTCGCAATGGGTATTGCTGTTATAATATTCACATGCGTTAAAATCGCCATAAACAGAAAGAATATTAAGACAGAGATTTTGTTCTTATACCATGCAATCATAAATATCACATAAATAGTATGCTATTGTAAGTTTGTACACTGTGTTAGTAAACAAAAGCCATGTTATGTTACAGTTCAGTACATAAAGAGTATGCGATAAGCAAAACACTCAACACAAGTGTGTTTTATGTTTAAATATCGCATTCATACTGTCATTAAACTATACTATTACTATTTTCTTGAGTCGAGAATTGAAATTCAATTTGATGAATGGTTGGGCCCTAAGTGTAATGGTCATATTTCATGACAGCAAAAGGCTTGAGTAGAATGTGACTAAATGACATCAGCAACGGGTCTGATGAAAGATCCTGGTGCATGCTTCATTCTGTATTTATTCCACACACTACTATTCTGTATTTATTCCACACACTACTATTTGCTGGACAAAACGGACGTAGCCTCCGTTGTCGGAAAACTTCTCTCAGTCTGCTGTCATAACCAATTTCTCAAAACTTTAATATTGTTAGGACTTTAATAAGTGACGATTCGATTCGGTGTCTAATCCTTGACTTGATTCAATTTGAGCCAAATGATTTATCCGTGCGGACAATGAGCCACATCACACAGTACGATGTCTGCGTTTACAAGATCTGACTTGAATGTGAGTCTTCCGAAGTATGTTTTTGGAGATGTAATGCACTTTGATGGGGCAACTTCACAGATGATTTCAATTTATGATGAAATTATTTGATCACGATTGTGGTCTTTTTTATTTTTATACTTTGAGGCTTTGGTTGATGATAAAAAGACGAGAATATAGTGAAGTCCATAAACTGCGAATGAAAACTATGACGACTCAAAATGATTTGATTCGATTCATAGACTGAATCAGAATTGAAATCAATTCGATGAATAGGCCAAGTCTTCTTGTTCCACAACAGCTTGGGATATAGGTTGGGATGATGCTACTTTTGGACTGAGTCCCCCCCCCCATTGCTCTTCTATAACGGTGTTTCATTCAATAAACTATATTCAATACACATACACGTGGAGCCCAGGGCATTCACGTAAACCTCTGAATGTGATTAATTATTAATTGTCTTCAAAATGATATATCATTTATCATGATAGAAAAAGGTATAGTGATGATACAATCATTTAATGTATTGTTTACATGCATTTTCTGATAGTGTGACAAATCAAAATACTCTGGAAAACAAGGCTTTGTTCACTTATAAATCTCATTGCTCTGGCATTTAATGGACCTCTGATATATGCATGTTTGATATCATCATGCTTGGGAAAGGCTGCTCTCTATGGTCATATACACTTCCATTTGACAATCCAAAGACATAAAAGCAAGTTAGCTCCTGACCACGATTCTGTGCGTAAAATCTGTCATAGAAGAGTAACGGAATGGGACTCAGTCCAAAAACAGCATCATCCCAACTGATATCCCAAGCCGTTGTGGACCGAGAAGACTTGGGTCTATTTGATGAATGGCTGGGATCTAAGCGTAATGGTCATATTTCATGACAGCCAAAGGCTTGAGTAGAATGTGACTTAATGCCAATCCTGAATTTAGTGTGTCTGACATTTGCAGAATGAGGTCCCCAGAGGGTGAATTTAGTGATACTACACCGCACATCAAGCTCGCATAACCAAATACACCCTCAGTGGACCTAATTCTGCTTAGGCCTCATCTTCTGGGAAGTATCTAAAGTCTCAAATTAACATTTTTTCTAGTTAATGTTTCACTTCTGTTCAGGATCTATATCCCCTAATTTGCAGAAGATAAAATGCATAAGTGGGGTGCCCAAAGGGTGCACATCACCAATATGTTCCTAGGTATCCCATAGCAGATCATATATATTATATAAATTATAATATAAAATATATTGCTTTCATGAATGATTGCCTCAGAATTCTGTTAAAACAACTAATCGTTCAAATTATTACAAAAACTACAGCTTATTGCTGCAGGTTTCACATTCAACTCACCTAAATACGGACCAAAAATCTACTAAAGGGATTAAATACACACCCGATACTTCGCAATACATTTACTCTACATTCCAACTGAGACATGTCTCAGTCTTCATCAGCAAAGTTAGCTGTTATATTGCATTGTGTTCCCGCCATAAAATCTTCAAGTGGTCCAGCTATTGTTCATACCTAAACATCGAAAGCAATTAAGGCAGTCATAAAAGTTACGTACTTTAACAATAAGACATCTGCAAATACACATCTGCGAAAACCCGAAATGTGTTGTCCTGCGAGATACGGCTTTACTGCAATTTCCTAAAAGTCACGGCCAGATCAGTGTAGCAGTAAACGCCCATAGGGTGTAATAAAATATTTTAATAACAGTGACGCTGGTGTTTGAAAAACAACAGGAACAGCCATTTTAATCAATGTTGGTTTGCACAACCAACACAGATACATTATTACAATATTTCACAATACACATTCTTTTGAATGATTTATACACATAGTGGCTGTTCAATTCAGCCAAACACCGCGAAAATGACAACTTTAGATAAAAATAACAGTACATTTTGTTAATGGCATCAGTTTGCCCCATTATCATAATAGCAATTGAACAGGACCCACCAACATAGCCAATTTAGCAGGATCACTTAATCAGGGTTGATGACCCCTGGATTCCTGATTGGACTCACCCGTTCAATTCTAAAGGTTCACATTGAAATGTTCTACTCATTATTCACTGGAACTGTGAAGATAGGGATGGCCATCACGATGTGTACTGCTGTTAAAATGGTCACATTGTTAAAATAGGCATAAACAGAAAAAAAGTACAGTACGTAAAGAGTGTGCGATAAGCAAAACACTCAACACTGGGGAGACCCCTCTAGGGAACTTTGGTTACAACTACCACCATGTTGTTTACAACATACAGGAGTAGCTTTTGCTAATCCTCGCCACTCAATATTTCGGTGTTGAATGGGTCACCATGAATCACTCTCCCAAACACATGTTTTGCTTATCGCACACTTTATGTGCTGTATATTAAAAAAAAAACGCTTGGCTCACAAATGTGTTTTTGTGGATAATATCATATTTATACTATCAGTATACTATACTATGACATACTATTAGTATATTCTTGAGGAAATTTTCATAACTTTTACTTCTAAATTATTATCTACAACCAAGGCCATACGTGCCTTTAAATCATGAGCAGACACTATTTTAGGCTCATCTGGACCACAAAAAATACCATTTGCCTTCCATATACCTGGCTGTGATATGTGTTTCGAGGTATCATATTTCTTGATAATCTGGAAACATGACTGCTGGCGGTCATGTGAGATGGAACCATTAAACCAAGTGTCAAATTTAATTTGCATCTCTCTGAAGCGATTTATCAAAAACAGTTTGATAATTACCAGACAACTTAGAACTCATCCAGATTTAACAAAATGATCTACTGATCTGACAGAATATTTTCATGCATTTCGCTAACTTCATATATATTATATGAAGTGCCTATTTTATTTTGTCATGTACAGTAATGCCCTAAATAATCGACGCCTTAACCACAGTGAGAGCTTTCCGATGAATGGCAACAAGCCATATTTCCGACTAAATCCTGAAAAATTACCCATTATTCTGCTGTGGTTAAGGAGTCGATTATTAGGGCATTACTGTATAGTTGAAGAAGCTCAGTGTGACTTTCAAGGACTTTATTTACAATTTGTAAAAGGCCCACATAATGTTTGAATGTCCAGATCACATTATATACAACGTATTCCATATTATATACCATTTGGAAGAGGAACCAAAAATATATATATTCTACCCAAATACGGAATAGCTGTGGCCTAGATGTGTCCACCAAGTGACGGAGATTCCCATATTCACACCAAGACTTCCCCCGTTATTTACCCAGAATGCATCATAATTCACAACAAAGAGATAGAGTTATTTCCCTTACATTGAGAATAATAGACTGGCAGTACAGACCAGATCGAAATTAAGCACATAATCCACGTCGGTACCTTGACAGAAACATGTTCACAGTTTAATCAACATGAAAACTTGATAATACAATGTTTTGGACCTTCCTCTTTCAAATGGTAAATAATCTGGAATATGTTGTTTTAAATGCAATCTGGGCATTCGAAAATTAAGTGGGGCTTTCATGTCATGAACAACTAACTTTATGTCTCTAAATTACAGTCCACTGAATGTGTGTGGAGGGCGATATACTGGAATCTACCTAGATACCAATCTATTAACTTTGTTCAAACTTTTATTATTTCTTTAATTTCTTATCAATGTTTTTGAGTCTGTGCATCTGCGATTGTAGGATTGGTCTAAAAACTTATTTTAGTATATTTGTTGCCATTTTTCTGCACCAGAAGGTTTCTGTCTGAGCTTTATTTCTTCTTTATTTTATAAACCATGGCAGAGATAATTATAACCATGTAATTCTAATATCTAATTGTCTGATTGGATAAATTCATTTTGCCAAAGTTACTGCCCTATTTTCTGACATTTCTATTTTTTTCTTCTTTTTGTTTTTGTTTTGCTGAATTTTTCGTAATCTCATTTGAGCTTTTATTTCTTCAGATTGTTGGGTCAATTGTTGTGAAATTTGACAGATATTTACCTTTTTACCACCATGAAAGCAAACATGGAATACTATACATCTGTTGTTTTGAGATTTATCATATTCACCTGGACTTGATTGAAATAAGACGTTTTAATATTGAAGCACCTTGGTTAACTCTTTCATGGCCGGAGCTGTGCTGGTGCAGCATTAAAGATCATGTGCCCGTTCATTCTTTTAGGGAGCCTCGGATATATAAGAGAATGCACTGGCTTGCAAGGTCAATGTAAATATTGTTAGGCCAATGTGTTCTCTTATATATGGATGGCTCCCTATGGGAGACTTGCATATATTAGAGAATGCACTGGCACAGGGTTTTCGCAAAATATTTTGGAATGCTCTAGTCATGGCAGGGTGAAGAATATGCTTTTGCTCTGCTTGAAACATCGTATGCTGGTCATATGTTTTAATGCTCATCATCAATTGCCAGATAAATTTAACCTACAGTGTCAATAACACTATTATGCTAATGCCATTGTCATATTATATGTCTTTTGTACATGGAGTGATCATGTAGATGTTTGAATAAATCTTTATGTATTACAAGTTTTCAATTGTTATTTATTGTCCTCGATCAGTGTATGTTAAAATTAAGCTGATGTGGCCCATATGAACCTTTGAATTATGTATACCATACTTGTATTTAAATGTACATAATCCGATTCGATGGTCCCCGTATAATCAGATTCCAACAATAACATTTCTGCAAAAGATGCTTTAGTTATCAGAATCGATTAATTTCCAAAAAATAATGTTAGCCACTGTCAACTCTAAAATGGAATTTTCCACAGGGAGCTGCGCTGGTGCAGCATTAAAGACCATGTGTCAGTGCATTCTCATATATGTGAGTCTCCCATAGGGAGCCTCGCATATATAACAGAACGCACTAGCTTAAAAATTAAAGGTAAATATTGTTAGGCCAATGTATCCTTTTATGGGAGACTTGCATATATGAAAGTGTCAATGACACTGTAGCTCAACTTGGAAAGGGAATAATTTCATGTGTTACAGTCAATGGAGCGACATGGGAATGCGGAAAGTTTAAAGTAAAATACAAGATGGTCACGGTTGCTGGCAGCTATGTTTTCCAGTGACATTCAAAAACATTTTATAGCTTCCATCTTGTTGATCAATATCAGGATTAATATGAAGTTTGGTGATGGTCGGATGAGGGAAGTGGACTGTAAGGTGTGCCAAAGGATTTAGTCATGCAAAGAGTAAAATCCAAGATGGCTGCTAGCAGATATGTTTTATGGCCGAATGACCTCAAATGACTCGTTCCCATCTACATATCAATGTTCATGATGATCCGACCAAAGGTACGACTTTTAGCACATGCCAAAGAATTTAGTCATTCAGAGTAAAATCCAAGATGTTTTATGGCCGATTGACCCCAAATGAAACGTTTCCCATCAGCATTTCAATATTAACATCCATGACTCGTTCCCATCTGCACGTCAATGTCAACAGCCATGACAAATTTCATAATGATCCGACCAAAGCTACGACTTGTAGCCCGTGCCAAAAGATTTAGTCATGCAAAAAGTTAAATCTAAGATGGCTGCCAGCGGCCATGTTTTATGGGCGAATGACTCGTTCCCATTTACATATCAATGTTAACATCCATGACAAATTTCATAATGATCCGACCAAAGGCACGACCTGTAGCCTGTGCCAAAGGATTTAGTCATGCAAAGAGTAAAATCCAAGATGGCTGCCGGCGGCCATGTTTTATGGCCGAATGACCCCAAAATGACTCTTTCCTATCTACATGTCAATATTAACATTCATGACAATTTCATGATGATCCGATCTAAGGTACGACCTGTAAGCGCGTGCCAAAGGATTTAGTCATGCAAAGAGTAAAATCCAAGATGGCTGCTGGCGGCCATGTTTTTGGCAGAATCACCCCAAAATGACTCGTTCCCATCTACATGTCAATGTTAATATCCATGACAAATGTAATGATGATCAGACATACATTACGGCCTGTAGCCTTGCTAATGATTGAATTTTGCAATCCAAGATGGCCGCTGGCGGCCATGTTCTTTTTTGCAGAATGACCAAAAATGACCCGTTACCATCAACATGTCAATGTCAACAGCCATGACAAATGTCATGATTTGACCAAATGTACGACCTGTAGCCCATGCCAAAGGATTTAATCATGAAAAAGAGTAAAATCCAAGATGGCTGCTGGCGGCCATGTTTTTTTGGCCGAATGACTCCAAAATGACTTGTTCCCATCTACATGTCAATGTCAACAGCCATGACAAATTTCATAATGATGCGACCAAAGGTACGATCTGTAGCCCGTGGTAATGGAAATTGTTGACGGACGTCTCCACACACTGCACGCGGACGACGGATACCAAGCCATGGCAATAGCTCAAACTTTACACGTAAAGTTGAGCTAATAAGAGAATGCATTGGCACAGGGTTTTCGCAAAATTTCAGGAACCTCCAGTCATGGAAGGGTTAATGTCTAGTTAGTATAGAAAGAGTTAACAAGTGCGCAAATTCAAAATTGACAAAAATATGTCCATACAAATCATGCACCCAATGTCATTCAGCTGCGGTTCTGTATCATTCCTGGATGTATATTTCAATGACCACCACATGTAAATGCACAGTGCAGGAGAAGATAACTTAACATGAATATATCACACACAACTGATCCCCTATTTTCCTGTTTGTTCACTAAACCCTTTGAGTCATATGCTATATTTCACTCAGTTTTAAATTCGGGTGCGCGAAAAATATTACTGCGCGAATTTAAATACGAGTAAGGTGGATTGATTTTAAAACACACCTTCGTGGAATATTCTGATGTACTTTCTTTCTGTACACATTGGAAGGGTCCATTATCTATTGAGGGAAATATAAACAGGCAACAGATAACAGATAGTGATCAAGGATTTCTATTTATTGGTGGGAAATATCCAGATAATATAAGTTCAACAAACGGCCTAACTGATTATCTGAACATTTCCATTTGGGATAACTATTCATCAATGAGTATTTAGGATAGAAAGGGATAAACCTATTATCTGAACATTTCCTATGGGATAATTACTCATCAATGATGCTTTAGTAAAGTAATGGATTAAACTTGTCAGCTGAACATTTCCTTTGTGATATCTACCCATCAATGATGCTTTAGTATCGAAAGGGTTAATTTATTGTCTGAACATTTCCAAAGGGATAACGACCCATCAATGATATGCTTTAGTATAGAAAGGGTTAAACTTATTACCTGAACATTTCCTTCGGGATAACTACCCATCAATGATGCTTTAGTATCGAAAGGGTTAATTTATTATCTGAACATTTCCTAAGGGATAACGACCCATTAATGATACTTTAGAATAAAATGGGTTAAACTTATTATCTGAATATTTCCTTTGGGATAACTACCCATCAATGACACTTTAGTATAGAATGGGTTAACTTATCTGAACATTTCCTTTCGGATAACTGCCCATCAATTATGCTTTAGAATAACGGGGCGTGTTTTGAGAGCACGGACATAAACTAAGAGATCGATATTTCACAGGTAGAATATATTGGGCTAACCTACAGTGCTGCGTTGTTTAATATCTAAGCAGCAGACAGATTTCAGAAACAAAATGCATCTGTGTGAGTTTATAGAAATTAATATGGAAAACCCTATATAAATGTAAAAAATTATGAGTGTGTTTTATTGATGCTCTGCTCGTTGGAGAAATTTAAAGGTACTCAATCCGATCAGACGCCCCTAAATTACTATTTCTTTGGCTTCGGGGGTAAAAAATATTTGATTCCAGTCGAGGAACCCACCCATCAAAGCTCAGAGTGATTAGATATCGATGTTTGAAATTTGCTGTTTCTATTGTTTGTGAACAGATCTTTTCCAAAAACGGACAATTGCGGTTGTAAGATGGATAACTCTATAATCAAGTGGTTATTATTGTTAATAGTAACCACTTGATTTTCGAGTTATCCATCTTACAACCGCAATTTGTCCGTTTTTAGCACGTGGTCATGGAAAAGATCTGGACCACAAACAATAGAAACAGCAAATTTCAAACATCGATATCTAATCACTCTGAGCTTTGATGGGTGGGTTCCTCGACTCGAATCAAATATTTTTTACATCCGAAGCCAAAGAAATAGTAATATAGCAGCGTCTGATCGGATTGAGTACCTTTAAAACATGTATCGCCATTCTATACTATATGTATAGTGCGTACTAGCCGATGTGCCCGACTTAGTCCGGGCTATTTAGGGATTTCTTTGTGGTCGCCTCCGTCTGGGCAGAATAACAACGTTGAAAGTATTATAGGAGAAAGAAACGAGAGGCCGATCACGATCGGCAGATGTTAACCCATCCCTTGGCGATAGTAAGTTACTCTGATCGGAATCATAAATGAGAGTTTTGATGTTGAATTATAGAGTATACTGTTGTGTATTATTATAGACAATGTACATAACACAAATTATTGGATTTATGGGTCGCTCACATTTATATAAGAGAATGCACTGGAACAGGATCTGTAATGCTGCACCACCACAGCCTTGGGTTATATGTGAAAAGGTGACCTGGGCATGGAATACTTGGTCAAGAGATTCCAATTTAAGTTTACAATGATAATGTTTCAAATTCTACCCACAACAGCCATCAAGATAAACACCTCACTGCTGACCCACCAGTATCAATTATACAGCAGAGCTGTCAACAAATCACAGGCATTGATTATGTTAAAGGCTGGCATCTCTATGAAACCAATAACATTTATAATGACCTCAGACCATCTGTAGAGTGATGTTCTAGTCTACTGTTAACAGCATGTGATGTGTATTGTTGAAACTTTTTTAAAATTAGATACCATAGCTTTCTTTATCTGCACATTGGCATACGAGACATCAGAAAATAATATAACCATATTAAACCAAATTTGGTGTGCTGACTCGGGGTACCCTTGGCGGAGTTAAAATGGTGTTAGTTTTTCAAATTTTAGTTTTTAAAATGCTGTTACTAGTAACTTAAAAAAAAATATTATTTTTTGTTGTTATTTATTTATTTATTTATTTATTTTATGCTAAATTGGGAAAGGAATTAAAACTAAATTAAACAAAAAAAATTTTGAATATTTTTTCGAGAAAAAGGGCCATAACTCACTTTAAAATAGTCTGATCAAACCCATATTCGAACTCGATCTGTCTTTTGTGAGAAATTCATATACAAAATTTGGTTCCGATCAGATAGAAAATGTTTGAGTTATCGCACCATGCGTAAAGTGTCTACAGACAGACAGACGGACGGACTAACGACGAGTGGTCAATCCGGACATTGATACTATGTTTTAATACCATACTAAGGTATGGGTAAACATAAAAATTAGTCATTTGCGGGTAAGTATCAATTTTCCCATCTCCACTAGCATGGGAATGTATGTGATTTATTGGTCTGTGAAACACTGGACAAACATGACAGATTATGTGATAAAATACAATTTATTCCCTATGAGTTTTCTATTGCCTGCCATCTTTCCTGGCATAGATATCCCATCAGAAACCCAGGCTAACAGTGCAAATTAATTACATAGAGCTGTATGGGAGTGTCTTATCTCTCTAAATAGTAGCTCTGGTTACATCTCACACTGATGGCTAAAAATAACTCTAATTCCCATAATACAGATTTACTGCGTGTCTCCTTCTCTAATGAGATAAACTGGTATCACTGGTAATTAATTGTAGACTGCTATGGTTGTCTGTTCAATTCTTAGTTGAAAAAGGGCCATAACTCTGGTATAAAATGTCGGATCTAACCCATATTCAAACTCAATCTGTATTTTGAGTTGAGAAACTCACATACCAAATTTGGTTCCTATCAGTTGAAAAATGGTTGATTTATCGAAGCATGCATGAATTCTATGTCAAAGGGTCATAACTACATTAAAAAATATCGGATCAAACCCATATTCGAACTCGATATGTATTTTGGGCTGAGAAACTCGCATACCAAATTTGGTTCCGATCAGATAATTTTTTTTGAGTTATGGCAGCATGCATGAATTATAAGTCGAAAAAGGGCCATAACTCCGTAAACAAAAACTCGGATCAAACCCATATTCGAACTCGATCTGTATTTGGTGTTGAGAAATTCATATACAAAATTTGGTTCCGATCAGATAGAAAATATTTCAGTTACCGGACATTGCGTAAAGTGTCTACAGACAGACAGACAGACATACAGACGGACTAACGATGAGTGGTCAATCCGGACAACGACACTATGTTTACCATACTATGGTATGGGTAAACATAAAAACTATTCTTCCGGAAACATGCCTCTATGAGCGAGGTCAAGGACACGGTCGCACGTGAAATTGGACCCGCCCATATTGTTCCCGGGATCAAAGTAGGCCTACATACCAAATTGGAGTCGGATCGGTCGAGGTCCAGACACATGCCTATATGAGCAAGGTCAAGGACACGGTCGCACGTGGAATTGGACCCCCCCATATTGTTCCCGGGATCAAAGTAGGCCTACATACCAAATTTGAGTCGGATCGGTCGAGGTCCAGAAACATGCCTTTATGAGCGTATATGAGCGAGGTCAAGGTCAATGACGCGGTCGCACGTGAAATTGGACCCGTCCATATTGTTGCCGGGATCAAAGTCGGCCTACATACCAAATTTGAGTCGGATCGGCCGAGATCCAGACACAAGCCTATATATGAGCGAGGTCAAGATCAGGGTCAAGGACACGGTCGCACGTGAAATTGGACCCGCCCATATTGTTCCCGGGGTCAAAGTAGGCCCAAAAGTCGGATCGGTCGAGCAGTTTTCGAGTCTATAAGACACATACACACAGACAGATAGACAGAAGTTCCAATATATAATATAGATATAGAGGATCTCCAATGAGCTATGTTGGGATATAAGATTTTATGGAACGAGTTTGATAAATTTGATTCATAACGAGTCGCAGACGAGTTGTGAATCAAATTTATCAAACGAGTTTCATAAAATCTTATATCCCAACAAAACGAGTTGAGGATCTTGTATATCACATGAAAAATAAACTAGAGCTCTATGCCTTTTTAACAAATCAAAATATTTAAAAGAAGCTGAACAAATGCATTAAAACTGCATACATGTACGGCGTTGTCTGAAACGCTTCACAACCGTGAACGACAGTATTGCGCGCTCTCCCTTCCACATATAGTCCCACAATTTGCCTTTTTGTTTTTGTACCTATTTTCGTTGGTGCAACGAAGTTGGACAATAATTGAACTGTAATGAACAAAGCACTCATTTTGCAATATCTGGTATTGGTGTCAAGCACGGCTTTTCTAAATAGTATTAATTCGCGCGGTAATTTTCTTGGCGCGATGCCAAGTACCCCGGGAAGCCCGCGGCGATTACCCACCAGTGAAAAATAAGAAAATATCCTATATGTATTGATGCAAAGCAGATTACTGGATTCAACCCTTGAAATAGTGTCTGACATTTGCAGAATGGGGTCCCCAGAGGGTGAATTTAGAGATGCTATCCACTTCAGGCTAGCATCACCAAATTCACCCTCATTCTACTTAGGACTCATCTTCTGGGAAGTATCTATAGTCTCAACTTAACATTGTTTTAGTTACTTTTTCCATTCTGTTCAGTTTCTATATCCCCCAATTTTCAAAAGATAAATTTGGTGAGGCTAGCCCGCTGTACGGGATAGCGGCACTCAGGCACTAAATTCACCATCTGGGGACCTCATTCTGCAAATGTCAGACACACTATTTCAAGGCTTGAAACTTGAAAGACTGCATGTCACTTTAAAAGCATAATTTTTACACTTGGTTTAATGATATGCGGACCGGACTGCATCGTCCACGTCCCATGTCATAGAATGAGACTGAGCGAGTTAATCCCAGATAAGTATGCGTAAATTATACCGCCAACGGCGCCGTAACGAGAGTATAGCTGCAAGTATTATGTCTGTACTTTTCAGTGTATCGTCGGTGGGCCTCTAAAGGTCGAAAACATACGTCAGGAAAATAAAATTGCTCAGGAGACACAAACCAACTAAATTTGCACAATAACACTTCATATCACAGTTGTTATAATATATTATACATTTTAATATTTAATAATCTTCTAGTTGATGAGAAAACGTGATTTTATGGTGTTATACAGGGGGGGGGGGGGGGGCGAATTTTTTTTTACGAGACGTGAGGTAGGGGGGGGGGAGGTGGTGGGTACCCGAGGCCGGAAACAGTTTTTGACCACTTTTTCATTGACATATTTTCAACTGTTTTAAACATATTTGTTTATATGTTGTGGCTTGTTGCAATATGAGAAGCACTAATACATTCAATATTGTTATAATTACCCCCATAAGTTGATATAAAATGGAAAAATAGCGAATATTGTGGGGGTGGGTCCCAAAATATTCATTGATTGTTTTTGCGCGCAAATTTTTTTTATTGTATTCGACACCCGATACAGACCGTTATTACACTATATGTAAAACAAAATTGTTAAGCAAAAAAGCCCTTCAGTAAAGGCTAATATGGCATGCCAATCTGACGCTACGGCATGCAAAAATCGCTTCATTACAACCTAACAATTAACATTACTATATACAAGCATTACAAAAATTATTTATCGCGATTACCGCCCTTGCGCACGCTACACGGTGACGATAGGATCGGTTTCATTTCTCATCATTGCCGTACGGCTCCGGGAGATGGGGGCTGCATCCCGCCCCCAACAGTTTAAAGCTTAAAATTAGGGTGTAGAATTGTAATGCGCATTGCATGGTTATTAATGGGGCAATTGTGCATCTTAGAGGAATAAATTACAGTATATTTTATCACATGTTTTCTCGAATTATACAGTATTTAGGCTATTTGTAATGTATTTGTACAATAATTATATGAATATATATAGCCCTATATATACGATATTTACATGAGCTATAATTATATACGTCTGTTATTTACAACTGTTATTATCTCTTTCTTTCTGTAGGCCTACAGCTGGTGTACTGGGTAGGCCTATATAGACTAGCTACAATTAAGAAAGTATGCTAATATATCCACTGCTGACTTATATAGCCTACATATAAACCATGATTGTAGTCCCGCAATTGGAATTATTTGACGTAGACTTTCGCCACGATGTGGTTCTTACGTAAGCCCATAGGCCAGGCCCTACACGTGCACATAATATTGCATATCTCATATATATTTTGAAGACCTCTGTCTGTCTGTCATTAATACAAATCTACGATTCTCGACCGATCGGGACGAAACTTGGTACGTGTGTGTAGTTTGACCAGGCGGTGGACGTTGTCGTATTGGCGAGCCCGTGCGGCGCCCGCTTCGCGCATGCGCAGACGAGATCTCGGAAACGGGTGGAGCTATCGACTTGAAATTTGCTATGTGAATGTATCTTGCCCCGGATACGAATTTTATCGGGTCGCCGAGCCCGTGCGACGCCATCTTCGCGCATGCGCAGACGAGATCTCGGAAACGGGTGGAGCTATCGACTTGAAATTTGGTATGTGAATGTATCTTGGCCCGGATACGAATTTTATCGGGTCTCCGAGCCCGTGCGATGCCATCTTCGTACATGCGCTGACCAGATCTCGGAAACGGGTGGAGCTATCGACTTGAAATTTGGTATGTGAATGTATCTTGGCCCGGATACGAATTTTATCGGGTCTCCGAGCCCGTGCGGCGCCCGCTTCGCGCATGCGCAGACAAGATCTCGGAAACGAGTGGAGCTATCGACTTGAAATTTGGTATGTGAATGTATCTTGGCCCGGATACGAATTTTATCGGGTCTCCGAGCCCGTGCGACGCCAGCTTCGCGCATGCGCAGACGAGATATCGGAAACGGGTGGAGTTATCGACTTTACATTTGGTATGTGAATGTATCTTGCCCCGGATACGAATTTTATCGGGTCGCCGAGCCCGTGCGACGCCAGCTTCGCGCATGCGCAGACGAGATATCGGAAACGGGTGGAGTTATCGACTTGAAATTTGGTATGTGAATGTATCTTGCCCCGGATACGAATTTTATCGGGTCGCCGAGCCCGTGCGACGCCAGCTTCGCGCATGCGCAGACCAGATCTCGGAAACGGGTAGAGCTATCGACTTGAAATTTGGTTTTTGAATAGCCCGGACAACGTAGCCCGGACAACGTCGGGCTCATCGGCTAGTCTCCTATATATTTTTGAAGACCTCTGTCTGTATGTATGTCTGTCTGTATGTCATTAATACAAATCTACGATTCTCGACCGATCGGGACGAAACTTGGTACGTGTGTGTAGTTTGACCAGGCGGTCGTCGTTGTCGTATTGGCGAGCCCGTGCGGCGCCCGCTTCGCGCAGACGAGATCTCGGAAACGGGTGGAGCTATCGACTTGAAATTTGCTATGTGAATGTATCTTGCCCCGAATACGAATTTTATCGGGTCGCCGAGCCCGTGCGACGCCAGCTTCGCGCATACGCAGACGAGATCTCGGAAACGGGTGGAGCTATCGACTTGAAATTTTGTATGTGAATGTATCTTGCCCCGGATACAAATTTTATCGGGTCGCCGAGCCCGTGCGACGCCAGCTTCGCGCATGCGCAGACCAGATCTCGGAAACGGGTAGAGCTATTGACTTGAAATTTGGTTTTTGAATAGCCCGGACAACGTCGGGCTGGGTAGAGCTATCGACTTGAAATTTGGTTTTTGAATAGCCCGGACAACGTCGGGCTCATCGGCTAGTATATATATATATATATATATATATATATATATATATATATATATATATATATATATATATATATATATATATATACTATTATCGCACAGGATTCAGGGCTGGAACAAATTAGCATACATATATGTACATAATACATATTATTATGCAACCTCTATGCGAATACCTGCGCACACGATGTAGGCCTATATTATGCACACACACACATCTAGAGTTATAGGCCTATATCTAGGCCCTATAGGCCTGGGGGGCCTACCCTCATTCACACCCTTACACCCCCCCCCCCACACACACACATTTATACGCAGACAATAATATTTCGCATTATGTAATACGATGCCGGTACAAAATAGGAATTCGTTTGTTCTGTAATATCGCATGATATATATAAGGTACCCCTTCCCTCAATGAGGCCCCCACCCCCTTTTTCGTACGCCGTATCCCATGCCCTGTTATGAGGTACTCCGTATTCCGGCCCCTCTGTTAGGAGGTAGGCCTATTCGGTATTCCAAAAATACCGGTATTCGTACGCCGACCTTCAAAAACGAGAGGCCGATCACGATCGGCAGATGTTAACCCATCCCTTGGCGATAAAAATTTAATATGATCGGATAAATGAGAGTTTTGGTGTTGAATTATAGAGTATACTGTTATGTACTATTATAGACAAATGTACATAACACAAATTATTGGAATTTATGGGTCACTGGCATTTATATAAGAGAATGCACTGGTACAGGATCT
Source organism: Siphonodentalium dalli (assembly GCA_032622095.1). Classification (NCBI taxonomy): domain Eukaryota; kingdom Metazoa; phylum Mollusca; class Scaphopoda; order Gadilida; family Siphonodentaliidae; genus Siphonodentalium; species Siphonodentalium dalli. Next base: position 79,215,577 of record CP136065.1, read on the forward strand.
GTAATGCTAAACCACCACAGCCAGCAAGTCCGTGGGTTAAATGTGTAGGTGTGACCTGGACATGGAATACTTGGGTTAAGAGAGTCCAATTTAAGTTTACAATAATAATGTGTCCTAGTATACAGATAAGCAACCTCACCACTGACCCATTAATATCAATTATATAGCACAGCTGTCAAAAAATCACAGGAATTGTTTATGTTGAACACTGACCTCTATTAAACCAATAACAATTATAACTAGAATGCACTCAGAGAGATGCCAACGTGCGCAAAAATGTAATAAACAATAATTTAAAAAATAATTTCACTGTATTTTACTTAATTTATTTAATTTAATTTAATGTTAGAAAAATTACCATTTCTCATTTCATCACAGATAAATGCAAATTAATATATTAATCATTTAAGTAATTAAAACCAATTCCATGTTGCCGAAAGGATGAGACTTTAATATCGATTACAATTTTTTCAGCGGCATATTTTCATTTTCATTTTCCGATAGTCAAAGTTGACCAAAGGAGCAATTATAAGAAATAATTTATACCATTTGTGTAAATATTGATAGCAGCCAACATGCAACAATAAATATCAATAATTAATCAATAATTAATCAATAACGACCATTTTATGTAATAATAAACTCTTCAAACGGTGTTTGTGTCAACAAATGCGTTTTGTTTTGTGTTACGTCAGTCGTCGTATTTGATCCGGAACTCGGCTGAAGGTTAGGCTATTCAGCCTATTGCGTCGAATTACGAAATCGCGTTTTGAATGTCTCTCTTTCGCCGCACGATAAAAAGAGGTCTTCGCACTAACCAAAAATGATAAAACTTCCCAAGTATAAGTAAAAATACCCAACTGAAGGAGTCTATGTAGGTCCCGAAGGAGTCTATAGACTCTTTGATGTAGAGTTCTGATGGAGAAAATATAGGTCGATCTATTTTTGTCATAACTCTGACGTATTTTGACCTGGGAGAAAAAATCGAAATCGGGGCTCACTACGAGCATGCCAGTTTTAAATATAGAAACAGGGAATCCCGACAAATGGCGATATCGGCGACAAACAAGTAATCGAAAACAACACATAAAATAAACATAGCAAAAACGCGACACAGTACAAATGTCAGAACGCCACGAGGGTTTACGTCGTTTTTGGTGACGTCATGGAGTGACACCAAGCTACCAAGCTACCAAGCTACGAATCTGTCTGATCGCCATACTGTTGCGCGAGCGCACGTAATGATATCAGACCATCTGAAGATATAACTCTGCAGCACAGATGTCCAAGTCTACTGTTAATATCATGTGATGTTTATTGTTGAATCTTATTTTAAATTAGATACCATAGCCTTCTTTATCAGATTATTTGCACATTGGCATAAGAAACATCAGAAAATAATATAGCTTTATCAATAGCTAAGTAGTCCAAATGCAATTGGTGAATTAATTAAAAAATTAAAGGGACACATTGGAAATCTTTTTATCAACTTGTATCATAATCATCAATATCTAAATGAAAACAAATGACAATGTCAATGACATTTTTTTTATTGTTATTATAAAAGTTAAAAATATATATTTTTTTAAATAGATTTTTTTTTTCAATTTTTTTTTTGGTGAAAAATGGTCATAACTCCTTTAAAATAAATCGGATCAAACCCATATTCGAACTAGATCTGTATTTTGGGCTGTGAAACTCACATACCAAATTTGGTTCCAATCAGATAAAAAATGTTTGAGTTATGGCAGAATGTGTGAATTCTAAGTCGAAAAAGGGCCATAACTCTGTAACAAAAACTCGGATCAAACCCAAATTCGAACTCGATCTGTATTTTGGGCTGATATACCCATATACAAAATTTCTGATTGGATAGAAAATGTTTGAGTTATCGCATTACACGTGAAGTGTCTACGGACGGACAGACGGACGGACAGACGGACGGACGGACGGACGAACGACGAGTGGTCAATCCGGACAACGACACTATGTTTACCATACATGGTATGGGTAAACATAAAAATGAAGTTTTCATATATGTTTATGTATTCCATATGGCTGTTAACTGGTATTCCGTATTCCACCCTCTGTGTTAAGTGGTATTCCGTATTTCATGGAGGGTGGGGGTGGGGGCCTCCTCAATGTCGATTTATTGCTACGCGCCTGCTCGCCGATTCCCGTGCATTCTCGTTTTCAAATTGTCTCGCGAGAAGTCTTTGAAGTTATATTCCAAGAATTTTGTTTCGAAGAAAGAAAAGATAAAACTCTGCAAATACCTACTCAAAACACTGCTCAAAACAAAATAAACGAAAGGTAAGTTTTAATATGATAATGGGTTTATTGTTTGCATTATATTTAATTTAGTGTCTTATTCTATATGGCAATATTTAACTGAAATAAGACGACAGTCACGTTTTACTTTCCAAATTCCAACGGTAAACATTAAAACAAGCGCCAAATTATTATAGAATTGAAATTACTGAATTTTAAATTTATAAATTTCACTCAGTCAAAATAGAGAATGAGTTCAATATTTTATTCACATGAGCTGTGAACTGTGCTGCCAATTATGGGAGGCCGTTTTCACATTTATTAATAATTCAATTGGACTTAAGAGGGAGGTCAAGTGACCAATTTTGAATGGGGATTTACAAGCAAATCTCCACAGCAAAAGTTATGAAGCAGTTGTCTGGGAACAACCATATCAGTAGAGTAGACATTAAACAAACATAATATTTAACTGGTGGTTGGGCTTTGTAAATTGCCAATTTTTGGTATAAAGTTATATTGGATAATTTTGTTCTATAATAAAATATTGATAAATTACAATGTTTGACCTAGTTTTGAAAAATCAACATATTCTACTGCCATGCTGGAATTATTGACAAATAGCCACTACAATATAATTGAATGGGTTGGTTATAAGTATGTGTAATTATGGATGTTTAAAGCTATTAGGAATGTGGAGTTGTTTACTCAAATCACCCATATTAATTAGATGATGATCATCATCATGTAACACCTATCCAGTGTATCCACACAGTAGGGGCCTATGTTGGAGACTGAATGCAATTAGTCATAATAGGTAATTAATTACAACACCACCATCGGCAAAACAATCAAAGCGTCTGTTGTGGATTGGCGACTTTTTGTTGAAATAAGTAATATAAGTTATATCTTGACAGCCATGACAATATAATGGCTAATACTAGTAGCAATGGTACGGACATCGTAATTAATTGCACACAGGATTAACAATACGATACTATAATTGCTATTAAAATAAGACGAAAACATGAGGATTTGTTTGGCATTATCACGCTCATGTAATCCTCTGGTAATATTAAACCCACGTACAAATGTTTGTTTTTGTTTTATTTCATTACGCCACACCGTGGTGTTGCTTGGTACGCAGATTTTTATATTCTGTGGTCGATCGATAATCCACTGGGCGACTGTATTATTATGGTTATTTCGTACTGAGTATAAATCGTACCGATAGAGTCACGATAGTACAACAAAGATTAGCACATGTGTTTACGTCACCGGTGTACTTGTGGGGGCATGTTTCTATTATGAATGTTCGCTATCCCGAAGGTCCGCTATTCCGAAGGTTCTCTATTCCGAAGGTTTTTGTTATTTTTAGGTTAATTCTATATTCTAAAGTATTGAGACTAATTTGAGAGGGTTCATTATCACAAAGATTCTTTTTACGGAGTGTGCGCTCACATCCGAACTGATCCTGCGCGCATACCAATACAGATACAGGAGGAAATAACTTAAAGGGGTACTGTACCGCAATTTCAATAAATTCCAGGTGACAATAGCGATCTAATATGAATATTATATTATAAAATAACTAATTTGAGTCGACGATGTCTACTGAAAACGTTCCGGTTAACAGGCTATCGTAAAAGTAAAATTGAATTATTTAATATAAATTCATTTATGGCTGGAGTCATAAAATGGAGAATTATGCCATTACGAGTTACCGTTCTTGAAATCGCATCTGACATGATCTGTTGCGTGTCTTTTATCGACGACCGTTCGCGAACATTATTGGGTTGCAAACAAAACATGTTACCCGCAAAAGAAGGCCCGTTATAACCGATTCGGAAAAAGGGAGAAAGAAACAAGAGTCATAAAGCGTCAAGTATTTCATAGGGAGTGAGATTGTTCGATGGAAGAGTTTTAATGCATCAGTCGAAGCTGTGAGCAATGAACTTCCGGTTCTTCCTGCGACATGCGTCTTCTCCGGTGAAGGTCAAAAATATGGCGCGTAGTTTGAAATCGTAATATTTTTCTTTCCAAGATCAACATTTTCTTCGCTAAATTAGGTTTATACGAAACTCATATAACACGAACACAATCTAACTTGAAAGTTATTTCAATGGGAGTAAATAAAAAAATCGCCTATGTTTGTGTACAGTACCCCTTTAACTTAGAACATTAAATGTGATTTTGTTTTGTTTTCGCGGGTTTTCTTGAGATTTAATGTCATTACGTGGGCCCATACCTTTGAATTCTTGGCATATAATATGAATGTTGTGGTATATTGTGGACCCTCCCGCATTGGGACATGACACAGGTACAGTTGACTTAAGTGATGTTCTGTGTGGGCTCCAATTTGGAGTTCAATATTTTAAGGGCCAAATTTAGGATTTTATGGGCCCATACCTTTGAACTCTGGGCATATAATATGAATATTGGGGGCATGTCTCTATTCCGAAGGTTCACTATCCAGAATGTCCACTATTCCGAAATTTCTCTGAATGTTCGCTATTCCGAAGGTTCACCAATCAGAAGGTTCGTTATTCCGAAGGTTCTGTATTCCGAAGGTTTTTTGTTATTTTAAAGGGGTTCTGTACACAGAGATAGGCGATTTTTTTGATTTACTCCCATTGAAATAACTTTCAAGTTAGATTGTTTTCGTGTTATATGAGTTTCGTATAAACCTAATTTAGCGATGAAAATCTTGATCTTGGAAACAAAAATATTACGATTTCAAACCACGCGCCATGGTTTGACCTTCACCGGAGAAGACGCATGTTGCAGAAAGAACCGGAAGTTCATTGCTCACAGTTTCGATTGATGACTTCAATCTCTTCCATCGAACAATCTCACTCCCTATAAAAATACTTGACGCTTTATGACTCTTGTTTCTTTCTCCTTTTTCCGAATCGGTTATAACGGGCCTTCCTTTTGCAGGTAACATGTTTTGTTTGCACTCAATAATGTTCGCGAACGGCCGTCGATAAAAGACACACAACAGATGCGATTTCAAGAACGGTAACTCGTAATGGCATAATTCTCCATTTTATGACTCCAGCCATAAATTATTTTATATTAAATAATTCAATGTTACTTTTACGATAGCCTGTTAACCGGAACTTTTTCAGTAGACATCGTCGACTCGAATTAGTTATTTTATAATATAATATTCATATTAGATCGCTATTGTCACCGGGAATTTATTGAAATTGGGGTACAGTACCCCTTTAAGGTTAATTCTATATTCTAAAGTATTGGGAGGGTTCATTATCACGAAGATTCTTTTTATGAAGGAAATAACTTAAAACATTAAATGTGATTTTGTTTTGTTTTCGCGGGTTTTCTTGAGTTTAATGTCATTACGTATGACTTTATTTCTCATTAAATATTCACGCCAAGCAGCCCACACAATTGCTATGTTTCCATGCGATTTAATGTCATTACGTGTGACCTAATATCTCAATAATCTGAGGCAAGAGTACGCCTGGTAAAGGCGAATTATAACAGTGGGGCTATAACGCTCAATGGATACTGGGAACTATAACAAACTGCGCAGCAGAATATCGCTGATTAAACGAGTATGAGATGAGCCTAACTGCAATTGTGACTTTGTTTAAAGGCCCACTTAATTTTCGAGTCATTCATTTTTGTTATAGTATATACGGTTTTAATAACAATTTATGCCATAAAATTTGAATAAATTACTATAATTCATCACCATTTGAAACGCAGAATCCTTCTATCTCCTAGTTTGAAACACCTTTAAAATACCGCGACAAGTCGTGCGTCGTATATCTAGCAATTAGCAACTAACATGTCCTCTTCGGCTTTCCATAGATTTCAACGTAATTTGATACTTATGGGTATTTGTGTCAGGGAAGTGTTTTGGACGGGTCAAATCGTGAGCCCGACCTGACCTTGACCTTTAAAACTGTCAATGCAAGGTCAATTTGGGTAAAATGGACAAATTTCGGCGAAATTTGATACCTAGGGATACTTTTGTCCGGGGAGTGTTTTGAACGGGTCAAATCGTGACATCGGCGTGACCTTGACCTTCAATGTGGTCAATCAAAGGTCAAATCGGGTAAAACGGATGGATTTCGTCGAAATTTGATACCTATGGGTACTTTTGTCGGGGGAGTGTTTTGGACGGGTCAAATCATGACTCCGACCTTACCTTGACCTTCAAAATTGTTAATTAAAGGTCAAGTGGGGTAAAACGGACGGTGGTACTTTTCTCCGGGTGGGGGTGTTTTGGACGGGTCAAATCATGACCCTGACCTGACCTTGACTTTCGAAATAGTCAATTGAAGGTCAAATCGCGCCTTTCGCCGGAAATCAGATGGGAAACATCCCGGACGAAGTCGGGCCCATCAGCTTGTGTAATAAAGAAGACAGTTTGAAGAAAGTAATGTATAACACGAGAAACGGGAAAACTTGAAATATAGAAGTATGCAAATTTCCCACATAAAATTTGAAAGCTAGTTTATAGAATAATTGTATTATAATTTATATTTATGGCTAATAATATGATCTTGGTGGCGTTACCATTTCTGACTATGGTTTTCTTAATAATATATGCGGTTAAGCCTACGACTACAATAGTCGTGGTTATCGCCATATTGTTTAAGCAATTACCATTGGAAACCGCAGTCTCGCGCAATCACGCCCGCTTTTAAACGGAACAAAAGAGATCTCGCGCCAGTTGCGCATACTCAGGATTAACGTACTTGGCCCAACCCTCCTTGAGACTCCAAATACAAGTCTTCGACCGATCTCATCCGAGCACCAAGCGGGATAACTCTACCTTTTAATTTAGTCATTGTTTGTAGAAAGAAGTACAACTCTATTTTTCTCACACTATTGTAAGCAATGGTTCCAGCATTGCGTGTATACATAGTCCTTCCTTCATCTATGGTGTATACATACCACTGTGAGGGAACAACTCCTGGCGATTTGGTTCTCTCCCGAGTTTCGTGAGCATATTTTGTTAGCAACGATTCCGTCCGATTCTCTATCGAGCAATCCCGGCATAAACGTAAAAACAATAACATTATAACAGTGTTTCGTTGGTTTCATGGCGCTACCGTGAAATTATAGTCACTGGCCATCAGTGTGTGAAAAGGAAAAGTTTAATACTAATCCCGAAATGCACAGAAATTGACTTTTTTATTTTCTGATTCCGATTCTCTGATGAGGACTCTGTTTTATGCGAATAACTCGATGCTCTGCCTTAGTTAAAGTAGTATATGCCGTCCGCATGATTACTACGAATATGACTACATAAACCTGACACATGATGAGTGGTGGTCATATACATTGACATGGGTATTCATATCCATTGGCACGTCCGCTAGAATGCAGCTGGGTCAAAGAGCACTTAATTGCAAGTGTCTCTCTGTGTGTAGCGTCCTATAATGGCCCCTAATATTAATGACCAAATTTTTATGTCCGAGCCGAACGGCATTATATATTACAGAAAAGTTTGTTGTCAAATCACAAAATGGAGATGGAAGTTGCAGCCAGAGGTGGCACGTTATTATCATTAGAAGATTGGCTTCAAAGAACTTGAACCAATCCGAAGGTGTGACAGAAAAGCAAGAACAACCAAAAGAATGAAACGCATACTATCACATATAATTAACTAAAAAGTATCATAAAATAAAAAATGCTGGCAAAGATGTTATAGAGTTCTAATAATAGTCACAGTTCTTGTCCCAGTTTATACTAAAATGAAACAAAACAACTATTGTCCAGTGATATAGGTTAAATTTGTGATCCCTCTGGCTGAAACTTCTTATGCTGTATACTTCTCAATCAATACAGGAACGAGATATGTCAAATTTACGTGCACGCGAAGATAAATAATGTCCGTAAGAAACAACAACAATATGGTACCGTATGTGCTCAGTAATTGTTTGCATGTCGTAACTTTGTGAGAAAGAGATATTCTAATGATTTGGCGTTAGATGTGGACTGTCATATATCTAGACCCCCGCGAAGCCACGACAAATAGTTTTCGCGGCTGGCTCAACCAATTTCGTGGCTGGTTAGCTAGCTAAACCGGCTCAGTTGCGATGTTCGTGGCTGACGAAATATGGCGGCTCAGCCGGCTGAGACGTTATCATTCAGCGTATTTCGTTTCCGAAATTTTCCTAATCTCCGGTTATAGACCCCGTTTGTTTTAGCGTTTGTGGTGAACCCGTAGAATTCCAGACCACACGTATTCTTTTGGTGTTGGGCTTTTCCATTATGGCGAAAATACACGAAGGACTGGCATGGATGTACTATGCAATTTACCATCCAATCGGTATAAGTTACATTGGGACTTCTGTCGACTTCAGACTGCTATCATCACTGGCATCTTGCGATATTTGCATGCATCATTGAATGCTGAATCCGATAGTAATGATATATATTTACATACTAAGTGTTGTCATCACTAAATCCAGCATTCTGATTGGTCGGCGCCCACGTGGCTAGTTGCAATTATTTCTCGGTGAATGCGCAACGGCTTATAACTGCAAGCTCATAATAACATCGATACGTCATTTGGGTTTGGAAAGACGAACGCGTAATGTTTTGGGCGCATTTGGATTCGCGCATAATTGACTTAATAAATCATCGGGTTACTGTTAACTTTTGCCAAGGGTGCTATGGGTTATTTTGGGCTGGTTTTGTCACGATACACTTTTCGATTTAAATACATTTACAAAAGTGGCTTTTTCGCTAAATGTATATAAATATAAGGATTAACTGTCATGTGGACTGTTTTTATGGAGAAGTAACCGTGAGGTAAGTGGTCATAACTTGTGTAAAACTTTCGGGTTTTACACAAGTTATGACCACTTACTTCACGGTTACATCTCCATAAAAACAGTCCACATGAGAGTTAATCCTTATATAATATTTCAAACTATTTTCTATTCTCTTCTACAGGTTATGTGTAGATATTGACAAATGCCAGAGATGTCAGAGACTGCTCCCATTCAGTTATATGAAAGCATGCACTGGAATAGTCTATTCCACATTGAGAGGCCCGGGTGTTCTAATAATATAACAACCATGCCGTGTCCATGCGAGTTTTACCAATATTATGCAATGCAGTTTAGTTCTTTGCGATTCGCAGTACAGTTGTGCTTAATATTTAAGCCCATGCACACGACTCAGCCATTTTACAATTCCGGCGGCGGATGTCACGGTCGTCATATTTTGAAAACAAGAATATTCCTCACCAACTGATAAATACAGAGTAATTTCCCAATAACATTTGAAATTCTGACTATAAACTGACCCGATATTGGGACATATATTACTAACAACCTACACTTTTGCCTCCATTGCTCTTTCTGTTGTTGGGATGATGCGAGGTAACATGTGGCAGAAAAAATTGCTTTCAGTATGATGATGTCACGAAAATGAGCAAAAATGCAAATAATGGGCTATTTTTCTCGGTAGAGAATCCCCCCCCCACACACACAGTGGCGTATACCGGGACCAGTCTGCACCAGCTAGTTTACTATAAATACTGATAAATACAATAATCAGTTTATGACAATTGTTCCAAGTAACCCTGTGGAAAGTACTGAGATATTGTATCACTGGAGAGGCTGATCACGATCGGCAGATGTTTAACCCATCCCTTGGCGATAGTAAATTGTTATGATCGGAATCATAATCCTTTAATGTTGAATTATAGAGTATACTGTTATGATCTAATGTAGTTTTGACAAATGTACATAATAACCAGTAATAACACAAAGTATTGGAATGTATGAGTCAAAGTAGAAGGGTTAATATAACATCTAAACTCTAGAGCCTGTCACTACTATCATATATATAGTATAAGCAGTTCTATTCATGTTGTTGCAAATTGCCATGTGAGATATCAAAATAATATAGTTAATTAGTTAATGGAAAAGGTTAAAAGACATGGAATGGGTAAAAGGGGTTAAATCACCTATATCTGCCCTGTTTGATCCAATGTAGTCCCATCATCCAAGGACTTAGAGAGCTCCATTGGTCTAGTTAAATAAATTCACATGGCTAAGTTGTGGTTAAAAAGATAGCTAAATCAATTTATCCAATATTTCACTAATCTGTGTCTCTTATATAGAGCTATATATGAGGGCTATAAATAACTCTCAATTCAATAAACCATATTGTCTTTTATCTCTCTCACAGAGAAGCAGGTATTCATTAATGGTAAGTTACTTGGGTTATAATCTGGATAATTCTTAGTTGAAAAAGGGCCATATCTCTGGTATAACAAATTGGGATCTAACCCATATTCAAACTCGATCTGCATTTTGAGTTGAGAAACTCACATACCAAATTTGGTTCCTATCAGAAAATGGTTGATTTATCGCAGCATGTGTGAATTATATGTCAAAGGGCCATAACTCCATGAAAAAAATCAGATCAAACCCATATTCTAACTTGATCTGTATGTTGGGCTGAGAAACTCATATACCAAATTTGGTTCCAATCAGTTAAAAAATGTTTGAGTTATGGCAGAATGCATGAATTCTAAGTCGAAAAAGGGTCATAACTCCGTAAAAAAAAACTCGGATCAAACCCATATTCGAACTCGATCTGTATTTTGAAACTCACATACCAAATTTGGTTCCGATCAAATAGAAAATGTTTCAGTTATCGCATTATACGTGAAGTGTCTACGGACAGACGGCTCGGCAGACAGACAGACGGACGAACGACGAGTGGTCAATCCGGACAACGACACTATGTTTACCATACTATGGTATGGGTAAACATAAAAATTATATCTCACTTCATTGCATATAATGCCGATAAAGTGTTTTTCATGCAGTTTCTTTTATAGGACCTCAATCCGATCAGACGCTCCTAAATTACTATTTCTTTGGTTTCGGGGGTAAACAATATTTGATTCGAGTCGAGGAACCCACCCATCAAACCTCAGAGTGATCAGATATCGATTTTTTAAAACTTGTTATGTCTCGAGATGTGTAATAATATGTCGCCCAGAAACACGTGGTCAAACGGAGGGTCTCGGACAAAGTTGCGAATGAAGATGGATGACTCTAAAATCAAGTGGTAATACGGTCAAATTTCGTGATACTTTAGTGATAATACGGCCATATTTTGTTGAACAAAATGTTGATAAATAACAAGTTTTGGGAAATTTGATACCATATTCAGTGGTTATCATTATTTTGTTACAATAAATCGATTCTGATAACAAAAGCGTAATTTCAAGAAATGTTGTTGTTGTTGTTGTTGTGGTGCGGTTACAAGCCTGGATATTGTGTCTGACATTTTCAGAATGAGGTCCTCATATGGTGAATTTAGTGAAGCTATCCCGCACATTGGGCTAGTATCATCAACTTCACTCTCTGATGACCTCATTCTGCTTAGGCCTCATCTTCTGGGAAGTATCTAGTCTCAAATTAACAATGTTTTTATTTACTTTTTCCTTTCTGTTCAGTTTCTATATCCCCCAAAATGCATATAGTACGAAGTGACTAATGGATGAACATCAACTTCAACTGGAGAACTTCAATCTAATCCCAAGTCTCACATAACAGATGAGGCCTAAGCAGAATGAGGTTCCCAGAGGGTGAATTTGGTGACGCTAGCCCGCCGTGCGAAATATCGTCACTAAATTCACCCTCTTGGGGACCTCATTCTGCAAATGACAGACACACTATTTCAAGGCTTGGTTATACTTTTATATTTAATGGGAGATAACTTTTAGTAATGATAGGGTTTTCTTCCAAAAATTGACGTGGCTGTTGGTGGTGTCTAACTGATAATGGGAGCGTGGCTGTTGGGGCGGTGTCTAACTGAGAATGGGAACACCCACTTTGAAACAAGTCATGCATGCAGAAAAATCCATCTGCACCTTGGATAGTTCAAACAGGTATACCCGGTACCATATGAATCCTTTCAAGGTGTTGGTAGTTGAATTGATAAACATTTTCCAACTGATGGTCATGGAATATCAAACAGTCGGAAAATGTTCAACCTATTTTTTCTCCCGAAAATTAAACTCAAACAGAACTAGAGGTGTGACTGTCCCAATGGGACTAAGGATACCCCCCTGTTTTTAAAATACTAAGATGTTTCACATGTCAGTAAACATTTAGTTAAAATAATAAAATAACAGTTCCCATTGCAGGTGCACAAACCTAACCGTAATCTTAAACCTATTGACCGAAAAATGTAGGAATAAAAGCTCGGACAAAATTATGCATTTTGCAAAAATGTTCTAAGTCGAAAAAGGGGAATAACTCCACAAAAAAAGTCGGACAGACATCATAATCGCAGGTGCACAGGTTCTCGTGGTACTAAATATCAGTGCCAAGATTAAAAAACATTGACCTAAAAATGTAGAAATAAAAGCTCGGTCATGGAATATCAAACAGTCGGAAAATGTTCAACCTATTTTTTCTCCCGAAAATTAAACTCAAACAGAACTAGAGGTGTGACTGTCCCAATGGGACTAAGGATACCCCCCTGTTTTTAAAATACTAAGATGTTTCACATGTCAGTAAACATTTAGTTAAAATAATAAAATAACAGTTCCCATTGCAGGTGCACAAACCTAACCGTAATCTTAAACCTATTGACCGAAAAATGTAGGAATAAAAGCTCGGACAAAATTATGCATTTTGCAAAAATGTTCTAAGTCGAAAAAGGGGAATAACTCCACAAAAAAAGTCGGACAGACATCATAATCGCAGGTGCACAGGTTCTCGTGGTACTAAATATCAGTGCCAAGATTAAAAAACATTGACCTAAAAATGTAGAAATAAAAGCTCGGACAAAATTAGGCATGTTGCAAACAAATTCTAAGTCGACAAAGGGGGATAACTCCACCAAAAAATGCCAGACAGACGTCATAATCGCAGGTGCAGAGGTTCCCATGTTACTTAATATCTGTGCCAAGTTAAAAAAAAATTGACCTAAAAATGTAGGAATAAAAGCTCGGACAAAATTATACATGTTGCAAAAAAATTCTAAGTTGAAAAAGGGGAAATAACTCCACCAAAAAAAGTCGAACAGACGTCATAATCGCAGGTGCACAGGTTCCCATGGTGGTTGATGCCTGTGCCAAGTTTCACGGAAATTGATCAAAAAACGACTGAGAAAAACTCCGGACAAATTTGTGTCCACGGACGGACGACGACGACGGACGGACGAAGCTGACTCCAGTATACCCCCCCTAACTTCGTTGCGGGGGGTATAATTAAGTGTTTCATATGATAAACCAAATATATAGATTATAACAAACTGGGGCTCTGTGTGAGGCAAGGCTTATGTGACCCGGGTATACCCGATACCCCCGGCCCCCAAGTCGCCACGTCCCTAATTGGGTTGTGTTCGTTAATATATAACTCGACTAACAACTGTTTCACTCTAGAATATATGTATGTCTCGAACGCAAACACATGCTCCTGGTTAACTTACTGGAGTTCACCTGGCGATTTATTTACAATATACAGTACATCCATAGCGACCGATAAGCAAACCACTCAACGCAGTGACGGATCCTTGCTAGTTTAATCGTATTTCATCGAACTTTCCACATATTTAATTAACATCAAACCATAGCGATTTCTCTGACTAGTGACGTGACTATAGAGGCGTCTCTGTTATATTGGGAAGTCCAACTTAGAATGTTCACCCCCCCCCCCCCCGCCACTAAACAAGTCAGGGAAATCCATCTGAACCTGGGATATTTCAGACTGATACCGATAACCGATACCTCATGTAGTGATGCTTTCCAATTGTTGGAATGTGCAACCTATAAAACTATATATGGTTGATTTGATGATTTTTTTAACAGATGTCGTGGGATTTCAAACTATCGGAACAATTTCAAGCTAAAGTATATTTTGCTCTTAAAGTCCAACTGATGTGTCTGGCATAACATTTTGTGGAAAACTATATATGAGACACCCCATGTCGTCACGTTCCTAATCTGGTTGCATACCTTGGTCTATATATACCATGCACCAACTGATGTTGCACAATAAAATATATGTATGTGTCTGACGCAAACACATGCTCCTGGTTTATTTACTATAGACAGCAATCTCTATGTACCAGAGTGCACCAGTCATACTTCCTTTCTTATCGAGTCATCAATGGATATATACCCTGCATACACTATACAGTACATCCATAGTGACAGACAAGCAAATCATTCAACGCCGTGACACGGTTGGGAATCACGTGGTTTCGAAGTTGGTGAGTACCACGCATTCAAAATGTCGAGTCGAGCGTAAACGCACACACAATAAATATGAGGAACTGACATAAAACATAGCATTTTGACTGTTACGAGCATATCCTATTTTATTTTTAAAATAAGTTGATAGCTTATTTGTTCCGAAATACTCAATAGTGTTCTATAACATTCTGACCAAAGTTGCCAGTCGGAGGTTCGCGGAAAACTCAAGTCCATGCATCTAGGTAAATTCTTCGACTGACAACTTTGGTCAGAATGTTAGAGCAAATTAACTATGCGGTTGGGCACAAATGAGGCACCAGTTTTGTTTTTAAAAAATAGTATAGCACATTGTCATGCTCGTAGCTACCAAACTATATACTATGTAATATGTCACCCTGTTTTTCCACCTTTTTCTTCATTTCTGGTCGCGTTTGCGATCGCATATCAGGGGGGTTCCTGGCACGTATGCCGGGGTGGGTGAGTGGTCGATGGGACCAACAAACAATTTTTTTCGCAACTCACAGTGTGGGCGTCCAAAAATGGTCGGAAAAAACTACCGAAAACGGAAAAAAATTTGGACGCGGGGGGTGGGGTCCAAACAAGGGTCAAAAGGAAAAAATACGTGCCTGAAATTGTTTCCGACCCCCCCCCCCCTGCGCATATGGGCTATTTTGAATGCGTGATGAGTCAGGTCAAAACCATATGATTTCCCCACCGTGCGCGACGAGGATTGCCCATGGTTTACAGCTACCCAAGGCACACGCAGTACCAATAACAAAATGGGACCCAAGGCACACGCAGTCCCAATAACAAACAGGGACCCAAAATACGAGCAGTCCCAATAACGAACTTTCGCGTGTTGAAACCAGTGTCATGTAAAACAATTGTTACAGTATTAAATTTTGTCAACAAACATCGGTAATCGTGTAATAATTTCAAATATTTTAGTCTGAACATGATTTTCAGAATAATGTTCAATACTCAGACTTCCAATGTTCACTGTCAAGTTTTGATGAAACTTTTGTTTTTATTGAACCAATTGGTCTTTTATCGGTAATTCCATTGTTGACATGTAAAATATCATTAACTGGTTCAGTGCTGAAAGCCCATATATGGACCCTATACGTAAGAGTGCTGGAAGCCCAGATATGGGCTTTGGCAATGCCACTGTCTTGTTTAGTCAACTCTTGTTTAGTTTAATCATTTAAATAGTGTTTGTCAGGTAATATTTCAGAAATATTGTTACATATATAATTAAATTGGGACATTGTGAAGTTTGAATGGATGCCGACCAATAAAATTGTCAGAAAAGGTACTTATATCGCGAAAAGTTTGAGAAAAATTACAAATGTTTTGCCCTAAGGGCGGCCGACAACCAAGCTCATAACCATAACCTAATCAGACATCCAGGCTCATATCGATAACCTACATTGACAAACAGACAACCAGGCTCATAACCATAGCCTAATGAGACATCCAGGCTCATAACCATTGCCTAATGAGACACCCAGACTCATAATCATTGCCCAATGAGACATCCAGACCCATAACCATAGTAAGTAAATATTTTATTATGGCATATCATCATAAAATGTGTTACACATATATAATTAAATAATAAACAATAATATGTCATATGGTGGTGGCATGACCATATGGTCGTCTTCCTGCCGCCACCATTTGGAAATGGAAAATATGGACAAAAATATGGAAGATATACAAATTTATACAAAATTGGCATTTATGCAAAATTGACATACTGGGTGGGGTTCAAACCATATAATATAATGAAATAATAATGACACGAGGCTTTGTGTGTGTCTGCGTTGTTTACAATTTGATTAAATTTTTTTAATCTTTAGCTATAAAGTTCAAAAATAAAACTGTTCAAACTAGACAATGTTCTAATCAGTTTGCACCAAATAGTTAATATCTGCACTGAATATGTCTAATGTCTAATGAGACATCAAGGCTCATAACCATAGCCTAATGGCTAATGAGACGTTCAGGCCCATTGGCATAGCCATATACTAATGAGACATCCAGACTCATAACCATTGCCTAATGAGACATCCAGACTCACAATCATTGCCCAATGAGACACCCAGACCCATAACCATAGTCTATTGAGACATCTAAGCTCATAACCATAGCCTAGTGAGACATCCAGGCTCATAACATAATCACAAATGTATATATATGGGGGTCAAATTTGAGAAAAGAGTACAAATTATCAACTGCGAGCATAAAATTCCATAATTTTCTGTTTGTTGAAATATATATACGCATTTTATTACGTGTATGTAGGATATTTAGCAGCGAACCAGTTAAGAGAGAGTTATTAGAGATGGATCACCTGGGTGGCACCTCTCAGAATGCGTTCGATTATTCTCTTATACCTGACAATTCCGATATTCTAATTTTTGTTCTCAGGCTGGTAGAGGTGTATGATTGTGTATATGATGTATACTGTTTATACTGTGTTATATTGTGTTATGTTCTGGAACATGCTATCATGTGACTTATTTCCACTAAAACAAGATACAATTTGTCGTATTTTGGATAAATTCTAGCACATTGTAAACTATATAGTTAATCTATAGTTTAAAAATATAAAAGACTACCATTAACAAAAGAGGGTGGGGTTTTTCATGGTTACTTATGATAGTTAAAGTGCAAGTTAAGATAACAAACAAGCGGAACTGTCAAACATTTCGACTTTCAAGGACTATTTGTAGGATGATCTAATGCAGCTCATATATTGAATGTGACATTTGACCATTTTAATAAATATTTGTTAGCACAAGTAGCAATATTGGCTGTGGAAATATAAAAATGTACATTTGTGGCACGTGAAAATCAAGTTAGGAACGTGCGATATGATGCTACCCGGTCGTAAAAGGGTGTAATCGAAATGCCTAATTTTTGCATACCAGTCACAACTAGTTATCTTGCACTTTAATTGTTAACACCTCTCCTTGTTCAACTGATTTAGGTTGTCTTTTGTCTATAACATGATGGGATTGAAAAAATTGTTAAGGGCATTTCCGCCCCGATAACTTTGAGACATGTATATTCGATCGATATATAGGTTCATCATTGTGTGGTCTTTTTTCAATCCCGAAATTTGTACCCAATTTCGATCTATACACCAGATTTATCGATGTTTTAATGACATTTGGCAAGTTATCTCCCTTTTTGCTGCATTCTATACATAAAAAATGCAAAACCAGAAAAGTTGATTTTTGTAAGACTGCTGTGGATGTTTCGACCGCACAATGATGAAACTATATATCGACAGAATATTTTATTTTTATAGACAAAAGACAACCTAAATCGGTGACAACAATATATATGAATAATAAAGTTTATATTTTTTAAAAGTAAATTAATAATTAATTAACAAAATTGACATAATAATTTCAATAATATTTTTATATTTAAAACAGTAAATTAATAATTGCCACTTTTAAATTTAAATTTAATTAAAATTTAATTTTATCGGATTCCTTAAAAAAGATTCTTACCTTAATATTTTTATGTGCACTTTATAAACTTCATTGAGTCATCTTTGTCATGTATTGAGTTTGATATCTTTTGTTAACAGTTTATAAATCATGTATGTCTCATGTTTGTTATTATATTTTATGTGTTTATTATGATTAAATAAAGTTATCATTTAAAATAAATGTATTCACTTTCTAAATTATTATTTCACAAAAAACATCAAATAACCCAAAACACAATAGTTTAGAGTCGCCAGTTAGTTAATTCGATTACCTATAACACTAAGCACATAGGCCGCTTACCCCTTTTAAAGGTACTCAATCCGATAAAACTCCTCTCAATTACTATTTCAATGGCTTCGGGGGGTCAAAAATATTTGATTCGAGTCGAGGAAGTCACCCATCAAAGCTCAGATTTGTTAGATATCGATTTTAGAAATCTATTATTTTTCATTATCGGGAATTCTTTCTGGCCCAGAAGACAGTCAAAATTTCGTTATTATTACCACTTGATTATAGAGTTATCCATCCTTGTCTGTTTGAATAGAGTTTTGGCGTAAAATCTCGAGCAGGTTACCAAATTGACGGCAGTTATTAGTACTCATCTCGAGCAATTAACAAATTTCAAAAATCAATATCTAATAACTCTGAGCTTTGTTTGATGGGTTCCTCGACTCGAATCAAATATTTTTTACCCCCAAAGCCAAAGAAATAGTAATATAGGACCCTCTGATCGGATTGTTGTTGTTGGAAGTTGTTGAGATGGGGACCCTCTTTACGGATTGAGTACCTTTAAATGGAGCCGGCCGCTCACACTTTATAGAATGAAAGAACGAAAAGTTGAATAAAATCAACAAATTTGTGAATTTAAAAACAATTCAAACGTTAATATTTTCCATGTCATAACCCGGACATATGTACTAAATATCAGTCATGTCCATTTATAAACAAAGAAGATAATGCGACATCAAGTCCGCTTACACCTTTTATTTTGGAGCCGGCCGCATACACTTTATAGTGTGTTTCAGAACGAAAAAGTTAAATAAAATCAACAAATTTGTGAATTTAAAAACAATTCAAACGCTATTATATTCCATGTCCCAGCCCGGACATATTTCAATAATAGTCATTGAGAAACAACGGACCAAACGCCATATAACACCCCGTATACACCTTTTATTCCGAGCCGGGCCCTGGGGCGAGTGGGCCGGTTTCCGGCACCTTTTATAGGTGGCGCCATTATCGCGAGCAAGCTTCTTTAATTTGCAGCAGGTATCCGTTTGTGCGTAGTTTAATTTAGAACGTTCCCCAATTAATATCATAAATAGAGCGACTGTATTTGACAGAGAAGGCCTCTGTTATTGATTATCAAGTTGCTATACATTAAAAAACGACAAATGCACATGCCCGTTCAAGCGTAGTAGTCTATTTTCCCCATGTTAAACGACATCCGCAAATACCAAATAACACTAACCTACGTGCAAATGTTTTACATGACAACTGTTAATATATTTGGGCTGAATTAATCTGATGTGGTATGATTCCTCAAAATAAACAACAAAACCATCGTTACTTGGAAATGTAGTTTGGGCTAACATTTACAGAAACCCTCCACCTCAATTATTCCGACAGACACATCAGATAAAAAACAATCATCATACAACCGCCCAAATGAAGTAGCCATTACCATATATTTGGCACTGAAATTATGTCAACAGGTAACCCTAACCCAAAACCCCCTAACCCTAACCCCTAACTCTAATCTAAATTTATTGATTGAATAAAAGCTCGGACAAAATTATGCATGTTGCAAAAATATTTCTAAGTCGAAAAAGGGGGATAACTGCACCAAAAATGTCGGACAGACGTCATAAACGCAGGTGCACAGGTTCCCATGGTACTAAATATATGTGCCAAGTTTTAAAAAAAAATTACCCAAAAATGTAGGAATAAAAGCTCGGACAAAATTATGCATGTTGCAAAAAAAATTCTAAGTCGAAAAAGGGCGAATAACTCCACCAAAAAAAGTCTGACAGACGTCATAATTAAACAAAGAAGGATAACTTTAAATGTGCAGTCCTGGTGGCTAACCTCGTTCTATGCCAAATTTCATTCCAATCAGACAACCCATACATGGCCGAGATATTTGCTCTGACAGACGCACACACGGACGGGTGGATGTT
Source organism: Siphonodentalium dalli (assembly GCA_032622095.1). Lineage (NCBI taxonomy): Eukaryota > Metazoa > Mollusca > Scaphopoda > Gadilida > Siphonodentaliidae > Siphonodentalium > Siphonodentalium dalli. The sequence goes on from CP136065.1 coordinate 79,235,754, forward strand.
GTAATCCGTTACCCCCCCCCCCCCCCCCCCCCTCACAATTTTCGACCGGGGGTATATGTTATACTCCGCGATTCGCCAACATACATGTATACGCGAATATATGAGCGAAGAAGGTTAATCTACATCATCATTCTATTGACATATATCTAGAAGAGACCAGTCGTCAGAAAATCGATATCTGAGTAATATCGTCGCCATGCACACATGAGCTGTTCCACGGATCCAATTAGATCTCTCGCTCTGTGCAAAGGCTTGAATCGCAATCAGCGACATTGCTGCCACACCATGCAGCACGTCAGAATGAAGACCAATCTCTCTCTAACAGCGGTGCCCCTTTATGAATGAACTTGTTTTTTCAGACAATTACAAGAAGCAGTGACATCACACGGAGTTCTTTCACATGCATCGAAACAATAACATGTACATGTATATGAATTGCCATCAGAGATGCGGTATAGCTACGCGAAACATGTGATTGGGTTGAACATGCATCAATTGGTCGTAATTTAACTGGCTATATCACACACAACACTGCTGAGGCGTCCGACATTCACAGCAACGTGAATTCTGGTACTTATTCCTTATTCGAAACGTTCTGGGATGGTGGCAAATGGCAACGTCTTTAGTGAGGTGAGACGAAATGTTGGGTGAAAAAAAATCCGAAAATAAACGGAAATTGTCCGAAACAACTTCAGGGTCATAATGACCATTTGGGCCAAATTTTATGGGCTGAAAGTTTTTTGGGTCGAGTCCTAAAAAGTGGTTCGAATTTCAGTCTTCGCTCTGCTCGGTCGGGAAAATTTAGGAAGATGTGGCAAATGGTCTAAAAAAATTGTCGACCGAAAAGTTTGGCCGGGGTGGCCATTTATGACCCTGAAGTTGTTTCGGACAATTTATGTTTATTTGGTAAAACTTCAGGGTCAATAATTGCCACCTAGGCCAACTTTGTTTGGGTCGAGTCCAAACAAAATGGGTCGAATTTCAGTTTTCGCTCTGCTCGGTCGGGAAAATTTTAAAATATGGCAAATGGTCCCAAAAACATTTCGGCTCAAAAAGTTTGCCGAGGTGACCATTTATGACCCTGTAGTTGTTTCGGACAATTTCCGTTTATTTTCGGACTTTGCCTATTTTCGATGCATGTTTGAACATTTCGACTCACCTTAGTAAGGACATTGCCATGGTCATTTGCCACTCTTTCCCAAATTTTTCCGATTGAGCAGAGCGAAAACTTCATTTCAACCCAATTTTTCTGACAATAGTCCAGTCCCCTACGCAGGACTTAGGCCTACCGCTGCCCACACCTACACGTAATGTTAAGAAATATCACATTTAATTATTTAAGACTTTTGTCGGTTACAATTCATTCTGCATTATTCTGAGAGACTGAACTGTCCATATTCATTTGGAAATTGTCGAGATCAATTAAGCCAGAAAGAATTGTAACTGACAAAACACTTCAATAAAAAAAATGTTAGATTTAGTTAAGAAAATACACATGCCGGCAGCGTTCAGACATAGCGTAGCGAGGGGACTGAACTCTTGTTGGCGATTTGCGAATATGGGACCGTGCGGCCACATTTTCATAAATTTTTAAAACAGAGCAGAGCGAAAACTGAAATTCGAGCAACTTTTTTGGACTCGACCCAAACAAAATTTCGGCCCAAAAAGTTTTGCCGAGATGGCCATTTATGACCCTGAAGTTCAGTGTTTTGGACAAATTCCGTTAATTTTTGGACTTTGCCTATTTTCAAGACATTTTTGAACTTTTGACCCGGATATTTTATCACTCGAAATTTGCCACATTTTCCCGACCGAGCAGAGCGAGAAATTCATTTCGACCCACTTGTTCTGACTCGACCCAGGAATTTTTTCGTCCCGGTGGCCATTGGCGAATATGGGACCATTGACACATTTTCCCAACCGCGCAGCATTCGGCAAACCTCGTCAGATTCCGTGCCGTTTCAGAGTTCATAGGTCGAGGAGTCCAGAATGACCGAGCAGAGCGAAAACTGAATTTGACCCACTTGTTTAGGGACTAGACCCAAAATTTGTTCGGCCCAAAAGGTTGCGGCCCACAATATACTAAACACAAAAACGATGAGAATTTTGGAGCATTTTCAGATAAGGGGTAGATTGACCCATTCCCTATAAAACTTCGGAATTTCGCCACGTGTCAGGGATTTTCTACATGCAAAACAAGATCATTCTTCCTTATTATGTCCTTCAACGTTTAAAGGTACTCAATCCGAACAGAGGGTCCCCATCTCAACAGATTCCAACAACAACCCGATCAGGGGGTCCTATATTACTATTTCTTTGCGGGTAAAAAATATTTGATTCGAGTCGAGGAACCCATCAAACAAAGCTCAGAGTTATTAGATATTGATTTTTGAAATTTGTTATTTACTCGAGATGAGTACTAATAATTGCCTTCAACTGCCGTAATCTGCTCGGGATGTGTACACCAAAATCTATTCAAACAGACAAGGATGGATAACTCTAAAATCAAGTGGTAATAATAACGCAATTTTGACTGAGTTCTGGGCCAGAAAGTATTCCGGATAATGAAAAATAATAGATTTCTAAAATCGATATCTAACAAATCTGAGCTTTGTTGGGTGACTTCCTCGATTCGAATCAAATATTTTTGACCACCGAAGCCATTGAAATAGTAATTGAGAGGAGTTTTATCGGATTGAGTACCTTTAAGCAATTGTAAGTTAATTGAGAATTTCATAATTATGTCCCTAAAATTTGGTCAGAAATGCAATAATAGAGATTAAATATAAATTATAACTGTGGAATATTCGTATTCCTAAAATAATACCCTACATTTTGATATATGGATCAACCAATTTATGTTCGGTTAGCGACAGCGGAGATATTTTCCATGAAACCATCGAAAATGAATATGCCAATGAAATAGTAGCTCAACTTGGGGAGGGTTGATAATTTTATGCTGAACAGTCAATAGAATGATAAAGAAGGAAAGTAAAACAGTTTCAGTAAATGGATTGTATTGGGAAAATGAAATTAATTTCATTTCAAACATTTCTCCAATGTGGGCAGCAGGGTGTGTCGATGGATTGAAATGTGATATATACAAGCTAAGAGATGGCTCGAGCGGCCATGTAATTTAACAAATTTCGGAAAAATTGGACAGTTCCATCTAGAGGTCACACCAAAGAACCATATGAAGTCTGGATGAGGGATGTTGCATGTACATGTAGAGTGTGCCGAATGATTTTAGTCACGAAAAGAGTAACATTCAAGATGGCCGCTGGAGACCATGTTTTTTTCTCCGGAATATATTGTTTTTTCCTATCTCGAGGTCACCCCGAAGATCCTTATGAAGTTTGATGACGCTCAGACGAGGGATGTGGCCTGGAGGTTGTGCCGAAGTATTTATTCATGGATGCAAGAGTAAAATCCAAGATGGCCGCTGGCAGCCATGTTTTAAAAAAAATTCGGGAAACATCGACGGCTCCCATTTAAAGGGCACTCCGAAGATCCGTATGAAGTTCAATGACGATCGAATGAGGGATGAGCCTGTGGGGTTCTGCCGAAGCATTTAGTCATGTAAAGAGCAAAATACAAGATGGTGGCGTTTCAAATTTGATAACTCTCATCTAGATGAGATCCTAATCATGCTTGTGAATTTACAAAACATTTCTTCGATATGTGCGGGCTGCAGGGTGTGCCGATGGAATCAAATTTGAAATCCAAATGGTTGCTGGCGGCCATGTTTTTTAACGAATTTCATAAATAATCGATGGCTCTCATCTAGAGGTCACCCGAAGATCAGTACGAAGTTCAACGACGATCGAATGAGGGGTGACAACTGTAGGGTGTGCCGAAGGATTAAGTCATGTACAGAGTAAAATCCAACATGGCTGCTGGCGGCCATGTTTTTTAAAACGAATTTCGGAAATAATCTATAGGTCACCTCGAAGATCCATATGAAGTTTGGTGACGATCAGATGAGGGATGTGGTCTGTAGGGTGTGCCAAAGGATTTAGTAATGCAATGAGTAAAATTCAAGATAGCTGCCGGCGGCCATGTTTTTCATCGAAAATCGCTCAACAATAATAGCTCCCATCTAGAGGTGATCCTAAACATGTCTGTATATGTTCAAAACATTTCTCCAATAAATGCTGTTTACAGGGTGTACCGATGGATTTAAAATCTTCAAATTTTAAATCCAAAATTACTGCTGGAGGTCATGTTTTTTCACGAATTTCGGGAAAAAAATCAATGGCTCCCATTTTTAGCTCACCCCGAAGATATAATATACAATTGAGGTGTTGTGGTAATCAGATGAGGGGTGCGCCTGTAGGGTGAACCAAAGGAAATTGCTGACGGACGAACACACGACAAACCATGGCAATAGCTCAAACTTGACCGTCAAGTTGAGCTCACTATTGGTGGAACAAGACTGTCTGGTTTCATGCATCGCTTTGTACCGGATCCAGTTTTGTTCGACCAATCCCCCCCCCCCCCGGCCAGTCTCCGATGGTTCCGTGTGAGATATACCACAAGCGCTAGCTAGCTGTACATAGTTGATCCATATATCAAATTAAAGGCATATATTCCAGGAATGCGATGGCCTGTTGGGTGTGCCGAAGCATTTAGTCATGTAAAGAGCAAAATCCAACATGGCTGCTGGCGGCTATGTTTTTTTTAAAACGAATTTCGGAAATAATCGACGGCACCCATCTAGAGGTCGCCCGAAGATCCATATGAAGTTCAATGACGATCGAATGAGGGATGAGCCTGTGGGGTGTGCCGAAGCATTTAGTCGTGTAAAGAGCAAAATCCAACATGGCTGCTGGCGGCTATGTTTTTTTTAAAACGAATTTCGGAAATAATCGACGGCACCCATCTAGAGGTCACCCCGAAGATCCATATGAAGTCTGGTTGCGATCAGATGAGGGATGTGGTCTGAAGGGTGTGCCAAAGGATTTAGTCATGCAAAGAGTAATATACAAGATGGTGGCGGCGGTCATCGAAAATCGTTTCAAATTTTATAACTCTCATCTAGAAGGTGACCCGACTTCGTCCGGGCTTTGACCTTGAATGGTCCATTTTGAAGGTCAAGGTCAGGTGGGGGTCACGATTTTACCCGTCCAAAACACTGCCAGGACAAAAGTACCCGTCGAAATCCATCCGGTTTTACCCGATTTGACCTCGAATTGATCATTTTGAAGGTCAAGGTGAGGTCGGGGTCACGATTTGACCCGTCCAAAACACTGCCCGGACAAAAGTACCCGTCGAAATCCATCACCCTTCCTATACTAAATACTCATCGATGAGGAAATGTTCAGTTGTGTTCAACAAACATAGTGGAACTTATTATCTGAACATTTCTCTCCAACAGATATGACTGGACTCCTTCTGTTCTTTTACTATCTGCCGTCTGCTTATTTTCCTGAAAATCCTCTAGAGGTGAATAATAGACCATTCTAATTGATGTTTTTTATAAATGGGTGGGAGAATCCATTTAGTATATAAAGGGTTAAAGAGTTCCATAACACCAGTTACAACATACAATGTATATTAATTTGGCTGTTCAAGCTACAGTACCTGAGTAACAGTATTGTGTCCATTCTCAGATATTAGCATTATTCATGATATGTTAACCAATTCTAAATTCTTTACTAAATACATTTACTTGTAAAATATGCAGATAATAAGTTTAAAGATACGGGCGGCTTTGGAGGGTTGTATGATGTTAAAATATTCAGCTCCGTCAAAACCCGCCATAAACAGAAAGAATAGTAACATATAGACAGACTTTGTTCTTATGCCAATCAGAAATATGGCATAAACAGTACGTTATAGTCAATTTTTTTCCCTTTGTTATGTTAACTTAAAGCAAAAAAAAACGTTACGTTTCCTGGCCCTTGTTTAGATCCGGTTATGGTAAACATAAAGAGCGTTATTTGTTACTGTTTTCCTGATATGGAAATCATAAAGAGCGTTTATATAATTTGTGTGTGATTAACCAATATAATTGCGCTGTGCATGTTATGTAAACAGAAGCCAAACTTCTGTAACACGAGCAGACTCTTGTTTACGTACACCATCGTACGTCTTGACGACAATATACTATTTACGCGCTGATTATGTTTGGCATATGAACAAAACTATATATATTTTTTTAATATTCCTTCTGTTGATAGCGATTTGAACAAATATGAATATTTCTGCAACGAACGCCGCCCGTGCCTTTAAGAAGCAGTCAGATTATCTGGATATTTCCCACCACAAATAAGAATCCTTCTGTATTTGAAGTACACATATACTTTTATATCCGATTGGAGAATCCATTTAATAAACGAGAGGCTGATCACGATCAGCAGATGTTTAACACATACCTTCAGCGTAATTAATTTACGATTAAGCATACCGGCACATGTACATGTACTTTATTTACACTTGAGTGTAATTGATTTACACTTAAGCTTACTAGTAAATAATTTATACGTTTTTATTAATAATTCATCATAATATGTGAATGAATTAAACTTAAGGAAAAATTAATTATACTAAAGCATAAACGAATACTAGTAAATGCTTCAGTGTAATTGATTAACACTTCGGCGTAATTTGCGTAATTTACTATTTAAAACTTATTATAATAATCTTGAGATAGACCATATTTATGCACGGCCTTTAGTTGCAGTATTTACCAGGGACCAGCCTAGAGGTTCAAATTAGGAGAAGTGGACTATTATTAGGGAGAAGTACATACATGTAACAATGGCTGAAGTTAAATTTACACCCAACATCACCTTCTATGATCAAATAAGTATTATGCAACACACGATCTCATTTATAAAACAGTTGTAGCGAGTAAGAACACCATTATAGTCAGTAAATATACTTTAAACATGCTGTTGGGACAATTGCATACTGGTATATGAGAAAAAAAGTCACTTCTCCCAGAGACAAAAATAGGGAAAAGTGGCAAAATTTAGGGAGAAGATGTCTCCCAATTCACCCTCCAGACTGGTCCCTGGTACATGTATTTACCGAGTTATGGGAATTGTGAGTGGATGGATTTCTTTAACCCATTAGGATTCTCCCACTCAGTTATACAAGACAGTCAATGACTGTGGGGTAACCCACTAGAATGTAAAGATGGACAGGACTGGGACTCTTTAATTTTCATAACAAAATATCGAGCAAGAAGCAAAATTAAATTATTTTTTTCCCACTTTTTTTTTAAATTGAGCAAATTGAACAAGGAGTTAAATCTGGAAACTTCGTATCAGGTGAGCTAAAAACTGTAATCATGGGCACCTATATATCAGTACCAAACTTGAACTCAAATAGTTTGTCTTATGGAGGGGGTTAAATTTTTTGGAGTGGCTGATTCTTAAACTTATAACTTTTGTCTCTATTAGAAACAGTCCCAATCAACAAAAGATGGTCCACACAACAAAACCATTCATAGGGTAGAAATTAATTCACTGAAAGGAAGTGTTAAAACTGTATAAATGACCTATTTTGACAGACCCACCATTCGAACAAATCCCTATACCAGTAATAGTTTATATGATTTAATAGAGACTGAAGGCTCCTGGGAATACAATGGACATTCAATTTCAAAATTAATTACCAAAAACAAAACCACTCTGGCTACATCTGTGTGCTTGTTGATACTACACTGTCAGATAGGATCAAGATGACATGTAGATAATTATCATCAACAGAGCAGACTGGTATGCTGACCTGTATTATTTTCACTGTACAATGTATGAGATAACATTCTAGCATACCGGTATGTACAGGGTGTATTGTATTGCGACTGTAAAATATTTAAAATAAGTGTTTATTAATGGATGCTAGAAGCACCAATGGGCAAGAGTGAGGGGCTTCTTTAATATTTGTTTCCTTAATAATTAAATTTATAAAAAAAATTATTATTTAAATCAAGCAAGGAGTTCAATCTATATATATATATATATATATATATATTTAGTTATGTCCCTGGATCTGCCCACATTTGACAGTGACCTCATTTGAACAAATCTGAACCCCAGTCAACCAAGGACACCTTCATACCAAATATGAACCTATTCCTGATGGTACTTGAGAAGAAGTCGTTTTAAGAATCACTATGGAGGGAATGAGTTATTATTCCCTGGCTTCGGAAATATTTGACCCAGTGACCTCATTTGAACAAATCCGAATACCAGTCACCCAGGGAATATCCACACCAAATGTGAACCCATTCGGAGCTATGCTCAAAGAATTGTTGACGTATGGATGGACGGACAAGGAGTGATGACTATAGTTCAGAAAATATGAGCAGTCGACAGACAATAGAAAGTGCAGAAGGAATCTTATTTGTTGGTGGTGAATGTTAATATAATATAATAAGATAATAAGTTCAACAAGTTTATTGAACTTATTATCTGAACATTTCCTATGTGATAACTCCTCATCAATGAGTATTTAGAATAGAAAGGGTTAATCAACCCTGGTCCCTTCTCAATTGGCTTACTGGGGCAGAAACAGTCAGGTTACTACGTTTTCAACTTTTTGGTGAACAAAGTCAAGGACCAGTCAATCATGCGAAATTTGACAACTGTCTAAAAAAATTTCATGGAACTCAATATTGTAACTGGTGGGAATGGAACACTGTGTGTATCTTTATACTGAGCTACTGATACCGTGTATGTTGCTTTCAATCTTTCAATGTCTGAAAGTCAGGCAATCTGACTTTGCAGTGTTTGCACGTTCATTGACAAAACCATAATTAAAGTTCCAATGTGAATGGATACCAGCACAAGAGCTTGTCGTTAAAGATGTTCAGTCCGATTTAGCACCAAATTAGTACAATTTTCAGAACACCAAGCAAAAGAAGACTAGTAAACACTTGGCACCACTATCATTTGTACGGCAGTATTGTAAAAATAGACAAAAACATGCATCAGTGTTAAGTTGAAAATGAGTTAAAAAGCCCTGTAATTGAGAATGCTCTTTACTATCTATTGCTTTTAGAAAACAGAAGCATGGACTCTCTTTAGGAGACGACCACTATATTTTTGCCAGGTTGACAAATTAAAAATATGTTAAAACTTCTTCTTTTGAAAGTCGATATCTGGCTATCAAAACCTCCCATTAATTATTTTCCAGTACAGAGTATACATAAGGTAAATGTGGTGGTATTATGGTGCCAAATCGGTCAAGGCATCTTTAAGGGGAAAAAAACAGTCTTTAGATCATAACATACGGGTATACATTTCTTTTATTTTTACAATGCAAGGAGTATGTTTTCAATATTTTCAATGGTATTTAGTGCAAATGATAACAGACTAATAGCCCATACTGTTGTAGATGTACTTATTAGGAACAATATATGAATTATGCATTGCTAACATCTAATTCACAGTTGATTGGGTCAATTTGGGTGTGATGGGTTAAAACCTTAACAGGGTTGATTTTGAGGGCAGAAAGTTCAAACTGGTTAAAATTATTAACATACATTGTCAGAAAGCTCATTTTATATGGATTCAAAATGATATCTGGGTTGGTAGCCTTGGTAACTGTTGTGCGATGAAAAGTATTGATTATTTTATGCATATAAATTGTATCCGTCGCAGGCAGTGCATCCGGAATCGAGATTCTGTCATTACACAGTACTGCAATCTGTACATGATCCGCAATAGGATAGAATACAAGCGATGCAAAATTTTGACATACAATTTACATGTACCAGTATCATAATATTAAAAATATAAATTAATTTTATATGATACTGTATGGAAACCCAAATTACCATTGTGTAATACCGGTCCGGTACACTCACAATGGTCCACAAACCCATCTAGAATTTTAAATAAAGAATTTATTGAGATAACTTTTCAAATGATGTGTAATAATTATAACTTCTAATCAGTTTCACTTTCAAATCAGGGTGTCCCTTTAATAGTCCAATGGGTATTGTAATGCAACCTCCGGAGAAATCAAGAGTTCCCAATGCCAGGATCAAGGTAGTTACAGAACACAAACAAGTCAACTAAGACAAACATGTTAATTTATTTGACCGATTTATACAATATAGTGCGAGGGAACGAACGCCGTCGTCCATTGTTGAAAGAGCTTCATTAGCGAAGCATGCACAAACCACCGCTCAGCCAATTCAATGATTCACTTGGATACCGGTACATCAATGTTAAATTATTAGCACAAGCGTTATGCTTCGAAAATGGCTGTTATTCGCGACTGAAAAGCGTAAAAATTATTTCCAACAGACTGTAGTCACAATGCAGAAACCTACCTAAACATATTGGCATTCGATATTCCACGATTTAGCTTTAGAATAACGGTCGAAATGAGCGAATGTTGAGCGTGTTTTCGTCAAACAACATTGACTGTCAAACAAAGCAGGCGGCTTCTCTTCATCCACGCACTGCGCGCTTCCTCGCCAGCGGGCGGCTCGCTGAGAAATAGTTGCTGTAATGAAGAACAAAACTGGTAAGGTTTTAGAACGAAAGTGTATGTTTGTGAACGCGTATCTTTTGATTTCCCTCGATAAATTGAAGAACTTGATGCTTTGCGGCCTTCGTGGACAAGTCAAAAGAATAAAATGCCTTGTCACGTGACGCCAACGCATGTTACCCAGAATTCATAGCTGCATCGTGGTAAGGAGAAATGGCGGATTTTTTTGTGCATCGTATGAACAAATGTTCTTGCTTATACTCGGAAGGACAATTTAGTTCGGCGTAAAATCCTACGTAGTATGATTAAGGACACCTTCATTCAACTAACCGAAAAATGGTAAATTCTCTTTATTACCCCATAAAGTAGATATTCTGATAGTTTTGTTGGCGGGTTCTCTGGTGATATACCGGATGACGTCTTTGTTGGTAACCGATAAAATATTCAATATTTACTGACATGTAATCGGGCAAATGTAAAGTAAAAGTATACAAAGGATTTCCAACGTCTCCAATGGCCATGCTGCGAGTTGCGTAGACCTTTCAGAATTAGCGTATGCGACAACAGATACTGCTAAAGTTTCGAGATGGGGTGGCTCGAGATCTGTCTTGACAACACAACTTCAAGTTGTTGACCTTGACGGTGACAGTGTGTTAACGGATTTCATTACGTAGTTGATTCACGTCACGTAGGAGTTGTCTGATTTGTTTACAACGTTGGATTCACACACAAGCAAGTTGATGTTGAGAAGGCAACATAGCCTGGACAATGGATTATTGACTTAACTTAGTAACTACCTTATTCAATCGACGTGAATATATTATAAATTCGTATTGATCATATACAGAGGCTTATCCTTAGAACAATTTAAAGATGCGTGCAAGAAAACAATTTAAAGATGCATGCAATCACTGACGGGGTTCCAGACGTTCAGTTACAACAACAACAACTTAAACATAGAATTTAACAGTATATATCACCTGTATTATCTTTGTTCTGTATATATATAGCCTTATAGATATCAACAACTAATGAGTCTGCATGGTGTTGCCCAGCTAAAAAATAACTATCAAAGCTTTTTGGTGTCTCTGAGCCCCACATCTGACATGGCCAGTGCTACTTCTGCAACTTTGTCAATCAACTGTACAACCCTCTTAATTGGCTACGGCAATCAGCAATGCCGAAGCCATTCAGGGCTCAAAATACATTTAATTTTACGAGAATCAAATGCTGAATCATGTTAGTCATAAAACACTGCAAATTGTAAAGTTTTGTGCGAATCATTACGGGAATCGATTCGGTGATTCTCGTCGAATCTTGAAGCCTGCCATTTGCTGAAACCGACCAAGTCATGGCAAAGGGTTGCCGTAGCAGATTGCTGAAGTGAAACAATCTGAATTAAGAGGGCTGACTGTACAATGTACATAATCGTATATTTGGTGGAAATTAATTGGCGACAACATTTTTTATCATCTTTGACTCTGGTTTCATACATAAGAAGTTTGGCGAAAATTGGCGACAAAAATTATTTTTCAATGCCCTTCCCTTGACCAACATCCCTGACTTGGATGGCGTCACTTAAATGGCAAATTTATACCACAACAATAGATTTCTAATTGATATGATGGAGATACTTGCATGTAAATTGTATATACTGCTGGTTAATATTGGTGACAAGAAACAATTACCACATCAATTAATATTGGAACTCTCCCCTGATGACTGTAAAACGCCCCACATTGGTACAGTAGCTGTATTGTACTGCCCTAAGTATATGATTCATCGAACTGGGGTGCCCCACCCCCCTTCATCGAACTGGGTGTCCCCCCCCCCCCCCAAGTTAAACTCCATTTCAGTTCAACTTTGAACATTGTTATAAACTGCAAGAAAACCAGATTGTGTTATTAAAATGCATTTAATCATCAATTGGTATGAAAGGGTAACTTCTAGTACAATTGTTGCTTCAGCAATTTATACACATCATAGAAATGATATTTGTCGACAGTCGATCAGCAGTTAGCTACAGTGTATCGGCAGTCAAGGAATATAACCAGTGTTCTGGACAGTGGTCTGGTCCACTGATTAGGCAGTCCGGTCCAGGCCATTCCAGTCTGTTACCCTTGCCTGGAGCCGTCCACTTACATGTGATGATGTGAATGAACTACCCTTTTATCTAAGTGTTCATCGTATATATGGAAAACTATGTTTACTGTATCGAAACAAGGTGCACCAACAATGTTTTACAGCATTGCTTCAATTTGCTTGTCGCAGTTAACAAGGTAGCACTGCAGTAACCCAGTACATACTTTGAAAATAAACTTTTAGAGATGATTCGCCATTGTTGTGTATATTAGTCCATTAAAGATGCACATTGCACTGCTTAAATTCGAGACAACATTCTGGAGGGTAATATTGTTACATGTATTTGAACTCTATAAGTTAGATATATATTCTGGTTTCTGCCAGGGTACATGGTGTTATGAATATAATTTCTGCCATTTTCCGGGCTGGGAACATGACACCATGCGCCCTGAGGAGCTGAGCCCTGGCAGGAATCAGCATAACATGTTTGACATATATCTGACAATGGTGGGTTATTTGGTCTTGAAATGTTTATCAGGCTAATTAACTGTGATATTTTATAAGTGTATCGTTACAAAAACAAAAACAAAAATAACAAATAATAGTCTAAGACTTTTAGTGTCATTACCGAAGATGAAGGTAGCTTGTATGGGAGTCACAATTTGCATTTGGCAGGATCTGAAACCTGACAGAATCTCAAGTCATGATGACAGTATTGGTTCTGCACCAACATTTGAGTTATTTCCGTCATTAACGAAGGAGATAATGCAGAAAAAATTACACTTATTTTGAGTAGTATTGTACTGTTAAAAAGATATTATACACATGTAGCATGACCTTGTTCAGCTTAAACAAAATACCAAATGTTTTATTTCTTTATTTATATAACCTTGTACATGTTGAAGTCACATACATTTGTTAACTACATGTATGTAATAGTTCCACAAAAAACTGTATAGTCTGGACAGGATCGGTCCAGCTCACACTGGACCGGTCCAGTCCGGTACTAGTACAGTTGTGGACCGGTACCAGACCATTTTTTTACTGGATCAATTACATGTACTTAGGGACTATTCAGTTTCCCACAATATGTATAGTGGTTTGATCAGATTGTCGAGTCATGTGCTGTCCATTGTCCAAGTCTCGCACCAAAGTTGTGACCTTTGAGCAAGGCCGCTCGTATTGTGCACTACTCCTGCGACAAAAGAGCACTTGGTTGTGTGTCAATAGATGTTAGCATGATTAATCCAGATGCGCACACTTATGTTGCAGCTCGGATTGCATCCTCCTCAGAGGACAGACCAAGGAAAAAGTTGTTTTTAGGTGTATAATACAATTCTGTAGCTTTATCAAAACTTGTATCTCTATCAGTATTCGTGCTGTTGGTGGCCAATGGCAACATATTTTCGAAAGTGGCCACAAAAAATATCATTTGGCCAAACTTTTTTCACCACAAATTGAGACAGAAATCTAATTCAAAAAGCGCTGAATAGATCGATGAAGTTAGGCGACGAAATATCACATGGCATGTTGCATATGGGTTGTTGAGGTGAAAAAAAACCCCTTCCCGACACCCTTCGGAAAGATGCTTCGAGAAAAGTAAAACTGAAATAAATAAACTTGTCTGATGTAAATAAAGCCTAAACTATTGTGTGCATGGAAAAAGAGCGAGCAACTGTCTCAAACATTAATGTGACTATCAATTGCTGAAAATTAACTGCCATCAGTGCATCAAGCCAATCAGTGAATATTTTGCATGTCTATCAACTCAGATGATCTCTCACAGGACCTAAAGTATCCAAGTCTGGTATAGTTCTGTGAGTGCTTGTCATCTATATATTTAAACAAGTAGGATTTGTCGGGATTTTTCTTTCAGACCCCTGGACCTAGTTCAACCAAAAATGGTGTGGTGACTCGGGGTACCCTGGCGGATGTTATAATGGTGTTAGTTTTTCAAAATTTTGCTTTAAGAAGCTTTTAAAAAGCTTTAAGAAGTTTTAAAATTTTTGTAATAATATTGGCTTTGTTAAATTGAGATAGGAGTTCAATCTAAAAAAAATAAAAAATTCAAAACAATATATATAAATCAAGATGTTTCAACAATCAAACTGTGCTTGAAGCACACAAAAGGGCTGCCGATGAATAAAGGCTCTGTCAGATCAAAATGTGCGCTATGTCACAAAAAGGGGCATGAAGGGAGCCTGTTTCAGCCAGTTTAGTATGGTAGAAGTTGCTCCAGTAGACTAACAAAAGTGGCATAGAATATGTCAGACAAATTAGGAAATAGTTAGAAATTATGGAATGGTGTGTTTCCTGCACAATGACCTAGGTTTACAGATGATCAGCAATTTATAATACATTTTTGTTTATGAATTAAAACAGCTTCTGAAACAGGTTAAACTGTTATTTGAACTAAACAAGATAATTTCCCACTCATATAAGTGATATCAGTAGAGTTTTATGTGGTTTTAGACCCAATTTAGTAAAATTTGGGGGTGTGTCAAAATATTTGGAGTAATATAATATTTTATTTGCAGGTTTTGACTACCCCGTCCCTGCAGGTATCTGTATATTCAGGGATGAAAGAGTTAACCTTGTTTTAGTTACTTTTTCCCTTCTGTTCAATTTCTATATCCCCTAATTTGCAGAAGATAAATTGCATACGGCCAAAATAAAAATATATATGACCTGTGTTTCTTGTGACCTGCCCGCCCCTATTCCGGCACCCCTGACCGTTTTTGTTTTATTATGTTTACCCATACCATAGTATGGTAAACATAGTGTCGTTGTCCGGATTGACCACTCGTCGTTTGTCCGTCTGTCTGTCTGTCTGTAGACACTTTATGAGTAATGCGATAACTCAAACATTTTCTCTCCGATCGGAACCAAATTTTGTATATGGGTTTCTCAGCCCAAAATACAGATCGAGTTCGAATTACAGAGTTATGGCACTTTTTCGACTTAGAATTGATGCATTCTGCCATAACTCGAACATTTTTCATTTGATTGGAACCAAATTTGGTATGTGAGTTTCACAGCCCAAAATACAGATCGAGTTCGAATATGGGATTGATCCGATTTATTTTAAAGGAGTTATGACCTTTTTTGGAAAATAAAATTAAAAAAAAAATTTAACAAAAAAAAAATGTATTAAAATTTTTGTTTTAACTTTTATAATAATAAAAAATTAGTTTTATTTTTAAAAAAAAGTCATCTTTCATTTGTTTTCATTTAGATATTGATGATTATGATATAAGTTGATAAAAAGGTTCCCAATGTGTCCCTTTAATTTTGTTTTACTTTTGTAATAAAAAGAAATTAAATAAAAAAAAGTTTATTGACACTTCATTTATTTTCATTTAGATATCCAGTTCTTACATCTGTTATCTTTATAAAGAAAGGTCTGAGTGATCCCAACAATGCTTTGTACACTGGGTGTAACATAACCTACCCAGGACATGTAAAAGTTCTAAAATCCACATGTTATAAGAGCAAGGTCTCCCAGGAGGCTAGTGATATCAGATACCACCTGTTAAACACTCCCATGTATTATGATGCTCATTTATCAACTTTGACAGGTTAAGGCTAGCAGACACTATTAGCCCCATTTTCAATATATATTGTGCTCCTAGGTATCTGAGTACATCATATAAAGGACCTGTTGTCAAGTTATCTTGCTAATTTGCTATTATGTTTGTGGGGCTGCTGAATTGCTATGATGTTGGTAGGCCAAACTGATGCTTTTGAGAACAATTACAGATATTTTTATGTGTACTTATACATTGTATGGTACACATAGTGTTGACATCCGGATTTCACTACTCATCGATTGTAAATTGTCTGCTGTCTGTCTGTCTGTAGAAACTTTACACATGGTGCAATAACTCAAACGTTTTTCTATCCAATCGGTACAAATTTTGTACATGGCCTTTAGAAAAAAATGAAAAACAAAAATTTTTTTTAATATTTTTTTTTAGATTGAACTTGTTCATAAATCATTCTAATTTTTCATTTCCAGGTTTTTGATAAAGCACCTCTCACACCCTATCATTTTTGGTACTGATCAGTTGATCGATTTGTAAAATATTAACCTCATATACCCATTCCATGTCATTTAACCTTTTCCATTATTATATAACTATATTATTTCGATATCTGACATTGCAAATTGCAACAACAGAAATAGAACTGCTTACAATATGGAAGTGGTGACAGGCTATAGTTTTGATGTTATATTAACCCTTCTCTTTTGACCCATAAATTCAAATAATTTGTGTTATTATGTACATTTGTCTATACATGTACTACTTTAGTGCAGCATACTCTATAATTCAACATCAAAACTCTAGATTATGGTTCTGATCATAGCAATTAATTATCACCAAGGGATGGGTTAAACATCTGCTTTGGCAGCTCTCTCGAGAAGAACCTGAGTATTTTTCCAATTTGTATCAAGATGGCCAATATTTTGACCAAAACCACGTATGACAATGACGCTGAATGCAATCGCTGCAACCAAACATATTCAAATCTCTTGTTTCATAGATATCTCGAGTGTACATCTGAGTTTGCACAGATGGTACGGAACACATTTTGGTATTCACTGATTGACATATTTGGAATTGAAACTTTTACCTTTCTTGACAGCATGAATAGCGATACATTCCTTGCGTTTTGCCTAGGCGGGTGTATCCCAATGCAAATTGAACTGATTTGTGATGAATATTGTCTTTTCAAGCGATGTGTGAGGTTTATTTTCATCCTGTGTTCTGACTACATTTTATGATATCGGATACTTCACTATATATTTGTCTTAAACATCTTGTCTTGCAGTATATCATTCCCACAATGAATTTCTCAAGTTAAATTATATTGCATGTGTATATATATCTTCATGTAACTTTTATATATATATATATATTGTACCATAATGGTCTCCATATTTGGAGGAATAAACATATCTCTCTCTCTCTGTTAAACTGGAAATTATACCACACTTCAATTAGGTCACAGCTGAATCAAACTTATGTTTTCATGTTTTACTCAATAAAACAATAAATTACACTATATTCTAATATTATGTACTTTGTTTTATTATTTTATAGTACATTAAAAACAGGGAGAAGCAGTCTGGGGTAATCATTTTTATTTTGAGCTAAGTTGAAAATAAAATGAAAAAATAAAATAAAATGAACAGCCCTATTTATTTCTTGCATGTCACCAGAAACACAGGTATATAATTTTTTGGCCTAACCGAGGTGACTTAACGGGTGAACATCACAACCTCAATTGGGGAACTTAAATTTGATCCTAGGTCTCCCATAGAAGTTGAGGCCTAAGAAGAATCAAGTCCCCAGAGGGTGAATTTGGTGATGCTAGTCACAAAATTCACCCTCTGGGGACCTCATTCTGCAAATGACAGGCACACTATGTCAAGAGCTTGTGTATACTGGCTCACAGGGAATGGTTTAAACTGTTCCTGTTGAGTTTACATATATTTGTTGCACCTCAAACTGCCTCCAAGTATCATAACCTACAAAGTACATGTATATGGGGCTAAATGGGTCATTTTTGTCATAGTTTGGTGTGTGATCCCGATTATCAAACAAAAACAGATTATAAAGTGAATTTAATAGCCAAAGCTGTTTGATGATCTTTTTGGCCTATCGACCTGGTACCTTGTGACTCATGTGTCTCACATTAAGGCAGGTACTAATTTTTTCTTTCATCAACAGACTGACTGTTTTATTTATATTGGTGAAAATATCTTATATTCAGTGTATTGGAAAATTTGCAGAATGAGGTCCCCAGAGAGTGAATTTAATAAACCTATCCTGCACAGTGAGCTATCATGCAATTCACCTCTGCTGGGAACCTCATTCTGCTTATAGGCCTTAACTACTATGGGAAACCTACACCGGTAGGATCAGATTGAAGTTCCCCCAGTTCAAGTTGATGTTCATCCATTAGTCGATCACCTCGATTATGCAATTTATCTTCTGCAAATTAGGGGATATAGAAACTGAACATAAGGGAAAAAGTAACTAATAAAAATGTTAATTGGAGACTATAGATACTTCCCAGAAGATGAGGCCTAAGCAGAATGAGGTCCCCAGAGGGTGAATTTGGTGATGCTAGCCTGCTGTGTGAGATAGTGTCACTAAATTCACCATCTCGGACCTCATTCTGCAAATGTCAGGCACAATATATCCAGGCTTGATAATACAATGTATACTTTTATTTATTGTTTTTGACAGTTTTGGGATATATGTGAATCTTTAACTTTATTTTAAAGGATTGTCTCAACGTCACATAGGAATCACATGCTCTCGGGATCCAAATAAACGTACCCAAAATTTTATTAATTATTCAAGAAAAATCCACCCTGTATGGTCAACATTTGGGCCTGTATATTTATTAAATTTTGTCTGCCAACGCCACAATGTCACCCATCCACGGAACTGAATCGTAAAACATTTGGAATTATCAAATACGTTCTTGAAAAAAATAGTGATTTCACCTTAAGTTTTAGGATATATGAATATGTGAATCTTTTAACTATAGTTTAATGGATTGTCTTAACATCATGTAGGAATCACATACTCTTGGGATCCAAATAAACATACATGTACCCATACATTTATTAATTTTCAAAGAAAAATCCACCCTGTATGGTCCACATTTGGGCCTGTATATTTATTAAATTTTGTCCGCCAACACCACAATGTCACCCATCCTCGGAACTGAATTGTAAACCGATTGGAATGTTCTTGAAAATATTAGGCATTGTAGCATGTGTTTGTAAACCATTAAATTGTTTTTGCCTTAGTGAAAATTCAGACGACCACGTTTTTACAATCGTAAGTGGAAAGATTTCCATCGTAGGGTAGTCAAACATGTGGTTATCCATGGCTTACAAACCACCCACAATATCGTCATCTACAATGACATTTCAATTGTGTGAATAAACTACATGTATCCACAATTTTGTCAGGCCCGATTCCTCCACTTGCGATTGAATCGTTGTCATCTGAACGTTCACTTTATCAGAAATAAAACACCAGTGTTAACAAGATTACAACATTATACATGTACTTGTATGTGGAAAACTAATAGTTGAATCAATATTCCATTAAAATTAAAGTGTCAATGACACTGTACATGTAGCTCAACTTGGAGAGGTGATAATGCCATACATTACAGTCTATGGAGCGATAAGGAATGTGGAAACGTTTAAGTAATACCAGAGGTCAATCTGAAGAGCCATATGAAGTTTTGGATAAATTGGTTGAAAATTTTTGGCTGTTGGTCATGCAGAAGATCCATATGAAGTTCAAATGATGACGACCGATTGAGGGATGTGGTCTGTATGGTGTGTCGAAGGATTTAGTCATGCAAGGAGTAAAATCCAAGATGGCTGCCGGCTGCCATGTTTTTCATCAAAAATCATTCAATTTTGTTAGCTCACATCCCATGCCTATTAATATTCAGAACTATCATCCAATAAATGGGGGGTGCAGGATGTCATGATGGATTCAAATTTGAAATCCAAGATGGCTGCTGGCGGACATGATTTTTAACGTATTTTGGAACAAATTTATTGCTCCAATCTAGAGGTTACCCCGAAGCTCCATATGAAGTTAGGTGATAATTGGATGAGAGATGTGGCCTGTAGGGTGTGCTGAAGTATTTAGTCATGCAAAATGATAATTGGATGAGAGATGTGGCCTGTAGGGTGTGCTGAAGTATTTAGTCATGCAAAATCTAAGATGGCTCCCTGCATCTAGTGGTCACCCAAAATATATATATATGAAGCTTGGTGACAATTGGATGAGGTATGTTCTGTTGTGACAAATGATATAAATTAGTCATGGTGGACGATGGACACCAACCCATGGCGGCAATAGCTTAAAGTTGACTTTGTCATGTTGAGCCAAAAATACATCAGTTGGAAACTGGCCAAAATGTTATAGAAAACTGCTAATAATTTGGCACAAATGGGATATGAATCGGAATGTGTTCAAATTATAATTGGTCTGTGGATTTGACTGCGAGTGGTATCCAGTTATTAGGGCAGTCAATGTAGTCTTATTAGTGCTTGTATATTGTACAAATTGAGCCAATGTTTCTTGCTGGTTTTTCGAATACAACAACTCAACAAGAACATAAGTACAACACTACTAGTATTTACTTTAACTTACTCATTTATTTACTTTACATATGTCATTACAGGAAGTCCATGAAAATTGTCCATTAACTCTTTCGTTGCCAGGGGCCGATATTTTCGGCCCTAAAACGGCCGAAAAATTGCGTCGAAAAAAAAAATTGAAAACAAAAAACAAAACATTTGTAAAATTGTTTTGGGACATGAATAAAGAGGTGATAGCGAATCTAAAAACACCAGGGTCAGTCATTTTGGGTATTTTTTAGACCTAGATCCATCACCTGGAAATCATAGGACAGTGTCTAAAAAGTGAAAAAGCTCCGGCAACGAAAGAGTTAAGCTAACTGTTAAAGAGCATATATGTACGACATACACAAATTTATTGTGAAAATAAATGAGCACCCCTCCCCCACCCCACCCATGGGTCTTTATATTTATGATTGATATTTCTATTTATATGTCATCTTATAATTTACGAAACACGCATTATGGATAGTGTGTCAATATACTTTATCCATGATTGTATGTTTTTGTACATATCTTTTTGAAAGTTAATATATAAATAAAGTAATCAATATAGAACAAAATAAATTAATAGAAAAAAAATAGGTCTGGAGTCTGATTACTTCTCCAAGGGTGGTGGACACTGGTATATTATAGCAGCATCCCTTAAAGATATGGTAAGCATTGGGTACTGTCCGTTAAAACCATCATAAACAGAAAGAATATTATATTATAGACAAATTTAACGATACCAATCATAAATATAACGTAAATTGTACTCTGTTTTATGTAAACAAACATCATGTTATGTAAACAAACATTACTTAAAGAGTACATGTATGCGATAAGCAAAACACTCAACACCGGGGAGACCCCACTATAGAAACTTTGTTACAAGATACCGGTATAACACTCGCTAATCCTCGCCTCTCAATATTTTGGTGTTGAATGGGTCACCGTGAATCTCTCTTCTAAAAAAAATTGCCAGTGTTTTTTCTTTGGCAGAGGCATTACAGTTCTGAATTATTTATTTGAAAATAGCCTACATGTAGCTTACCGGTATGCCTGAACTTTTTTTATCCTCAACATCTGATGGCCAGATAGTTTCATTTTATCATTCAATATGACTATGCAACTAGAGTTCATAAGAGTTTGTCTTTTGATGAAATTCAGTTTCTGTGACGTCATTGACATTACGTCGCTTAGTGATCTAGACTCAATATTCGATGGTTGATCTTTCTCCACATCGGGACTTTCATACATTAATTCTGTGTGTTTTAATCATATTTGGCAAACCAAATTGATGCAGAAGGCTCTCGAGGTGAGAGAAGTTTGGGTAAGAAACTCATGCTCTAACACGCACTCGTTTCTTACTGATGTCTCTCACCTCTCGTGAATTATTTAATGTAATTCTCGGAATTTAACCCTTCCATGACTGGAGCTTCCTGCATTTTTTGCGAAAACCCTGAGCCAATGCATTCTCTTATATATGCGAGTCTCCCATACATGTATTGATGTATATAAGTGAATACATTGGCCTAACAATTTTTAAAATGGCCTTCCAACCAGTGCATTCTCTTATATATGCGAGGCTCGCTATGGGAGACTCGCATATATATTGCACTGGCACATGATCTATAATGCTGCACCAGCGCAGCTCCCGTCATGAATTAAAGGCTTAATAATAGCAACCTAATTTACCACTTGCAGACACGATGGCTAGGACAAAGAAAACAGAAAGAGATTGTGAGGAGAGGAGACAGAGACAGTTATATAAAC
Organism: Siphonodentalium dalli; assembly: GCA_032622095.1. Classification (NCBI taxonomy): domain Eukaryota; kingdom Metazoa; phylum Mollusca; class Scaphopoda; order Gadilida; family Siphonodentaliidae; genus Siphonodentalium; species Siphonodentalium dalli. Next base: position 79,258,234 of record CP136065.1, read on the forward strand.
AGCACCTCAGTCGTGAGTAATGCTCCTAATATTATCCCCCACAACAAGGTTTGTGCAAGGATATAGATATGGGTCCGTCCATCCATCAATGGGTACAAGGCCTTCAAAAAGTGTGACTGTCATTTGCAAAATGAGGTCCCCAGAGGGTGAATTTAGTGATGCTATCCATTATTATTATTATTATTATTATTATTATATACATTTAAAAACGCATTATACAATAAAGTTTCAATGCGCTTTACAACAAAGCGCGACAAAAATAACATTGAAATGTAAAATTTAAAAAGCATAGTAATAAGGTAAAGGAAATTAAGATGATGACTAAGAACTAGATTTAAACTTAACGATTAACTTGCGGGAAACATTGTCTAAAAAGTAGAGTTTTGAGATCGGTTTTGAAATCCTTCAATGTAGAACATCGTCGAACAGTTTGTGGCAGACCGTTCCATACCTGCGTAGCCAATTCCTGAAAACATTTTGTACCGTAATTCACTTTGGGTTTCGCTATTGTCCTAATGTCTAAACCGCTTGTCGTTGAACGCGTAACTCTGCCAGATTTTAGGACAAACATATCAGATATGTACTCAGGCGTTGTCTTTCTCAATGATTTGTATATAGTCACCGCACACAGTGGGCTAGCAGCCAAGCATCACAAAATTCTGGGAACCTCACTCTGCTTAGACCTCAACTGCTAAGGAGACCTAAGATCAGATTGAAGTTCCCCAGTTGCAGTTGGTGATGTTAATTCACCCATTAGTCACCTCAATTATATATTTTATCTTCTGTAAATTTAAGGGATCTAATAACTTTCCAGATGGGAAAAGTTACTAAAAACAATGTTAATTTGAGACTATAGATACTTCCCAGAAGATCAGACCTAAGCAGAATGAGGTTCCCAGAGGGTGAATTTGTTGATGCTAACCTGCTGTATGGATTTTACATTTTGTGATCTGGTTTTGTTGTTGATATAAACAAACATGCTCGACCATCAACCTAATTTCATGGTCACTTCAATGGGTTAAGTACTTGTATCTATATTGCGTATTCTTTTTGAGAGAAATGGCTGACTGTTATTTTCAATTTATCCCCATGAAATATTACTGTATTTTGTTTTATGAGGTCTTAACATGACCAAATGGTTTCCGGATGATAACTTTAGTTTCGGTTATTAGATCAAAAGCAAATTTCATAGGTGAGTTTATCAGACCAAAATAAAGGTCAAGTTCGAATATGGGTTTGCTCCGCCCATTTTTGCAAGAGTTATGGCCCTTTTTTTACTAGGAAAACCCCTGAAAGTTGGTTTCCGGATGATAACTTTAGTAGAGTTAATCGGATTCAAACCAAATTTGGTATATTACTTTCTCCCAGCAAAACACAGGTCAAGTTCGAACTTGGGTTCTGCCCGACCATTTTTGGCAGAGTTATGCCCCTTTTTCGACATAGAAAATTCAATTTTACTTGTTTTTTATGGTTTCCGCAGGGGGGGGGGGGGGGGGGGGGGGGGTCATCCACTTTTTTCCATACACAAGGCCGGGGTGGGTGGGTGGTTGGTTCAGCTGCGAAAAAGTCACTTTTTTCCTGAGTGGTCGCAATTTTTTCCTCTTACAACATTTCTTCAATATAAATGCCTCAAAGTGTTCAGCATCATTGTTAAGGTGTGTATGACACTTAGGGCAGTGCTTAGTGGGGTAGTTAGTGTGGATATGGGCATGATGCTTCTCAGAAATCCAGATTACGAACCAACTCTCAGGAATTCGCCTTTTACATCCGATCACATTGCCATGTACCAATGCTACTGGATCCAGATGAAAAATGGACAGTTATGTAGCACATGAATAAACTTTAATATAAATAAAATGAAAAAAGCTATTCATTTATCTCATTAATATTTACTCATTATACCTGATCAGACCAGATGACTCAATCAAAATTGTATCGGAACTTGGCATGGGACTGTAGACTGCAACAACGCATATCACTGAGATAATAATCTTGAGATGGTGGGACCCAGATAAAAGATTGGGCGAGCATACATAGACCTTGAATGTGTAGATATGGAGAAGGCTGCTATAAAGTGGAATAAACAAAATCAGAACAGATGAGTGAAAAGAAGGGAAAGAAAATATAATATAACTTAATATAATATGCAAGTCTAAAAATAATGTGCTGGTCATCAGCAAAATGATCGAAGTCTGCAGAGGGCGAATTTGGCGATACTACCCGGCATAGCATCAACAAATTCAACCTCTAACGACCTCATTCTATTTTGGTCTCGACCAACCATGGAGAACTAGCTACATATGAGGGTCACATATGGTGAATTTGGTAATGCTATAGCCCACTCTGCTGGGTAGCATCACAAAACTCACCCTCCTTGGAGCTTATTCTGCAGACTGCATATGACCGTCTTATTTTCAAGTTTCTATTTACACGCAGTACATGTATTTGTATGAATGCTTGACCTGGGTCTGGCCTTAGCACAGTACCTAGCCCAAGAACTCAGCTCATGGAAATGAAAATTAGTTTTGTGATACATAGTGGATTTCAGCTGAATACCTGTATTGTTGGAGAGTTAATTGCCAGGTGGTGTTGCCCTAATAATTTTTTCAAAAATCATAATTGACATAAATTCATGTGATACTATGGGACACATCTAAAGTTACACTTTCTGTGATGAAAAGAAGGTACACTAATGCTTTTATATTTGTTTACATGTATAATGAGCATTATGAGCTACCTTAGAGGCTTAGACAATATTTGGGGAAGAATCAATCAATAATTTACTGATCAGCACATGTATTCTGTGTGTTATTTTGGGTTTTTCCAGGTATTTTTTTAGAACCTGTTTCGTGTTGTTACAAAAGTTGGAATGACTTAGAAGAACCAGAAATGGAAATAGGGTAACTGTAATACTGACCATCAAGCTTAAATGGTGTGATATTACAGATTTGGAGGTAAAAAGTGGGTGGGTACCCCGCATGAAATTGGAAAAAATATTTTTTCCTTCAAATATGGGGGTGGTGGGTACCCAAGAGCCGGAAAAAAGTTTTTTCAGCCTAATGTCATGTCACTTTTTTCCGACCCCCCCCCCCCCCCCCCCTGGTTTCCGGATGATAACTTGATTTTGGATTGTTTATATATGGCCCTTTTTTGTCCGCCGACCGGACATATAAAACCCCAAAAGTTGGTGTCCGGATGATAACTTTAGTAGAGTTAATCAGATTTAAACCAAATTTGGTATGTGTCTTTCTCCCAGCAAAACACAGATCAAGTTCGAATTCGGGTTCCGCCCGCCAATTTTCACCAGAGTTACATGTATGTCCCTTTTTGACTTAGAATTTTTGCCAATTTGAGGTTTCCGGATGAAAACTTTAGTAAATGTGTACTGAATGAAATTAAATTTGGTATATGTAGGTTTACTAGCACAAAAGACAGATAAAGTTCGACGAATTTTAGTTTGATCCGATGATTTTGCTCAGAGTTATGGGCTTTTCGAATTTTCTTCATTTTGTGCCAATTTGAGGTTATATTTTGACTTTAAGAGTTTTTTTAAGATTTGGTTATTTGTATGCATGACAGTAATGAGACAATGCACAAGTGTCTTATCCATATAGTATACTTCTACAAAGCCTCCGCTCCAAATGAAGCCACCGGTTCGGGGGACACTGGCCGAGCGGCCTTTTATTTTTTTTGGCCTAATCAATAGAATTTGCGATGTGTTATGTAAACAGAAGAAAAACTTCTGTAACACAAGAAGGTTCTTGTTTACGTACACCATCGTACGTCTTGACAACAATATACTATTTACGCGCTGATTATGTTTGGCATATGAACAAAACTATATATATTTTAATATTCCTTCCGTTGATGGCGATTTGAACAAATATGCCTTTAAAATTTACTTCTTTTCATAATACCTGTCAGTCGTTTCATATTACAATTATCAGAGTTCTGACATGGTCACATGGATATGACTTGGCTTTAGAATTGCATAAAATTCTATATTGACTTCTTTCTAGGGCATTGATGTTTGCCGTTAATGATATTGAAGGCTGCAACGGGTAATAATGTGAAGCTTCCCTCAAAGGGGGTAAGCGCTATATATTATCAGCGTCATTATTTAAAAAAGATGTGTTCTGTTTCAGAAGCCCAGGTTGAACACACCTTTCCGAAGCCACATGCTCCAGGTCCACTGTGTAGCAAGGTTGAAAATGTGCACAACTTGCCCCCATCTGAGGCCCAGTTTACCAAGGTCGACATCAAAGTCAACCGTGAATTTGGTTCACCGGTCACCATACTACCAAATCAGAAAGCTACAGCAAGAAAATCTGTCTCAAATAGAAGACGTGTGGGTATGTATGACCGGAAATTATTAAAATGTTCCGTCCGCTTTAACACCCCCAAATTAATATGTCTTCAGCTTCAGGGGTTGGGGGGGGGGGTATTTTATTTGAATGGAGCAACCCACCCTTCAAAGCTCATAGCTATTAGATTTTGATTTTTGAAATCTATTTATTTTTATACGCCCTTTTGAAAAAAAGGTATTGGTCTGTCGGTCCAGGCGGGCGTCCGTCCGTCCGTCCGTTAACCTGTTGTCCGGATGATAACTTTAGTTAGAGTGAACCAAAATTAGTAAAATTTGGTATGTGGGTTTATTAGCCGAAAAGTAAGTTCAAGTTCGAATTTGGGTTCCGCCCGCCAATTTTCACCGGAGTTATGCCCCTTATTTAACGTTTTTTTACTTAGAAAATCCTTGAAATTTGTTGTCCGGATGATAACTTTAGTATAGTTTATCGGAATGAATCCAAATTTGATATATTACTTTCTCCCACCAAAACACGGTCAAGTTCGAACTTGGGTTCTGTCCGACCATTTTTGGCAGAGTTATGCCCCTTTTTCGACCCAGAAAATTCAGTTTTCTTATGTTTTTTGGTTTCTGGATGATAACTCGATTTTGGAATGTTTATACGCAAAACCCGTTTTTGTGTGGATTACATATATCAAAATACCGCTCAAGTCCCAATTTCGTTTTAATCCGATAATTTTTGCGAGAGTTATGGCCCCTTTTTTTACGTAATTTGACTTAGAAAATCCCTGAAATTTGTTGTCCGGATGATAACTTTAGTTAGAGTGAACCGATTTCAATCAAATTTGGTATGTGGGTTTATTAGGAGAAAAGACAGCTCAAGTTCGAATTTGGGTTCCGTCCGCCAATTTTCACCGGAGTTATGCCCCTTATTTGACGTAATTTGACTTAGAAAATCCCTGAAATTTGTTGTCCGGGTGATAACTTTACTAGAGCTTATCGGATTCAATGATAATTTGGTATATTACTTTCTCCCACCAAAACACAGGTCAAGTTCAAATTTGGGTTCCATCCGCCAATTTTCCCCAGAGAGGGCGTATTTTGCACGCCCAGCGTAGCTCTTGTCTACACCTGAAATTCGATATTATATAAATGATGATGCCTGACCGAACTGGAATTCCCCAGCATGTATTATCACAAATGTAAACAAACATCTTTTTTCACTTGTGATCGTCATAGTATTAAACTTGTCTACTGGTATGTTCATGTATAAAACCTTATTACTGAATGAGGAATAACTATACTTACATGCATGTATCCACACGCCAACTATCACTAGATACTGTCAATATATGCCATATACTGTTTGTTGAACTTATTATCTAAAAAACATATCGCCTGTCTGTCGTCTGCTTATATTTCCTGACCTTCACTCAAAAGAATAATAGACCATTTCAAAGTACACCTTGATAACTGTCGGGAGAATACATTTAGTAAAGAAAGGGTTAAATAATTCACGAATGTACATATAACCACATAATAATAGGGCTGCAATGATTCATCGTGAATTCAATGTATCATGATACACTTTCAAACGATATGCATATCGTATTATGTATATCGCAATACAGGAACTCTAGTAATGTCTGAAGATTGGCTATTTGTTAAAAAGCAAAACCTGCAATTATCTCTCAAGTTTACATGTATACTATGGCTGCAACAATTCATCATGATTCTGATGTATGTTTTAAAGTTCACGTTGCTTGCAATGCATCGTATTAGGAGGGTGCGATGCGATGCAAAAACAATTCATGTATGCAGAGTTAACAATAGTCAGAGATACAAACTTTTTCACTCAAAACTTCCCATCTGGGCAGAACTGGCGACTAGAATGTATTAGCTACTATAGTCTAGTGTAATACATTTTGGTCATTTTAGTTAGGTCTTGTAATTTACTTCAATGAATATGCCAAGTGAACCCTGATGAGAATATACATACTGAAAATGATTAAGTGGTTCGTCTAATTTCCACAGCCGTCAGTTGCCAAAAAATTGCATCACGATGCAAATCGCATCGTGATAGTAAAATCGTGATTCGCATCACATCGTGAAGGTCTGAATTGTTCAGTCCTTCGATTTTGAGGCGTGCGAGTTATTAAATGCGCACGCCGAAAATTTCAAATGCGCACCTCAGAATTTGCAACCAGTGAACGAGATTTTAACAAACAACGCACCAATAGTCAAACGCCGATAAGGCTATCCACCATGTATCTTTCTCACCAGTGATGACGCTGATTACGAACCTGGTAACTACTAGTAGTAACATACATTGTGATCGCATTATTACTCGATGAATGAAAACAAACGGCCACCTTATTGACAATGCGTCATTCAATCTGGGCACCTAATGATATTGACCAATGGGACAGTCGGAACACTGAATAGGAATCGAGCGTCATCATTAAAAATAGGCAGCTAATAATATCGACCAACGAGGACCCGTGTTGCGTCACGTAATCGCCACAGTTAATAATATCGTCCAACGAATGAGCAGTATCATGAAATCGGAAACTTATTTATAATAACACGTGATCAGCAGATTCTCCCAGGTTAAAAATAGAATTGGAAAATCCTCAGAATTCTGCGTGCAAACAACTCATTCAGGCGACTTTGTTTCAAATTATTATCTGCGCATTTTTAAATCTAGTTTTTGCAAGGGACATGCAGTTTTTTTTGTGTGGAAAATCAATAAACAAAGCGGGTCCCTAATGATCTCGTACAGGGGGGGGGGGATTTTTAGTTGAAAATAAATAATCGTACCCGTACGCTTATTTGGATCCCGAGACTGGTGACGAAACCACGATACTATCAAATCGAAAGAGGGTTGACTCGTCGGATTCCAGTGAATCTGCTTGCGGTAACGATTAGGATTCCACTTCCGAGTTTGAAACTTAAAGCGAGTCTGATGGGCATGTGCTCTCAGACGCGGAAGTCGACTAATTACCGTGATCAGATTCACCGGGATTGCCGGATTGTTGATGCTATTATCATGTGGACTATTGTACAATATAAACATATGTTTTTTATTTCTGTTTCTGTTGCCACACTTAGAATAATATGTGTGTATCATTATACTTGTGTTTGTCTTTATTCAGTAATCATTTCATCGATGTTAATTTGAATGTGCTCCCTCAAAAAAGGTGCGCGCAAATCCAAAAAGCTCCGAGCGATATACCGCGCACCTACATTTTCCAAATTCGAAGGACTGATTGTTGCAGCCCTAATGTACCCTGGTGGACAAAACAAGTGTCCACTTAACCGCGATGCGGTTAGCATTGCCACCACAGCCGAAATGCAACTACATCGCGATCCACCGGCTAACTACAGTTGGGCCTCGGTGTACTTGCCGTTCTGCCATGGTGTAGTTGCCTCGGTGTATGTTCATTAAACTAAAAAAGATGATACAAACTAGTGATGTAACTATACGGGGGTTAACGGTAAAAGCCGATAGCCAATATTTAAAAAAAATTATCTGCCGATCCGATACAGATACGTCTTGTATGTGAAAAAAGCTTAGAAGAAACAAAACAAATTTCTGTATCAATTTGAATTTGTCTTTTAAATTGCAAAGCATTAATGGCAAAGAACGGATACCCTGTTCAAAAAAACGGTTTAGCTTACATTCCCCAAATCCTGGCAAAACTATTTAACATTTCGTTGCATTCAATTGATTCAAAATGAAAAGATTTCCTCAATATTTGTTTGATTCCGAAGTTAAACTTGCGTTTAATAACACCCGCAATGTACCGCAGATTGTTGACATTTTCTTTGCCCATGTCTTGACGACAGATACAAATCCCGCCCATCGAGCAATCTGATTGGATCGGATGGTTCCATCAAACAAGTATGTCACCTCCTCTATCTGCAGCCATCGTATACCAGAACGTCAATCAATTTGAATCAAAGGCATTTAAACACACCCAGTTAAATATTGTTAACACGTGATGTTTCTGTCTCCTGCAGACAATGATACATTGTCGCAAGTTTCCAGGACTCGGTGATTTTAGCGTTTGATGTACCGCCAAACAGGGGCAAACTTAATATTTTGTGACTGTGACATCAAACAATTCACACACACCTGTTAACCCTTGTATTATCACTGAACAGGACTCAACAAGATCTCAACATGCGCGTTATTGTAATTGTATACAGTTTTTAGCTCACCTGAGACGAAGTCTCCGGTGGAGGTATAGTCATCACTCCTCGTCCGTCGTCCGTCCGTCCGTCTGGCCGTCCGTCCATCCGTCAACAATTCTTTGAATGTCTTCTCCTCTGAAACCATCAGACCGATTGGGTTTATATTTGGTGTGGATGTTCCCTAGGTGACTCTTATTCAGATTTGTTCAAATGAGGTCACCAAGTCAAATAGTTTTGATGTCAGGACCATAACTATTTTTCCACATAGTAATTCTTAAAACGACTTCTTTTCTGAAGTTGTTGGGCCGAATGGGTTCACATTTGGTATGAGGGTACCTTGGGTGACTGGTTAAGATTTGTTCAAATGAGGTCACTGGGTCAAATGTGGGTGGGGCTATGGACATAAATTTGAAGATTTTTTTTTTTTTTAGATTTAACTTATTGTTCAATTTAACCCCCCCCCCCCCCCCCCCAAAATGTATTTTATTTTTAATAAATAATTTTTTTTTTATTAAATATTTTTTATTTTATTTAAATAAAATAAAAATATTTAATTAAAATTTTGAAGAACTTAGGACATTACATCGTCGGGGGGGGGGGGGGGGGGGGGGTTAGGTACCTCTAGTCACCCCACTAAATTTGGTTGAAATCAGGATTTTGTGAGAAAACAGACAGATGTACAGAAATGTTCAGTAAGTTCCATATCCTTGCATTCCCAAGCGATCTCTGCTCTGTACCACCAAGCATGATGGAGGCATGTTGTGTTTAAATCAGTGCCCGATTTATAGATATAAACATAACTGCTGTGGCTATAGGCAGAGGCCCCTGGGAGTGTATTCATGTCATTCATAATTTAAATGAGATTAATAGTGTTGAGCATTTGTTTTCTCAAGCTGTCAATTGTTTACAATATCCTGGTCATTAATATCAATTTAAATTCCTTTTCTCAAAGCTGTAATGAGGTGTGTCTAGCATTTGTGTCTAGCATTTGTACCCTGCACAGCAGGCTAGCATTGCTAAATACACCCTTTGAGGGCCTCATTCTGCTTAGGCCTCATCTTCTGGGAAGTGAGTCTCAAATTGACATTTTAGCAGCTTTTTTTCTTCTGTTGAGATTCTAAAATGCATAATTGAGGAGTGAAATGGGTGTGCATACTGTCATATGCCACCAACTTCAGCTGGAGAACTTCTGTCTGTCCCCAGGTCTCCCATAGCAGTTGATGATTAAGTATGTTTGGGTTCCCAGATGGTGAATTTGGTGATTCTAGCCCACCTTACAGAATAGCATCACTACATTCCCCTTTTGGGACCTCAGACACACTTAATTCACGCTTGGCTGTTCCAATATTATTTTCCTTGGTGGCATGTTTAGAGCTGTTCCAATTGGGTCCTTTTTGGAAAATCCATTAACTTCAACTCTTAAAAGTGAATGTTTAAAATTATTAGATGGACAGATATCAGAGATGGGGATTCATGTTTGTTCAAATAAGGGGCAGAGGTATAAGAGAATTAGCCATGCCCCACCCACTTAACCTGTATCTATGTCATAGATTCTATGATGTACGCTACTGGTATAATAAGATAATGTCATATTCTTGCAGGGATGCCCCACAGTGTTGGGGGGGGGGGGGGTGGGTGATTTACAGATTTGTTCAATGAAATGTAATTTTTAAGCTCGCCTGAGACGAAGCTTTTGTCATCACTTCTCATCTGTCTCCTGTTAATCTGTCTGTCCATCCATCCATTTGTCAACAATTCTTTGAACATCTTCTCTAGATCATAAGACTGAATGGGTTCATATTTGGTGTGGATGTTCCCTTGGTGACTCACATTCAGTTTTGTTCAAATGAGGTCACTCTGTCAAATGGTTGTGAAGCCAGGGCCATAACTATTGCCCTCCATAGTAATTCTTAAAAACGACTTCTTCTCATGTACCATCAGGTTGAATGGGTTCATATTTGGTATGAAGGGTCATTGGGTGACTGGAGTTCAGATTTGTTCAAATGGGTCACTTGTTTTAAATGGGGTTTCAAATTTATTCAGATTAAATAGGGTGGGATCAGGGACATAACTGTATGTCTCTATGCTAATACTTAAAATGTCTTCTCAAGAGAGGTTGGACTATTTAGCTTACATTTTGTATGGAGGATCCTTAGTGACTGAGATTAATCTTTGTTAACATAATTCAACCTGTTAAGAAATTACGGGGCTATGGGGACTTAACACTTTTGTGTCTAATAAAATCATTAAAATACAAAATGCATTATAACATCTACCTTGGAACTACCTGACTGATTAATCTGACATACATATAGTGTTTTTGGGTCCATGGATAATTGGGCTTCAAACATGTCTAATTAGTTTTATAAAAAGGCGCTTGTGAGATTGGAAATTTCCAACAATTGAGAAAGTTTGTGAGATGTCGGTTGTGAAATTCCAACCTAAGACTTGAGAGTCTGGAGCCCAGTCAGGAAGGGACATGAGCTAGAGGAGGGAGGGCATGATCAGTAGTGTACAGTTGGTAATTTAAAAGTAGGTATTCCCCGATCTACATACATGAAGCCTCTCTATCCACATATCCTGTTTAGATCTACTTCTTTTAAAGTGATTATGAAAAGTTCTGACTGTTATGGTCTCCAGAGTCCCAGTCTTATCAGTCTTTGCAGTCTGGTGAGCGACCCCACAGTCTTTGACTGTCTTGTTGTTTTAACTTTTAATTATTAAGCACAGTGAACTACAATACGTAATTACGGTAATTGAATTGTGTATTTGGGTCATGAGTGTACCAGCAGTCTCAAGTGACCAAGTCAATGTTGTTATGATGTTATGCTGGGTACAGCACCGTGTGTGAGGGCGGTCTGACTCGTGCGTAAAATAGTCGATACTAGTATTGTTCTGGAAATTCCCATCATTCATTTAATATCAAAGTAGGAATTGGTGTCACAACGTTCACAAAGGACGCGACATGTATCAGTTGACAATATCGGTCGGGAGACTAACTTTTGCCGATACCGATATCTTGCCGATGCCATATATATCGACCCGATCCGATAACGGATACCGATAATCGGTACATCACTAATACAAGCCGTTCGGCCGCGGTGTAGTTGCCTTTCGGCCATGGTGTACTTGCCGTTCGGCTGTGGTGTACTTACCGTTCGGCCGCTGTGCTCAACTGCAGTTACAAACTCTGACACCGCGGCCGAACGGCAAATACACCCCGGTGCCAATGGACACTTGTTTTGTCCAGCGGGGTATACTATGTATATTTGACTCATCTAGCCAACAATTAAACTCCATTTTAGTTTAAGATGAACTATACCTCCAGTTATAAACTTGTTGTTTCTGATAATTCAGGTGTTATTCATTTGGAAACAAATTAATGTACCGTGATATGGATCATTGGTCATGTACTAGTATCGTGATCCATATTGTATTGTGACCAAATGTATCGTTGCAGCCCTACATAATAAGATTTAGAGAATAGAACATAATTTCATTGTACTATTTGGTTTCACAGGGCCCCCACAAATTCCACATAAAAGCTGTTTATGGGCCTTGCCTGTTTAACCCTTAGGAAATGTTCAGATAATAAGTTCAACAAACGACCATTTTTATATGAACATTTCCCTCCAAAGAATGTGAATTCTTCAGCATTTGTATTGTCTTTTCATCATACTGTCATTTCTCATTTTATCTGAACACCCCTCCAAATGAATAATATACCATTTCAATGTATTCTTTTATAACTGAATTGGAGAATCCAATTAGAAATACAGGGTTGAATGATGTTTCTCTGATTTGTTTTACAGGTATGGTGTTCAATAACAACGAGGAAATCAGCAAAGATGGTTACATCAGGAATAACATATTCCAGAACATTCCCGGTCCGCAAGTAACCACGCCCGATAGAAACAGAAAGCCAACTCAACTAAACCGGCTACTCAATGAGGAGACGTCAATCCTGATCGATTCAGATTCAGAAAACGACAGCTCAGCACAGTGCAATATAAACAACAATAGTCAGCTGGAGAAGAAGGACTCTAACATCGATCTCACTGGGGAGTTGAGTGACATCGTAGAGATAAGCGACACGTGCGATGGTGGTGACGATGGTGACAACAGTGTTCTTATGATATCCGATTCTGATGTAGGAGGGAGCCCAGTGAAACAACCGAAACCTTGTGAAGTACTCGGTAAAGATGACAAATCTGAGGTGCATCAGCAATTAAAGGATGGAGTTGATGAGAAGAAGAGAGATGTGCAATCTTCAGATATCGGTGAACATGAGATGGACTGTAAAAAGACTGAAATTGATTTTCAAAATCAAGATGAAAAATCTGATGTTCATTCTAAATCTGTTGAAGATTGTGCTACTTCAAGATGTGCAAAGAAGGGATTAGGAACTGATAATGAAACATCATATTTGGAAGGTGATAAGCAAACAATAAACATTGAAAAGGAGGAATCGCCATCTCCAAAAGCAGCCTGTGATATTACAAAGCTCAAATACAAAGACAACGTCGAAAGTCAAGGATACAAAATCCTTGAAGTGAAACAGCGAACTGAGCAAACGGAATACAAAGTGTTCAACAGCACTCACGATTTAGTGAGGCATCTTCCGGCCATAGATGGAAAGACCGCTATTGTTAAACTGCAGGACGTGATTAAATCAGGTAGCGACCTATCTGACGATAAGAACGGAAACAATTCAAAAAAGGGTCCGTCTCCCGTGAAGTCGAAGCTCTTTGATTCTAGTCTACTGAGTAAAGTAGAAGTGAAGGACTTCAGGATTCCAGCTAATTTTAACATCAGATCCTATCAAGGAATGAGTGATATTTTGAATTGCGTTAAAGAGTCTGAGACTGGTGCCCCATTTTTACTGGGTGGCTCTCCATTAAGTTTGTCACCTAGAACGCCTCCACGATCAACAGACTCAAAACTTTCTGAATCAAGGAATCTCTTTGAGAAGTTTTCGTTGTTTTCTGATGACGGAAGCTCGCCAGAGGTAGTGAGGAGTTCTATGAAATCTTCCCCCGATTTGACAACGCCAAAGACTCCTGTTTCACGACCCGCTGCAGCTAAAACCAAAACTGGTAATGTTTCATCATCTGGACTTACGGGAAGCATCTACTCTAGTTTGAAAAGTTTGTTCAAAACGGGTGATTCAAAGAAATTTGGCAGTCCTTATATTCTCTCGGAGAAAAGTCCCAAAATAGTTCCTCAACCAAAGAGTTCAAATTGTCAAACTGTTACAAGTATTTCATCTTCAACAGCTGTTGACAACATGTGCGGTTCATCATCCATGGTCAGTAATTCTCAAGCAAAGGAAATCAATGTTCCACCCATGAAGGACTGTGTTCCGCCCATGAAGGACTGTGTTCCGCCCATGAAGGACTGTGAAGACAAACATGAAAATACTACTGAACAGAAAAATAGTGCTCATAAACAGTCGTCAGAAAACGATGATGAAAATGATGACGACCCACTAAACAGAAGTGGATCACGTAGCTTTTCATTGTTTGAGACATTTTCTAAAGACTTTTGTTTGAATATATCAGATATCAAAGAATCGGGGAAAGACCCGGCAAAGAAAGAAAGGAGCTCTTCATTGTTAGAAACCTTTTTGACAGATACGTCTTCAGCCACGGCATATAGTTCTGATAAGAACACAAATGATGACGTCAGTAACAATAAATCTGTACCGGATAGTCCATCGACAAGTCTTGCCAAAGTTACTGGTCATAAAAAACTTCATATTCCTAGGACGCTGTCTGAAGCCCTGAAGAGGAAGGATTCTTTGAGTGACAATGGCGACAAAAGTGCAACTGCTGTAGCTGGTAGTGGCATTGGGTCCCGAGTTTCTGATTCGACATGTGATGAGACTGGTAAGGCCGTGGCGACTTCTGCAGTAGAAGCAGTAGTATCGGGTGATTCTGAGGCAGCTTCTGACAATACTTGTTTGGATATTGCGGCGATTAAAGAATCTAACACAGACCACATTAACCATATTAATAAAAATGAAGATTCGGTAGCGGAACATTTAGATCGTCATGTAACGGAATCAAAAAACTTAGATGATAAATTAGATCTCAGTGACCATATTATACAAGACACAGCAAACAGTAGAGATAGTATGGATCAAGAGCCACGACAATCAACTTCAGCCTCTAGATCAAATTCTCAAAATATTAGTGATAAAAGTGATTTTGAAGGTCAGATGTTAAATGAGAGTGATCAGGTTTGCAGTGAGACTGGAGAAAATTCTGCAGGACAGAAACCTATGGAGACAGACAATGTTCAAGAAAAAGGTGAAGAGAATACAAAAATATCAAACTTGTCTGTGAGTAAAAGGGAAACTTCGATAAATTCTGATAATATGGAGTCCCATCCTTTTTGTACGATTAAAACTGATAATAAGGAGTCCCATTCTGTTGGTACTCTGGATTCTATCTCTCACCCAACTACTTCAGGGAGTTTGAGAACAGTTAGTGAGAATTCATTGGGACATACTTCTGTGATTGATTCAGGATGTGTGACAGATGCCAGTTCTGAGGAACCAAAATCTTCGAAAAGTCTTGATTCTACGTCTGCACCAAAACTCAATCATTTGACGCCAATCTCTCATTCTAAGCCAACTATATGTGATATTCTCGCTGACAAGCTCAATAAAGTGAATCAGCCAGAAAAGTCTTCAACTTGTGATGAAATTAATGACGTGAAATCATCGACAAATTATTTGTGTGTCAACCGAATTGATTCTTGCCTTAAAAAATCCACTCATTTAGATTATATTCAGAATAATGAAAATGTAACATTCAATACATTTGATATAAGTTCATTGGATCCTAAAAAGTGTAAAATTTCTCCTTCAGTTACATCGGGCATTTCCAAGCGTTTTCAGGATGCGGATGATCAAGACATGTTTTGCAATGGATCGCCATCTGAAAGTGAACTTGATGATGATGATGATGATGATGACAGTGCTTTAAGATTGGTGTGGGAAAGTGATGATGATGACCCCATGGAAGGAACCTCTACATCTTTTGCTCATCCGCGAGGATCGAAATCTCCATCAGTGTCAAGCTCAGCATGCACTGGTCAGAACATCGACTCAACTAGTGATGATGATGACAGTAGTGATAGCGACACTAGCAGTAGTCAATCCGTGTTTATCCCTAGTTACGAATCTGACAACGAAGATCTCGAAGAAGTCGAACTATGTGATTTAGCAACTGTTGCTGCTCTCTATTCATCCAAAGCAACAGATGTCGATAAAGGTCCAGAACAAGTACAAGTTAAGATTAAGATAGAACCGGGCCTCAAACCAAAGAAATTGGAGCTGAATGACCTGATTGGTAAAGTTGCCGATCGCTTACATGTTGCAGATGTTTCCAATGATGATGCTGTAGAATTGGATTTGATTCCAGACGAGTTACCTCCGCCCCCGTTACCGGCTGATATATTCAACACGCCAGTGAAGAAACCAAGTTTCCAGTACCAGCCTCGAGTGACGCCGAAGCATACGCCACAGAAGGAAGTTTCTCGAAGCATTAGTATTGATTTAACATCCAGTCCAGATTTAACGTCTCATACATTCATGGATAAAGGATCGATTAAATTGGTGATAAAAAGCGGTCGTTCCCCCAGCCATCAGAGTCCTTTTAATTCTGCAAGAAATTCGCCTATCACAACATCAAGACAGCATGGTCGACATCGACGTTGGCGACCAAAGGAAGATGTCATGTATCGAAACTCTGCTCAAAGATCTATACGACCTGTATGTGAACCGAAGGAGTTGTCTGTCCTAAGTCGCCATAATATTCCACTACCTCAGTCCACTAATTCTGTGTTCAAGAGCAGAAGCTTGGATGAGTTCCTTCAGCATGAAGACAATACTATTTTGACGATTGGCAACATTGACACTCGGTTGCCTGTTGTTAAGTTCAAGCAGCCAAAAGTGAAGCCGGCGATAATAAAATTAGAGCCAAAGACTGAGAAGGTCAAGGTAAAAGGTGAGGAAGACGAGTCCGAGGCACCGATAACGATTCCTCCTGAACACGAACCAGATTTTGATGCCATCAACAGCGAAGCATTTATTTCTTTTCCTAATCAAGAAGCCCTGCATGCTCATGTTGCCGTGGAGATGAGGTGTAAATGGGGAGATAACACCGTGCAGTGCTTCCTCGACATTTGCAGGGTTAAGGCGCTTTACGAAGCAGAATGGCAAGGTCAGTTGTCACGACGGTCAAGGAAGGCGCAGATGAGTCAGTTTGTTCCAGAAAGCAGATCAAGTTGGCAAGGAATACATAAGAGGATACGGAAATATAAGAAGTTGCTGGTCGACGAGTTAGAATATTACACGGATGAAAGCCCGGAGAAGCAGACTGCAAACAAATCAGGTAAAACCTTTTCCGTTTCTTTTTTTTAGTTTTATTGAACAAAATTACGTCGAAATTATTACAAGCATTATAAATTAATCTTAATTATAAATGAATGTTGCGCAACAAAGTTGCATCGTTAAGAGGTGGCATGTTTCTTGTTGTACGCAACAACATCTTTTATGTTAGTTTGGTTTTATTACGTGTTGCAGCCAATCACATAATGTCATCCAATCACATGATTGTCACATGCTACTTTGAGCTCAGGGTTTCCCCCAAACTTGTTCGAGGCAGATATTTTGAAAATACGCCACTCTTGAGTAAGTTGAGTATAAAAAAAACATCTTTTATTTTATGATTGAAAAAGCTTATGTTACTATAGAGTCTACAGTTTGAGGAACGTAATATACAAAGTTTACATGTAGATTATCCCTAGCGAGGTTTGAGATAATAAACTACACTCTTTGTGTTGAAATCTTTCATCTTTGGTACATCTTTCTGTCAATATTTTGTTCAGCAATTTTAGCCCCACGATGTACTAGTATTTCAAATTTGATAAACTCATTCAACCACTGTGCAGCTATATTTTACATGAAATTATTGATATACATTGCATAGGACTATAGGTTGTAATAAATAACTTTATTTCATGTGGATTATGAGATAATTTGTCACCTTGCCTGTTGCATAGTGTGCGTTGACTCGCAATAATGTTAAAATAAAATTATTTTTGTTGCAGTCAACAAAAGACATGCCTCAGTAACTACTGCAACAATGTTTCGCAACATTGATTCATCGTGTGCGGAGGGCTTCACATTCTCTTTCTTCATACAACCATGCTAACAAGCTTACAGAAACCATGTGTACACATCATCCACTCATTGTCCCTTTCATTCCCGTTGTGAATTCAATGTATCATGATACACTATACGCGTATCGTATCAGGTTATGTGTATCACAAGTAATTTCTGAAGATGGGCATGTGTAAAAAAGCAAAAAATACAATTTTCTCTCAAGTTTTCATGTCTATTATGTGTATTTGACCCATCTAGCTAACTACGAAACTGCAATTTAGTTTAAAATGATCTCTATCTCCAGTTGGGGAGGGAGTGGGTTGGTATCCATACCCAATATCTTGATATTAATAATATCTTGATATTAGTTTATCAGAAATATATTTGGATTTAAAAAGGGGGTGGGGGTGGTATCCTAAGCCAATATCTTAGTTTATTGTAAATATATTTGGATCTAGTGTTTAATTCAGTGCTTCTCTAAAACCAGTTTTTCTCAAATTCGAACAATTTCATATGGCACTCCAATGAATTTTTCGCTTAGATATCTAGAGTGAAGTTCTACTAAATATAACTTTACAGATAAGCTATCAGTATTTAATTTTGTTTTGTAGGTAAAACTGCTGATATTGCGAAGATCAAAGGGTGGAGGAATAAGTTTGTTGATAAAGATGAACTGAAAAAACAAGCTGAGAGTTCGATTAAAGAAAATGGGAAGCTGCACTGGAAGATGGAGGATAAGCTCGTAAAACATTTATCTACAGAACATCTTAAAGAGATTGGTCTCAATCATTTAAAGAAACGCAGGAGGAAATCTGTGATATACACACACAAGAAAGAGGGGCGACGGAAACCAGCTGATACAGGCGATAATAAGCCAGTGTCTATGAGTCATGTTGAGGCAGAGCCTAAGACTGAAATGCCTAAGACTGAAATTGTTGATCCGGAGACAAGTTTTATTTCTGAACCAGATTCTGGACTTGTGATAAAGGAACCAATTATAACTCGAGAGGAACAGATGGCGGTATTGAACAAGTATAAATTTGATAATGACAGTCGAAGGATTATATTAAAGCTTGGAGGAAATCTACCGCATCTACATAGAAGTTATCCCCAGATCAAACCTCAGTGTACCATGGTGCCCCTTAACCATAATAAGGTGTGTTTGGCGTTATCTGCTATCGACAAGCGGTTCACGAAGCCATCTAACAGTCCGTCAGCTAAGATGCCTTTACTGAAATCACACCTCGGGAACTGTTCTATGCCTGGTAGGTTATGTAATTATCTATGGCCATATACGTTGCATTTCTTAACTTTTAGCTAGGTTTTTAAAAAGCTTTCAATTCTTATCTAAAATCATAGGTTCAAGATTCGACTTAAATTGAAATTGAATTTTTATTAACCCTTTCATCACAGGAGCTGCGCTGGTGCAGCATTAACGATCTTGTGGCAGTGCATTCTCTTATATATGCTGGTCTTTCAAAGGGAGCCTCGCATATATAAGAGAATATGCACTGGCTTACCAGGTGAAGGTAAATATTGTTAGGCCAATGTATTCTCTTATACATGCGAGGCTCCGTTTGGGTTACTAGCATATCCAAGAGAAGCATTGGCACAGGGTTTTTCGCAAAATTTCAGCAATCTCCAGTCATGGAAAGGTTAAAAAGAAAATGAAACTGCATATTGTTACCACTCAACTCCACCAAGACTTTTCTGTCTTTATTGAACTGATGCTTATAGTGTAAAGATTTCACCTGGAAATAAGTATTTATGTCTGTGAAAGAATTAAGAGCTTTGCTATTTGGTTTCTTCCAATCCATGTTGGTTTCAGTAGTAAAATTTAAAACCAGTTATTGTTCCCATCATGAAGTAGAACTATGAATTGTTTGAGTGTTTGGCTTAAAAAAGTTTTTTAAACATTTTGAACTCATTCATGATCCAAAATCTTCACAAAAAAAACCTTTCTATACTAAAGCATCATTGATGAGCAGTTATCCCATAGGAAATGTTCAGATAATAAGTTCAATAGGTCATTTGTTGAACTTATTATCTAGACATTTCCCTCCTTCAGCACTTTTGTTTATCTGTTGTCTGCTTTTATCGCCTTAAAATCGCTCCAAATCAATCCATTTAGTATATGAAAGGGTATAAAAAGAAAGGATCTTAAATTTTTCATACCGACATAACTTCGCTGTCTCTTTTAAAAACCGACCATAATGTTATCAGATTTACGTTTGTGTGATAAAGACTTGATTTCTAGAACTAGGGTTTCCAAAGATTACGGAATAAATTGTTTCCAAATACAGAGCGCATGCCTGGTGTAGAAAACGTATGTGAGAATCGTAGTATGTATGTAGTTAGACAATCTGGCTCTTCTCAGTCTCACTTAACCCTTTAACCAACAGAAGGGCCCTGTGCCAATGCATTCTCTTATATATGTGAGTCGACCATAGGTCGCCTCGCATATATAAGAGAATGCATTGGCTTAACACATTAAAAATTATAAAATTGTTAAAGAATGTAAGAAAAAATGGTAAAAAGTGTTAAAAAAAGATTTTGTTTAGGCCAATGCATTCTCTTATATATGCGAGGTGACCTATGGTCGACTCGCATATATAAGAGAATGCATTGGCACAGGGCATAACTGTAACTATCACAATGTGGTCAAGGAGCCGGTTCCAATGATATCCATATGTGTATGGTTCTATTGAGACAGACCGAAGATATTTTAGGCTGTTGAAGCTTTATTTGGCCGGTTTGTTGGGTAAAGAGTTAAATCACCTATCTTAAAATCACATTTTTGATCTTATAAAGTGAAAAATGTGAATATTTTGTAGTCATGTGACATGTAATAGTGACACTCTATACCCCGAATGTTGCAATATGATTTTTGAACAATGCTATCTAATTATGTTGCAATATGATTTTTGAACAATGCTATCTAATCATGTCAATGTGAGGTTATTTGCTAATCAAAATTTCAAAAGTAATTTGCTCCCTGATGCTTACGCTTGATAAAAATTGCTGTCAAACTCGTAGAAATATTATCAAAAACATCGGCAGAAAACCGATATGTATGTTCAAAGCAAAACGTCTTTTGTTGTCTTCTTCATGCTACTGGTGACATAACTGATTGAGAAATTTTTTAAGCTCATCAGATAAGCTGAATCTGTTTCACAAGTTTTGATTTTCATGAAAAGTAACATAAGTAAATGTTGTGTAAAGTTTGTACCTCGTTCGTCAAATATGTTTACCTTTTTAGCTCAACTTTACTTTGTAAAGTTTGAGCTATTGTCATGGCTTGGTAGCCGTCGTCCGTGTGTGTGAGGGTGTATGTGTGTGTGTGTGAGGCATCAACAATATAGGCTACAGTTCGTACCGTTGGTCAGATCATTATGAAATTTGTCATAGCTGTTGACATTGACATTTGTCATAGATGTTAACATTGACATGTAAATGGGAACGAGTCATTTTGGGGTCATTCGGGAAAAAAACATGGCCACCAGTGGCCATCTTGGATTTCAAAATTCAATCCATTAGCACGGGCTACAGATCGTACTGTTCGTCTGATCATCATGAAATTTTTCATGGATGTTAACAATGACATGTAGATGGGAACGAGTCATTTTGGGGTCATTCGGCCAAAAAACATGGCCGCCAGCAGCCATCTTGTATTTTACTCTTTGCATGACTAAATCCTTTTGCATGGGCTACAGGTTGTACCTTTGGTCGGATCATTATGAAATTTGTCATGGCTGTTGACATTGACATGTAGATGGGAACGAGTTACTTTGGGGTCATTCAGAAGAAGAAAAAACATGGCCGCCAGTGGCATCTTGGATTTTAAAAATTCAATCCATTAGTATGGGCTACAGGCTATACTGTTTGTCTGATCATCATGAAATTTGTCATGGAAGTTAATATTGACATGTAGATGGGAATGAATATTTTTGGGGTCATTCGGCCATAAAACATGGCTGCCGGTAGCCATCTTGGATTTTATTCTTTGTATGACTAATCCTTTGACACAGGCTACAGGTCGTATCTTTTGTCAGATCATCATGAAACTTGTCACGGCTGTTGCCATTGACATGTAGATGGGAACGAGTCATTTTGGGGTCATTCGGCAAAAAAACATGGCCGCCAGTGGCCATCTTGGAATTCAAAATCAATCCATTTGCACGGGCTACAGGTCGTACTGTTCATCTGATCATCATGAAATTTTTCATGGATGTTAATATTGACATGTAGATGGGAACGAGTAATTTTGGGTCGTTCAGCCAAAAAACATGGCCGCCAGCAGCCATCTTGGATTTTACTCTTTGCGTGACTAAATCCTTGGGCCTGGGCTACAGGTCGTACCTTTGGCCAGATCATCATGAAATTTGTCATGGATGTTAACAATGACATGTAGATGGGAAAAAACTTGGCCGCCAGCGGCCATCTTGGATTTTACTCTTTGCATGACTAAATCCTTGGGCACAGGCTACAGTTCGTACCTTTGGTCGGATGTTTATAATATTTGTCATGGCTGTTGACATTGACATGTAGATGGGAACGAGTCATTTTGGGGTCATTCTCCATCTTGGTTTTTAAAAATCAATCCATTAGCACAGACTAGTGGCCGGAGTGTTCGTCTGATCATCATGAAATTTGTCGTGGAAGATAATATTGACATGTAGATGGGAATGAGTCATTTGGGGTCAATCGGCCATAAAACATGGCCGCTGGCTACAGGTCGTATCTTTTGTCGAATCATCATGAAATTTGTCATAGATGTTAACATTGACATGTAAATGGGAACGAGTCATTTTTGGGTCATTCGGCAAGAAAACATGGCTGCCAGCGGCCATCTTGGATTTTACTCTTTGCTTAACTAGACCTTTCAACTTTCCACATTCCTAATCACTACAACACATGAAATTATTCCCTTTCCATGTTGAGCTACAGTGTCATTGACATTTTCATTTAAAGTACTTCGCCAACAGAGATTAATGATTGTAAGCTTATCGGTTTTCAAAAATGCACCTGCTAGTATCTAGAGTCCGGAATGCGACTTTCATTCATTCGACATCTGTCGGTCTGTTAACATTTTCCGATCTATAACTCCAGTTTGGATTATTTGATCTGAACCAAAGTTTGTATGTGTATTTCCCAGCTGAAAATACAAGCCAAGTTCGAATATGGGTCCCATCCTATAATTCGACCTCATTTTGGCATTGAAATTAGGGGGAAAACAGATATTCTTTGTGAGCTCAAATTATTATTTTATTTGGCAGTAGTCCAATTCGAAATGGCTAAATGGCGTATTTTGCCACGCCCCATCGATGCTCTTGTTTTCGAATAACTCAACTTCAAAATTAAATATATGATATTTGTTCATCACCTTACTTGACATGAGAAGTGTATGTCTACAATCTTAGCACTGCATGTCTACTGCGAAGTTGATGCTGCATGGCGCTTCATTTTTTCTTTGGCTTCTGTGACATTTGACGTGATAATAAGCTCATTTTCACACAGATATTTCATGAACAGTCTTCCATATACCTAACTGCCAACATTTTAGTGCTGTGTTAATGGAACTGAAGAATATACATGTGTTCACAAATTTATCGGGTTTGATCAGTGAGAGTTGCCATAGCCTTAGTGCTTTAAGACAACATTCTGACAGAAGGTTGTCTAACCAGCATCCCGGGGTAGGCAATTTAATTAGGAGGCGTGGTTAACGCCTGAATGCAGATCTGTCTATTGAGAATATGTTTTCTGTATTCTGTATCAAAAAGTTTGTTCTGTTTAACAGTGTGTGGGAAAATTGTCCACACGTCATTGACCTCCAATTTCGGAATTTAAATATAAATCACTCACGAAGCAGTGTTTTTAATTGTTACGCCTGTTTATGACTGGATTCCACCTTGCAAAGAATTATTGCATGCACAACCAATGAAATCATGGTCAGTCTGAGACATAACCAATGGAATGATAGGAATCCCATCAACACAGAAATCAAGTCTTTATCACAGATCTACACACGTAAATCTGTTAAGATTATCTTGGGTTTTTATCCCTTTCATGATGGGAGCTGTGCTGGCACAACGTTAAAGACCCTGTGCCAATGCATTCTCTTGTATATGCGAGTCGACCATAGGTCACCTTGCATATATAAGAGAATGCGTTGGCCTAACAATTTCTTTTTCAATTTTTCTTACATTCTTTAATAATTATTATCATTTTCTATCCTTTTTTTTTACATTCTATAATAATTTTTATCATTTTGTCTTATAATCTTTGACAGTTTTATCATTTATATCATTTCTTCTTACATTCTTTAACAGTTTTTTTTAGTTTTTTCATTTTTTTCATTATTTCTTACATTCTTGACCAATTTTGTATCATTTTTTTCATTTATTCTTTACATTTTTTTAATAATTATAAAAAATAATATAAAATTTGTTACGCCAATGCATTCTCTTATATATGCGAGGCGACCTATGGTCGACTCGCATATATAAGAGAATGCATTGGCATGTGCAGGGTATTTGCAAAATTTAGGGAGCTGCCATCATGAAAGGGTTAAAGACAACTAAGTGTTTATCACAGTTCCACAGACGTAAATCTGATAAAATCATCATTGGTTTTTAAGCAAGACTTGAGATAGTGTGTCTGTCATTTGCAGAATGAGGTCCCCAGAGGGTGAATTTAGTAATGCTACCCCATACAGTGGGCTAGCATCACTAAATTCACCACCTGTGGACCTCATTCTGCTTAATCCTCATCTTCTGGGATATATCTATGGTCTCAAATTAACATTCTTTTTAGTTACTGTTCCCTTCTGTTCAGTTTCTATATCCCCTAATGTTTTAGAAGATAAAATGCATAATCTATGACTTATGGGTGAACATCACCAATTCAACTGGGGAACTTAAATCTGATCCTAGGTCTCCCATAGTAGGGGTGCCATGATTAATCGTATAATCGATGAACCGTTGATAAAGCCGATAATCGATTACCATTTCCATAGTCGATTAATCCACGTTATTTATTTCGGACGTCGGAAAATGTCCGATATTATTGAATACTTTGTTTGTTTTACACAGTATTATCTACAACCGAAGGGTTAACAACTGTATCAAAGAGATTCCGACATGAGTACTACTAACTTAATATGTTGCAAACAGTCGGCAGTTCATTTGATGATGTGACGTGGCTACTCTTTGGGTCGTTGTATATTCTACAAATTTGTGGCACTAAGCTTTGAACTTATGGCAACGTTATTGTATATCTATACTTGAAAGGCGGCACTATATCTTTGAAATATGCCGACTGGTACCGTGTTCAATGAAATGAATGCCACTTGCCTTGAATCTGATTAGACCAATGGTGAGTTGTGTGACATTCTCTGGAAACCACAGAACCTACAGCATTTTAATCATCGATGTTCTCCGCGATGTCATTTGCGACTATACTTTGTTTGCATTGTTATACTAAGATGATACTAGTACAGGCTATCACGTATCATGCGGTGAATGCTGAATGAAACTCGCTATTATCAAAATGCTTAGTTTGTTGTAAGTCCTACAATTTGCAGGTGGGGACACATCTTTGTGATTGTTATCCACGCTCTGGATGTTTGATGAAATAGTTTCCCTTTTTTAGGAACCGCCGACCATCCGTTTTGCATTCCTACTTTCAATACATTGTGTTCATTGGTCATTAACAGTGGTTTTTGATGCACTTATTAATGTAAACATTTCAATGGCCGATGCCTCAAACAACCAGCGACAGTGCAGTTAACCAACACCTAGCCAATAGGCCATATTACAGAATACTCCTACCGGTACTGATGTTATTAGGTACGATTAATCGATTATTGACGATCGATTATCAAAATCAATAATCGTGGCACCTCTATCCCATAGCAGTTGAGGCCTCAGCAGAATGAGGTTCCCATAGGGTGAATTCGGTGATGCTAGCCCATCATGCAAGATAGCGTCACTAAATTCACCCTCTGGGTACCTCATTCTGCAAATGACAAGACACACTATTTCAAGGCTTATTTTTAACCCTTTACCCAACAAACCGGCCAAAACCGGCCAAATAAAGCTTCAACAGCCTAAAATATCTTCGGTCTGTCTCAATAGAACCATACAAATATGGATATCATTGTAACCGGCTCCTTGACCACATTGTGATAGTTACAGTTATGCCCTGTGCCAATGCATTATCTTATATATGCGAGTCGACCATAGGTCGCCTCGCATATATAAGAGAATGCATTGGCCTAAAAAAAATCTTTTTTTAACACTTTTTACCATTTTTTCTTACATTCTTTAACAATTTTATAATTTTTAATGTGTTAAGCCAATGCATTCTCTTATATATGCGAGGCGACCTATGGTCGACTCGCATATATAAGAGAATACATTGGCACAGGGCCCTTCTGTTGGGTAAAGGGTTATGCGACTGATAAACTTTGTATTCATACTAATGGAATGACTCATAAGACATGTAGTGCCCGCCGACCAGATCGCCTGTAAAAAATTATTACCAGAGTATTGGTTTCATAGAGTTAACCCTTTCATGACGGGAGCTGAGCTTGTGCAGCAATAAGATCCTGTGGCAGTGCATTCTCTTATATATGTGAGTCTCCCATAAGAGAATGCACTGGCTCACAAGATCAAGGTAAATATTGTTAGGCCAATGTATTCTCTTGTATATGCGAGGTTCCATATTTGAGACACGCATATATAAGAGAATGCAGTGGCACAGGGTTTTTGCAAAATTTCAGGAAGCTCCAGCCATGGAAGGGTTATAAAAGGTAACACATTTCTCATTGTATTTTAAAGGTACTCAATCCGTAAAGAGGGTCCCCATCTCAACAGATTCCAACAACAACAATCCGATCAGAGGGTCCTATATTACTATTTCTTTGGCTTTGGGGGTAAAAAATATTTGATTCGAGTCGAGGAACCCATCAAACAAAGCTCAGAGTTATTAGATATTGATTTTTGAAATTTGTTATTAACTCGAGATGAGTACTAATAACTGCCGTAATCTGCTCTGGATGTGTACTCCAAATCTATTCAAACAGACAAGGATGGATAACTCTAAAATCAAGTGGTAATTTTAACGCAATTTTGACTGAGTTCTGGGCCAGATAGTATTCCCGATAAGGAAAAATAATAGATTTCTAAAATCGATATCTAACAAATCTGAGCTTTGATGGGTGACTTCCTCGACTCGAATCAAATATTTTTGACCCCCGAAGCCATTGAAATAGTAATTGAGAGGAGTTTTATCGGATTTAATACCTTTAAGAAATTGTAATGTTTTAAAAATCTGTTTGATTACATTTTTTTTTTGCATTGCTTTAGATGCTTTGCGATGCTTGTATATGCTTATCAAACGATCCATTGGTGAAGCACAACTCATTGGACCAAACTTTTTCTAATTCCCAAAAATGATAGAGACCCCCAGACTATGTTGTAGATGATTCTTATTCCAATTAAAGGCGTATTATTCACTTATTGGACTGTTTCAAACTCAGTGCATAACATTTTGAGATTCACCTTACCGGTAACCTTCACGCAGGTTACGTGAGTTGTTTTTGATTTACCCATTGTTCGGTCACGCAGGAAAAAAACAAATTATTTGGGCCAAATCCCCACATAAAACTTGAGCAACACTTTTGAATTAGTATCAAATAAAATTGTTCTTGGCCAATTTTTGTAGTCAGTATCAGATGTCTCCTAGCAACTGATTGAAAGTGTATTCCACATTACTAACAATAATTAGCAATTTAGCACCTTCTAGATTTACATTCAATGATTAAATTGATCCAATAATTGATTAGTTTGTTTATAATGTCCTTTTATCACAAGCAATGCAGTTAGAATGTTTGGCCA
This sequence comes from Siphonodentalium dalli, assembly GCA_032622095.1. Lineage (NCBI taxonomy): Eukaryota > Metazoa > Mollusca > Scaphopoda > Gadilida > Siphonodentaliidae > Siphonodentalium > Siphonodentalium dalli. The sequence continues at coordinate 79,285,811 of CP136065.1, forward strand.
GATTAGTCATGATAACCCATCCATTGTTCTGGTGACTTTTATTTTGGGTAATTTTGGGTAATTTGCCTCGTTTGCCTGGAATTTTATGCCCTTAAACTTATATTCTGTCACCCAGGTAGCATTTCCACATAAGGAAGTTAACATTAGCTGCAATTAGCTCTAATCAAACATGCACTAGTTAACGTTTGGGGGAACTTATTTTGAACGATGCAGAAATCTTGAGAATTTTCATGTCAATTCAAACTGATTTATTAATCTAAAAAAAATTAAGAGTTACTGTTTATACTTTCGCATAAGAACTCTGTGAGACATTGCTTTCCTATATTGACATTCATAAAGATAACTGTATCTCGCAACTCATTTCTATACTGAATGTAGTCTCCCATTTAATTATAAAAGTATTCATTGGAATGGTCTATTATTCATTTGGAGGTGTCTTCATGTAATAAAAGCAGACGGCAGACAGAAAACAGATAATACAAGAGCAGAATTATTCATATTCATTGGTGGGAAATGTTCAGGTAATAAGTTCAACAAAGGATGGTCGTTTGTTTAACTTATTATCTGAACATTTCCTAGGTGAACTACTTATCAATGAGTGTTTAGTATAGAAACAGTTAAGCACTATTAAGGAAAAGTTTCTTTGTCATGAATCTGAAAACAGCAGCAAAATGTTTCACATCCCTTTAATCCTTTCATGGCGGGAGCTGCTCTTATATAGAGCATTCTCTTATATGTATATATGAATCTCCCATAGGGAGCCTTGCATATATAAGAGAATGCACTGGCTTACAAGGTCAAGGACTGAGGTACATTTGTAAATATAGTAATAGGCCAATGTGTTCTCATATATAAATGCGAGGCTCCCTATGGGAGACTTGCATATATAAGAGAATGCATTGGCACACAGTTTCGCATAATTTCAGGAAGCTCCAGTCATGGAAGGGTTAAGCTAGCCCAATGAGAAGTTCTTGCTGTTTGAGGCATGTTTAGAACTGATTGTCTCTAAACTGGATCATTAAAATGTCATTCCCCAAAGAAATGACTGACAGCATTATCAGTCAACCATGATTAACCCTCCCATATGTAGCCTCACATATATAAGAGAATACATAATACATTGGCCTAACAATATTTATCTTGACCTTGTAAGCCAGTGCATTCTTTTATATATGTGAGGCTTTCTATGGGAGACGCGCATATATGAGACTGCACTGGCCGAGTCATGAGAGGGTTAAATTTGTTGGGATATATTCAGCCTGGTAAATAATATTAAGTTCATTGACAGTATTTTGTGACTTTAGATCTTTAAAGGTACTCAATCCGATCAGACGGTCCCCATATCATCAAGTTACAATAACAATATTTCTTCAAAATACCCTTTTGTTATCAGAATCGATTAATTACAACAAAATAATGCTAACTGCTGTCAGCTATGGTATAAAATTTTCCAAAACGTGTTATTTATCAACATGTTGTTCCATCTTTATCTGCAATTTTGTCGGAGACCATTGGTTTGACGACTCTTTTCTGGGCCACAAATAATTACACATTTCGAGAAATAACAAATTTCAAAAATTGATATCTGATCACTCTGAACTTTGATGGATGGGTTCCTCGACTCAAATGAAATATTTTTCACCCCTGAAGCCAAAGAAATAGTCATTTAGGAGCTTTAATTCAGGTTATGTATCTTTAAATTATTTAAGATACAGCTGTGTTACTAATCTCGCAACTCATTCATGTTATATTTTCATACTAAACTTTCATTTAAGGTTTGAGTTCTTCAAAAATTAACAATCTCATTATTCTCATAACTCAGCGTTTTGTTCCATCTTGGATTCTCTGATATGTTCACCAATAAGTGCATAAAAGCAAACCAAGAGGAATAACTCTAATTTTACACTTTTACCTTGTTTACTTATTGCCAGTGTTTCTGTTGTTCGAATGTCACTCTCCCTTTGAGAACACCATGTTCACACTTGTTTTCAGAGATGTATAATCAATAATCTTGCTAAACTTACTTATCAGTATTTTCATAAATATTATGTTCAAATCAGAGACTCGCATTTATAAGAGAATTTACTGACACATGATCTTTAATGCTGCACCAGCACAGCTCCCGTCATGAAAGGGTTAATGCCAATTATAGCAACAGATCAGATAGCAGTTCAGATTACATGTATGTTCAGATCATATATGAATTGTAGAAGAAAAGTTTTATTTTGTCCCCATATCATCAGATTCCAACAACAACAACATTTCTTCAAAAGACGCTTCGGTTATCAGAATCGATTAATTACCAAAAAATAATCCTATAAACCTCTGTCAACTCTAGTATAAAAATTACCAAAACATTATATATCAACATTTTGTTAAACTCACTTTGGTATCGAGAGTATGTCAGTCGTCTCGTCGAATATTTGCTAGGCTGCCAAATATTTTAGGTAGTGGAAAATAACAGATTTCAAAAAAGTTTTGATGGATGGGTTCCTAGACTCGAATAAAATATTTTTTACCCCCGAAGCCAAAGAAATAGTAATTTTGGAGTGTTAATTTGGATTAAATGTATCTTTAACAGACACTCTTCAAGTGATGAGGGAGGTGACTTTATTTTTTTTTTGTCCAAAAATGTTTCTAAGTCTTTATAATTAATTAACTCATTTTTAATATGTTCTGCAATTAATTGTATTGAGTTTATAACCTCTAATCTCATTGTAGCACTGGGATCTAATATTAGTAAGTAAATCACATTGGATATATGGTGTTGTAGTCATAGCTAAGTTACATGTATCTACATATTATAATTACTGATTCAAATTTTTTTCTTCATCTCTTAATTTTTGTTGTTTTTATTTACCAGTAATGCCCGAAGTATATGACCCTTTAACCACAACAGAATTATGGGAATTTTTTTCAGGATTTAGTCGGAAATATGGCTTGTTGCCATTCATCAGAAAGCTCTCACCGAGAGCTTTCCGATGAATGGCAGCAAGCCATATTTCCGACTGAATCCTGAACAATTTCCCATAATTTTGCTGTGGTTTAGGGGTTGATTATTTAGGACATTACTGCAGATGCCCCATCTTACTCAAGACTTGAAATAGTGTGTCTGACATTTGCAGAATGAATCCCCATGCAGAGAGCACAGTGGGCTAGCATCACCAAATTCACCCTCTGGGGACCTCATTCTGCCCAGGCCTCATATTCTGGGATGTATCTATAGTCTCAAATTAAAATTGTTTTAGTTACTTTTTCCCCATCTGTTCAGTTTCTATATCCCTTATTAAATTTGCAGAAGATAAAATGCCTAATGGAGGTGACAAATGGGTGCACATCACCAAGTTCAATTGGGGAACTTCAATCTCATCATGTCTCCCATATAAATTGAGGCCTAAGCAGAATGAGGTTCACGCAGGGTGAATTTGGTGATGCTAGCCTGCCTGTGGTCCTCTTTCTGCAAATTATGTTAGACACACTATTTCCGGACTTGATCTTACTCGACACTAATATAGTTGAAATTGCCGAAGCCAATTTTATTGAAACTCAGAAAAGTGATTTTGACTTTCTAAAATCTCATCAAAAACTGCTTTTTTGAAAGGTACAGTAAATGCCCTAATTAATCGACTGCTTAACCACAGCAGAATTATGGGTAACTTTTCAGGATATGGCTTGTTGCCATTCATCGGAAAGCTCTCGGGGAGAGCTTTCCGATGAATGGCAACAAGCCATATTTCCGACTAAATCCTGAAAAGTTACCCATAATTCTGCTGCGGTTAAGCAGTCGATTAATTACGGCATTACTGTATTTGACCATCAAAATCTTTCTATGAGCGGGTTCATATACAAATACCAGTGCAAAAGCTAGTTTTATGGTGTCAAATTTGATTGGGGCATCTTCGAAAATCATATATCAATTAGTAGATAGCAGCTTCTTGTATTGCATGGCGTGCTTTGCAGCTCAAATGTCACATGCTTGTAGGTGGCAATTTAGGGCTGTAATGATACACTTGTTCACAATACGATATAAATCACGATACATGATCAACAATATGATACTTATCATAAAACACTAGATTAGAATTCCCAAATGAATACCAGCTGAATTATCAGAACCAACAGGATTATAAGTGGAGAAAGAGTTCATTTTAAACTAAAATTCAGTTTAAAGGTACTCAATCCGATCAGACGCTCCTAATTTAATATTTCTTTGGCTTCGGGGGTAAAAAATATTTGATTCGAGTCAAGGAACCCACCCATTAAAGCTCAGAATTATTAGATATTGATGTTTGAAGTTTGCGATTTCTATTGTTTGTGGGACAGAACTTATCGGTCAAACGGACGGTCTTGCAGATAAAGATGGATAACTGTAAAATCAACTGGTTATTATTACCACTTGATTTTACCACTTGATATCCATCTTTATCTGCAAGACCGTCCGTTTGACCGGCAAGTTCTGTCCCACAAACATTAGAAATCGTAAACTTCAAACATTGATATCTAGCTTTGATGGGTGGTTTCCTCGACTCGAATCAAATATTTTTTACCCCTAAAGCTAAAGAAATAGTAATTTTGGAGCGTCTGATCGGATTGAGTACCTTTAATAGTGAGATTAGTCAAATACACATAATAGACATGTAAACTTGGAAAGAACATTGTAGGATTTGCTCTTTTACGCATGCCCATCTTATGAAATTTCTTTATTTCCTGTATCGCGATACACATGACACGATATGATGTGTATCGTTTGAAAGTGTTTCACAATGAATCGTTACAGCCCTATGGTGCATTATAAAATAACGCTTTGAAATTACAGGAGAAACAGGGTTCACACTCCTCCGAAAAATTTTGGCCAAATTGAAAAACCCAAAAATATAGAATTATCAAGAAAACTGAAAATAAAACAAAACTATATAACACAGGCACAATAATAACTGATTAATGTTGAGTTGGACACTAAATTCACCCTCCGGGGACCTCATTCTGCATGGCCTCAGGCTGATCTGCTATGGGAGAACTGACATAAGTTTAAGTTCCCAGATGGTAAAGATGGTGATGTGCACCCACCCACATCAATTATGCATTTTGGTGTCTGCCAATTTGGGGATATAGAGAAACTATTAACTAAAAAGAAAAAGAAACTTTCTAAAGAAGTTTCTAAGGAAACTCAAAAACTTGTTGATTTGATAATAAAGATATAGTGCAGAGAAGATGAGGCCTATGCAGTATGAGGTCTGCAGGGGTGTATTTAGAGGTGCCAGCCCACCAAAATAACTAAGAATTTAGTATTGTCTACAATTTATTTGATAACTAATCATAATATTAATCATAAATATTGCCAAAGCATTTTTGCTTCAATTCCCAGGGCTGTGGAATTTATTATTGTACGGTAGCTACTAACAGATGTTCATTGCATATACAGTAATGCCCTAAGTAATCGACCCCTTAACCACAACATAATTATGGGTAACTTTTCAGGATTTAGTCGGATATATGGATTGTTGCCATTCATCGGAAAGCCCTCACTGAGAGCTTTCCGATGAATGGCAACAAGCCCTATTTTCGACTAAATCCTGAAAAGTTACCCATAATTCTGCTGTGGTTAAGGGGTCGATTACTTAGGGCATTACTGTACTGTAGATATTGTTAGCTGTATATTCTTTGACTAAGAATTTCATCTCTTGAGTCATACTATATGTATCTGTCAGTTTTTATTCAACTAACTACATATTATGCATGTCTCAGGATATTGTATATCTTTGAGAATTTTCTTACGATATTTAGGCAATTTCTACTATTAACAATAATAACCACTTGATTTTAGAGTTATCCATCTTACACCCGCAATTTGTCCGTTTTGATCACGTTGTCTGCCAACTTGTGGGCTACATATCCAAAAATTAATAGATTTCAAAAATCAATATCTAATCACTCTGAGCTTTGATGGGTGGGTTCCTCGACTCGAATCAAATATTTTTTACCCCCAAAGCCAAAGAAATAGTAATATAGGACCCTCTGATCGGATTGAGTACCTTTAATTTGAGAGTACAGATACTTCTCAGAAGATGAGGCCTAAGCAGAATGAGGTCCCCAGAGGGTGAATTTGGTGATGATAGCCTGTCGTCCGAGAGAGCGTCACTAAATTCACACTCTGGGGAACTCATTCTGGAAATGACAGACATACTATTTGCAAGCTTGAATTCAAAAGTTCACTCCTTTTTATTGTGCAGGTGGACAGCTTAATAGAAATATTTAATATTTTAATATTTAAAAAAAATTTGCTCCTAGTGTATACAAATTTGCATGTGCACAGCAAGTACAGTAATGCTCTAAATAATCAATTCCTTAACCACAGAAGAATTATGGGTAACTTTTCAGGATTTAGTCGAGAGCTTTCCGGTGAATGGCAAAAAGCCATATTTCCGACTAAATCCTGAAAAGTTACCCATGATTCTGCTGTGGTTAAGTAGTCGATTATTTAGAGCATTACTGTAGTGGCAATCTCAGTGTGATATTAACCCTTTCTATACTGAATGGATTCTCCCATTCAGTTATATTAGTATACATTGGAATGGCCTATTATTCATTTGGAGGGGTGTTCATGTATTAAAAGCAGATGACAGATAGAAAAACAGATGATATGTGAACAGAATGATTCATATTCATTGGTGGGAAATTTTCAGATAATAAGTTCAACAAACTATGGTCATGTGTTGAACTTATTATATGAACATTTCCTAAGGGAACAACTGTCAATTAGTATTTAGTAAAGAATAGGTTTAAATGGACCTTGCTTTATTATAGCTGGTGTTAAGGTATATATATTGACTGTCATCAGGGTCCGATGAGGGCAAATTATTAGGGTTTAACTCAAGATGTGGAGCTCGACATGAGCTATCAGTTTTAATATAAGTAAAAAAAATTCTGATGTTTGGAGGAAAACATTCTCTACACGTTTTGTTTTTGCATTTAAAGTTAGCATCATTTGAGTTCAAAATATTGACTATGATTTACTATGATGTGTGAACTTCCAAGAAATGTGGACAAGGACAGATATCATGTCATCATGTCACTTTATACAGGTTACATACTACCATCTTTGCATGTGTCATTCCATACTATACAGGCTACCTTCCTTATGCTTTGGCATTTGTCATCCCACAATATACAGGATCCGACCACCTTTGCATGTGTGTGTGTTTTTTTTTTTAACAAAAAAAAGGCTATCTTTGTCATTTGCATGTGTCATTCGACATATGTACATAATAACCTGTTCTTGTGGCAGTACTTAGCTTCTGTGCTTTATGGCTTCTTTGTTGCTTTGATTTTTTACAAATGCTTGGAGTATATATATATACTGAGGAGTTCATGTTTAATCCTGCTTACATGTAATAGAGAATTTGGGAATCAAACTAAATCAAGCTTAAATATCACACATGAATTTATATTTCAGCAGATCAAGAGCTACGGGACTGAAATTTAACAACATTCATCATTAATGGGCTAGAAAATAATAACCTGTGGCCTATCATAACTACAATACTTGGAACTAGGAATTGATTCATTGGAAGTAATTTGAGAAAAGACTCATTTTGACAATTTAAATGGGTACTGTACACTAAATACGGCCATTTATGGGACCATCTCCTTTTATTCTAAACAGAATATATGCAACAAATGAATAAATTTGAGCCATGGATTAGTGAAAAATACACTCATGTACTCTATGAATGATGCAAACAATATGGTAATTATAATGAAAATGAGTTAATGAATGAGTCGTAAACTCATTGTCATTACACGTATAATTACCATGTTGTTTGCATCGTTCGTTGAGCACACACAAGTGTATTTTTCACTAATCCATGGCTCAAATTCATTCATTTGTTGCATATATTCTTTTAAGTATAAAAGGAGATGTCCCATAAATGGCCAGATTTAGGGTGCAGTCCCTCTTTTAAAATGGTATATCTCTTCCCAGCATGTTTTATATAGTTTTCGGGGTATAAAATAATTAATATGAATCGAGGACACCTGTCCTGAAAAGTTTCTATCAATTAATATAAATGTTATTTATAATTCCTTATCTCATCCGTAGGACCGTTTTAGAGGCTATTTTAAGAACAGAAATCCACACAAAACGTTCAGGGCATACCAAGTTCTAAGAAGAACTCTTATCTTATTAGCACCCTCAATAGCGGCATATTGCATTTCATCTACAGATTTCACCAGGATCTTACGATCGATATAAACCACTTTATACAGCTGCTTTATATGCCTTTATAGACAGATAATATACAAAATCTTCAGTTGTATCCAGGCCTTGAAATAGTGAGCCTGTCATTTGCAGAAAGAGGTCCCCAGAGAGTGAATTTAGTGATGCTACCCCGCATAGCCGGTTAGCATCACCAAATTCACCCTCGGGGAACCTCATTCTGCTGAGTTGTAAGCAGAACGAGGTCCCCAGAGGGTGAATTTGGTATGCTAACCCGCTATGCAAGATAGCATCACTAAATTCACCCTCTGGGGACCTCATTCTGCAAATGACAGACACACTATTTCAAGGCTTGGTTGTATCTGTACTTTATTTACAGAATATCTATATTTGTCGCGTTGAGATTGGGATTAATAAAAATTATTTTGTTGTAATTGTAGCCTAGAAGAGATAGACCATATTTAACCCTTCCATGATTGGATCTTCCTGAAATTTTGCGAAAACACTGTGCCAATGCATTCTCTTATATATATATGCAAGTTTCCCTTGCATGTATAAGAGAATATATTGGCTGAAAAATATTTACCTTGACCTTTTGAGACATTGCATTCTCATAAGAGAATGCACAGGCACATGATCTTTAATGCTGCACCAGCACAGCTCCCGTCATGAAAGGGTTAAAGAGTATTGATTCTGTGTTGCAGGATGTCGATATGGCTGCATCTGTCATCTGTGTAACGGAGACAGAAGCAAACAGAAGCCTGCGAGCAAGAAACGATCCGGCAACAGCAGAAAGTGTAACAAGGACTACTGTAAAATGGGCTGCATCTGTGAGGAAGCAGAGTTACCTCCACCTTGTTGTAAGCCGGAATGTGACGCTATATGTCTGTGTGAGGATGGTGAAAACACTGGAAAATTTGGATCGAGGAAGAGAAGAAAGATGTCATCAGAGGATAGATTGTTCCGACCTACCGCTAAAGCTTCGAAGGCTTCAAGTGGAAGTGTTCCTCAGCGAAAGGTGCCGTACCGACTCGCAAAGAATCTAGATGCTGTTCACCGCAAGCAGATGTCAATGAATGAATTTGATGATTCTTATAGTACTGTGCGGAACAAAAGGCGAAAGGTTTGTGGATTTAATCTTTAAAACTCCATGCAGAGTTTACCTTCCTTGATGACTCGGTAAGACCGCTGCTACCGGCGACATTTTACACACATTTGGTGAACTTCCGTGATATAAAGATATATAGTTAGCGAACAGAGCAACATGCTGACCTTATTAAGCACACAAAATATCGAACAAAATTTGTGTAATCTTAAGTTTGGAAAGTCCCACGTGAACCAAAGAAATATATTGCGAAACAGTGTGATTTGGTTCTCCAATTATTCTATCAACACTCATGGACGACATTGTCACGACAACACGCCTGGCAAGTCAAACACAAGAGTTCTAATTTGCTGCAATTTTGACGAGTGGCTTGCAAAAATCATTAAAAAAATTAATGCTCTGATTCTCCATTCTGTTTTTAGTGTGAGAATTGTTCTCAAAGCACATAGGAAATTTGACTTTTGACATTTGGGGCATTCCGTTTTCCCCATTTTGGCTGGAAAACCCGTGCTAAATATGGAAACCACAGACTTGTACCCAGCCGGTGACAGAGTCAGAAAGGAAGTATATGACATGGTGCTCTCTGGTAGAGATTGTAAATCTTTTTTCAACCAGGCTTCAAAATATGGTGCTGGACGTTTGCAGAATGAGGTCCCAAGAGGGTGAATTATAGCCCTCTGTGTGGGGTAGCATAACTAAAATCACCCTCTCTGGACCTTCATCTGCTATGGGTATCTTAGACAAAGGTTTAAGTAACCAGATGGTGAAGATGGTGATGTGCACCCATTGGGCACCTCAATTATGCATTGTTTCATCTGCCAATTTGGGGATACAGAGAAATTAAACTAAAAAATAAAAAGACACTAAAATGTTTTTTAATTTGATAATAAATATTCTTTCCAGAGAAGATAAGTTCTAAGCAGAATGAGGTCCACAGAGGGTGAATCTAGTGGTGCTAGCCCGCTGAGGCCTGCCTTCAATTTTAAAACAGTTTGTTGTTATCCAAAGGAGTATCAGCTGTTTTAAAGTTCATTCCAGATTATTTCTGTTTTCTGTCCATGATTATGAGCTAGTTTTGAAGATGATGACATAAACAGTATCCCAATAAAAATATATGTTGTGCAAATGGAAATCAAGATAAATCCTTCATTTCAAAATAATAAATCACAGGGGGCAGTACACAATTTAGAGGGTTGTAGGGGGTCTGAAAAATAGAAAAAATAGGTATCGGGGGGGGGGGGGGATGGTGATATTGCCAGTGTAGCCATGTTATTTCAAATATATCTCAGCTCTAACATTCTAACATAGCTCTATCAGGTAGAAGAATTAAGCTTATTTGCTCACATGGATAAAGTTTGTCGTTTTGTGTGTGCAAACCAAGGGGCATAACTCAGTGCCAAATTGTACGAAGAAGCCAAAGTACAAACCAAAGAAAAATAACTACCATGGTAGAAATACACAATTTACAGCAATTTGGCCAACCTGTGAGGGGGTACTGTACTTCAAATTTAGATGCTGAGCCATTATCTTTGGCATCAAGGGATCAAGCATTTGTTTTAAATATTGATAGAAATGGTGTAAACAAATGGACTAAAGTTCATAAAGATAATTAATAAATGATTATGAATATTCCCGCTATATTCCCGAATATAATTTATTGATTATCTCAAAACTACTCTATTATATACACTATTCTGTTATACATATACAAATAACACTTAATCATATATACATGTGTGTTTATATGTAACAGAAAATATATTGAGAATGCTATATTCTATTGAACAAGATTACTATCACATGATGAAATTAAAAGGGATCTGAATAAAAATATTAAAGATGGATTATCTCTTTAAATAACAAATTTGAAATAGTTGCGTGAGTATAAAATAATACATATGAACTGAAGACCACTGTCCGGAAAGGCTTCTATCAATTAATATTGATTTTATTTCCGAATATTTTATTGGGACCGTTTATTTGTCTATTTTTAGAACAGACCATTTGGGTGATACCATATAGCGATATACATTGTAGCGCATTAGTCTGTTCCTATGGCTACGTACTGAATGTCAAATGTCCCAGATTGATTGGTTGTATTGTTGTCCCCCGACGTTTCCGTCGGAGGACTATAGAAATGACCCTCGTCCGTCCGTGCGTCTGTGCGTCCGAGATTGGGTACCTTCATGGTGTAATCAACTCCTCCTACAGTTTTAAATGTAGAGATTTGAAAATCTGGGATATTGTTCCTAACATGTTGGTGATTTGCAACATCTATATAGCTAATCAAAAATATCATTTTTCCATATTTTTGGGGGGTTTTCGACTTAGAAAATTTGGAATATTTTTGCCTTTTGGATGAGATTGGGTACCTTCATGGTGTAATCAACTCCTCCTACAGTTTTAAATGTAGAGATTTGAAACTCTGGGATATTGTTCCTAACATGTTGGTGATTTGCAACATCTATATAGCTAATCAAAAATATAATTTTTTCCATATTTTTGGGGGTGTTTTCGACTTAGAAAATTTGGAACATTTTTGCCTTTTGGATGAGATTGGGTACCTTCATGGTGTAATCAACTCCTCCTACAGTTTTAAATGTAGAGATTTGAAACTCTGGGATATTGTTCCTAACATGTTGGTGATTTGCAACATCTATATAGCTAATCAAAAATATCATTTTTTCCATATTTTTGGGGGGTTTTCGACTTAGAAAATTTGGAACATTTTTGCCTTTTGGATGAGATTGGGTACCTTCATGGTGTAATCAACTCCTCCTACAGTTTTAAATGTAGAGATTTGAAACTCTGGGATATTGTTCCTAACATGTTGGTGATTTGCAACATCTATATAGCTAATACAAAAATATCATTTTTTTTGCGTTTGCATGCGTTTGTTCATCGGGTTGTTTTGTCCAAGAAATTTTGCGGTGGTTTGCAACATCTATATACTGTATAACATTGTTGCAAATAGTATCCTTCTAACAAATCCAATCATGAAGTTTACCACTCGAGTCGGGGGACATGTGGTCTGCGACCTTTTATTTTATTTCCATAGTTATAAGCGATAATGAGTATAATTAACGTTTATTTGTGACAAAATTACACAATAAAATTTCTGGTCTCTGTTAACAGTAACCACTATTGTTCGTTAGCTAAATAACCACACCTTTTTAGACCAGAAAATATTCGAAATAAAATTAATATTAATCGATAAAAGCATTTCCGGACAGGAGTCTTCGATTCAGATCTAATATTTTATAACCCGGTAACTATATAATACATGTTTACAAAGAGATAATCCACCTTTAACAGAAGTTCATGAAGATGACAAAATTTTCGACAGACTACCGGCAACTGATTGTTTATACTATACGTCCATTTAAAAAAAGTGTGACTTATTATGTTATTGGTCTTTCTGTCCGTTAATTCGATTTTTGTTTTCTGATGATATTTCTGATATTTCTTTTTGCAGACCGATGACATTCCACAACTCCAGCCAGTTACTTCAGTAAGTAGAATGTCATAGAGTTAAAGATGTACAGTAATGCCCTAAATAATTGACTCCTTAACCACAGCAGAATTATGGGTAATTTTTCAGGATTTAGTCGGAAATATGGCTTGTTGCCATTCATTTCGGTTCTGGTTTCGGTATGGTTTTTGTTGAAAAACCAGGTTTTGATTTTGGTTATGGTTTTACCCAATACACAAATGACTATATGCATAGAGCAGATGGTGTAATATATGGCATAATATTTCCAGTGATTTCCATAGTCTATTTACCAGAATCACCCATATGACACCCAAATCTTCCAAATTGAAACTGCTTTTGCGGTGGCAAATAGCAGCTGACAAAAGCACGAGCTAACCACAAGTCTTGGAAAAGCGACCAGAGGTGTCTGTTAATTGAAACGGAAGAATATATTTTATAGAATATATCTGTTTTGGTTTTGTTTTGAAATAAAACCGAGAAACTGTAAAACTTGCACATCACTAATATAAACTAGACATATAGTCTTTACCTGGAATGGTACAATTAAAAAACTTTTCTGATCAATTTGTATGAGGTTGGTTAGTGTTTCCAGCATATCAAGTAGTATTTAGTCAATTAGTATTCCATGTGAGGCCATTAAAGTAAAATATCTGTTTTCTTATCCATAGTAACTGTATGTTATAATTTGAGGCTGGAAGTTTTATGTTCCTCTTAAAGGCCACCAAAAATAATAACACTGCTTTGGGAGGCATTCATGGTGGGTGAAGTGGATCTTTAATGCATCACCAGTGCAGCTCCCGTCTTGAAAGGGTTGCTGTTTTCTCTTTATGCTTCGCTATTAGGTGTTGCCAAAATTTCCATAAAGCTGTTGTTGATTTCTATTGCAGAGGGCTGTAGCTCAGAGTATGATAGAATACAATTATGACAGCTCGTGTGCCCGAACTGACTATATACCACCGAGGAGAGAGAGAAGGTATGGATATCGGGGCCGAGTAATCTCAGCTAATTTGTGCTTGTTATTACACATTTATTACATTTGTTATTATGCATTTATTACACATTTATTACATGCTTTTTCCTAGAATTAGTGTTCTTGCCAGGCCTGGAAATCTTAAGGCGCAGTCGTTCATTTTCTCGCTCCGATTGACAATCTTTTAATATAATGAGAAATTGTCTCCAAGTATTCTTGTTTACACTGTTATTCAATAATTAAAGTTGAGAAACTATTCTCTATGTCCCCAATTGCAACCACCCAGTAAATCTATACAGAGCGACTTGACCGCTGGAATCAACAATCTGCGAAAGCGGTCATCATGCCAACTTATGATCGGTGATGGAATATGGATTACTTTGAGAAATATAGCAGTCACTTGTAACTGTATTCAAGTGTAAATATACTGGATTTAATATTGTTCTTGATTGTGTATGTCATGTAAAATTACACAACATAGAGAATGCTTTAAACATTGACAAATCCACCCAATTTTGTTGCATGGGTTGGACTCCGTCTGACAAATTGTTGAGTACAAACACTCTTACATTTTGTTTGTGGTTCATATTAATTATCATAACATATAAAACATAGTTAAATATTCACCATACCATAATTACTATGGGGGATTTGACATTCATTACTCTGGACATTTTGTTTCCACATAGCAAAATTAATTTAGACGGAGTTAAACAACATCAAAAATAGACAAACTAACGGCAGTAGTAACTCAGATAAAATAGATCATAACTGTAAAGTTGAGGAGGGCTATAGCCCTCCTAGGCTAATCTAGGAGGGCTATTAATAGTCCTCCTGGATTTTCTAGACCGCCAGGGCGCCAGCCCTGTCTTGCTCTGCTGTATTCAGCTCTCAAAATTAGCTATGATAAAAGGGCAAAAAGAAAAAGCTGTAGAACATTATACAGCACTGCTCACAGTAAGCGACCTGCTTTAACGAGGTGTACATGCGTTAGTACTACGGTATAGAAGCCAATATAGAATTTTGTGAAGTTCTCAGAAATACCGTAGAAGAAAAATGACAATTTCAAGAGTTGTCATGCTTACAAATATATATGCCAAACGTGTTCCATATGCATTCCGATTTTCGATCAAAAATATGGTTGCCGGAAGCCATCTTGCATGGATTTTACTCTATGCATGACTAAATCCTTTGGCATACCCTACAGCCAACATTATACAGCACTGCTCACAGTAAGCGACCTGCTTTAACGAGGTGTACATGCGTTAGTACCACGGTATAATACCGTGTGATACTGCCAATTCACGGTTGCACTATCGTGTGGTACCATGGTACCACCGGAACTTTAGCGGTAACACCGCATTACCAACTATAACGAATGCTAGTACTGCGGTGACATGCGGTAATGCACCGCGTAAAACGCGGTGACATTACCGCAACGCGGTAGTGTTTTTTATGTGTACCCATATCATAGTATGGTACACATAGTGTCGACATCCGTCTGTCCATCCATAGACACTTTACGCATAATGCGATAACTCAAACATTTTCTATCAGATCGGAACCAAATTTTGTATATTGGTCAAAATACAGATCGAGTTCATATATGGGTTTGATCTGAGTTTTTTTCCCAGAGTTATGGCCCTTTTTCGACTTAGAATTCACGCATTTTTTATCTGATTGGAACCAAATTTGACACGTGAGTTTCACAGTTTCATTTGTTTCAGTTTTGTACCATTAATTAGTGTGATGTCCTGTTTTTATTGCAATAGTTGCATGCAATATAATGATATCAATAAATTACCATTATGTACATCCAATATCCAGAGTACAATAGAGTACATGTTATAGATGTTGCATTCCAAGTGAAATCTTGTTATTAATTGAGTGATGACATATTGTACAGAGTCTGGCCTTTAGTTAGATGAAGTCAAAGATAAACAACACTGCTGGCATCTGTCAAATTTGATTAATGGCAGCATGAAACTGGTTTCTCTTCTATATCCCATTGATCTTCTTAGAAAATAATTAACCCTTTCCAAGGTTCTCATAGACATGTGATATAATGTACAATGACTCTTCCTCAGATCTCTTTTCTATGGTTATCTTTGAACACTATTCACTTCTATTGATTTTGGTATTGACTGATAAATTAACTTTTGAAAAATATATTAACCCTTCAGGCACATGCTTCAATGTGAAATTAAAATAATGGCTGATAGCCAATATGATTTATCTATGCAATAGGTATCAGGCAGATAAATCTACATGATTATTGTAAGTGATGCCTTGTTTTGAAAATCAAGATGACAGATGTTGTTAATATTTCCAGGAACCTTTTTTCCCCATTTATTCATATTGTCATGGTTGATTGAATTTTAGGGGCTACAGAGTGCTTAGAAGATTAACATTGAAGTATGGATTTTAGTGTCCAAGCTACTTACAAGTAAAACATTGTAATGTGTGAAACCATTAACTGAGGGCTACTTACTTTCTATTATATGAACTATGGTAATCTGTTTCGATTTAGGGGTCATAGGGGCCAGCATCCTCATCATACTCTGTCTGTATAACATTATATAAATAAACTATTTTGTATTGTATAAACTACATATATTTTTGAAAACCATACATCCCTGTTATGAAACACTTAAAGGATTACAATGCTCATGAAACAACAAAACTCTATCGGAAAGCCACCCCTATTGTGATCACAATAATCCAAGTCCAATAAAAATCGCGTAATAAATAAGCCGAGAAATAAATAAATAATACCGCCACCTGTTGTCGGCTATCTCCGTCGCAAAACCTCGAGGTAAACTAATTAAATACACGGAATCAGAGTCGGTGTTAATTGTGTCTACCTATATGACGATGGGAAATCCGGAATAGACATCAGCGCGTGAACGTGATGGAATTACTGTGGGGCATATCAATAGCATTGTGTACACATGGTTAATTTTCATCGCGCAGTGAGTTATATTCACTAGTGATTTGTCTTTTAAAGCGCTGTTTGAAAAGTTATTGTTTTGACAACAAAAACTATAGAAGGCCGATTGAGCGGGGTATGTAACACTTTTGTGTCAAAAATAAAGCTTATAAAACACGAGCAGGCATGTGAACTCTATTCGAGCGCGTGTTCACGATGTTGTTTTAATTTTCCGTATATATGCCCCGAGTGTCCCGTATTTACAATCATTCATTCGTAACAATGTCATATAAATGCAGTGTTTTCGGCTGTGGCCGGTCTAGTGACTCTCAGTTAGGTACATGTATAATGCTGTATTCATTTCCAAACGATGTTCGTTTACGTGCCATTTGGCGGGATATATGTGGGAAACCCGTTGCGCAAAATCAGAAACCGATTACGTATACCAAATAAAGAGCGTTTAATTTGACAAGTCAGTCATGGTTACGAATACATACAATTGCAGTTAAAGTGGAGAGTATGTTGAATAATTCACGATAACAACTATTCTAAGTCTACCCCATTTCCTTCACCATGGCTCAATAAAGAGCGTTCCATGTTAAGAGTTTTCCTAATATGGTACGAATAAAAAGAGTTTAATAAAGCGGAAATTGCTATGACTTGGAAGGATATATAAAGCATGCATATCGGAAGTTCGTGTACATGTATTGACCTGTATTGGTGTAATCAGTAAAAAATCACGACGACAACTGTTCTAAGTCCAGTCCCTTTACCTTGACGCAATAAAGAGCGTTCACAATTACGATATATTGCGAATTAAGAACGCCTGTATATGTGCTTACATATTAAACCGGATTATTATCCCTCCTACAAGTGTTCGATATGATTGGATGTTTATACGAACCACGGCGAACGTTTATATATTTTATAATCCTATTGTTATGCGTAATGGACACATAGAGGTCGAGTTCTGACCTGCATATTCAATAGACGCATTGCTAGAGTGTTAATTTTATAGGCCAATAACCACGCATAAACGCAGTGATTTCATCAGTGACAGTCGGCAAGATAGTTTGGGGGTAGGGGAAGCAATATTCCGAAATATATATAAACATCATATATTGCCCTAATATAAACATGATTCATAACCAAGAAAAATTAACTTATCATATCATATTGGTAATGAATGACTTGATTATAATTGATTAAATCCGACAGCAATAAACCGATTTTGTTTGTTTTACCGCGTTACGATAAATTAAAACGAAACGCTCTTTATTGACACAAGACAAAAGTCATCTGGAAATTGGAATGTTTACGAGATGATAATTGCCTAATAACTGTGCAAGTCTTCGCATATATATGCAATCTTTATATGAATATATAATATATAATATAACTTGGACTATTCCGGTAACGGAAAAACATATATAAATACGAGCACTTGTTTATATAGATAAATGCGCGCAAAACTGAATAATATACGGGCATGGCTTTATAGTAACAACACATCGCGATACATATAATAATAATAACACGATAAAGACATTTAATTACGAGAACGGCGATGTTTTCGGCAAAGTTTTGCATTCGTAGTGTAATCTTCAAAGGCCGCGATCGACTACATGCAAACTTAAAATACTGCCGTAGCGTATATATGCGTTGTCGATGGGTTACCACGTGATCGATCACGTGCTATGCTTCTGTTTACATGTGACAATCACGTGATCGGGCCGATGATCACGTGACTTCGTCTACAACAAAATCTTCGGCTAACTTCGGAATTTTTTATAATCGATATAAAAATAACGAATGGCGGCCGAATATTAGATTATATGCGCCCAATGGACATTATATATATATATTATCGGTATATTGAAAGAAAATATTATTGTTTTTTCAGCACCCTATTCCTTTAATCTTTCATGTACCTAACAATAGAAACATTCCTTATTACACAGGTCAGATCTGATTGTATCTGTCTGACATGTATGATAAATAAATAACAACAGGGGAGAATCGGAGGGGGTGGTAATTAAAGTCCAATTTAAATATGAGATGGAATCCCATGCATGTATGTTGTTCTAAGCAGTCTGGCTTGTCAACAAATTATAATTTCTCTTTGGAAGTGAATGAATTTTGAATATTTGGCAGGTCAAAAGTTGCAGAGATAGGGGTTTATCACTTTTGCTTCCAATGAGTTAATTTAAACCCCTAAACATATACTCCAAAATCACTAAACCGTTCGATCTCATTGTGAGAGGTCATTGCATGAATAGGGACAGAGTTATGAGATTAAAACTACTCCTCCCCACCCCAAATACTTTAACCCTTCTTAAGACAAATTATTAAAGTTTTTGATTTCAAGTTGGGTACCGGTACTGAAATATGGATTTCTGTGATCATATCTTTAACAAATTATCAGTTATAGCTAATCTCTATCGCCAAGGTATGGGTTAAACATCTGCCTATCGTGATCGGCCTCTCGTATAATGAGGTTAATGACTGGAGGCGATGTGTGACTGCCAATCTGCAAACAAATGGTGTTCGTCGACAGTCACCGTGAACTGTATTGCCAATACAAATAGTGTGAGCCTGATTGTCTTACCGAGTGAACATACAAAACAATTAAAATCATCTTGGAATTCAGTATGTTTATTTTTTTGCAACAAACACTTTCAATTTAGTTAGTGTTATTGTCGTTACTCAGATTATCAGATTTGTGTGTAATTATCTTGCGCGATTCAAACAGACTTATTATATAGAGGCATACTTTTACCCTTTCCAATGCCAAACACGCATGCGTTTCATCCACATCGTGATTAGATCAGAATATATGAAAATAATTTGTACCCTGAACTGCCGAGTACAGCAAATGCATGCGACCGCTAACCGCTAACCGACAATCATCACGAAATGTTCAATTGCGATATGGACGCTAGATTTTACTGTGGTTCAAACTTATACAGCGGTAGTGGACCCAAATAAGTTTGAGCTATTTGGTACTGCATACAATGCAGAACATTCAATTATATATATTTTAGTTTTCATCCCATTTATGTACCTCCAATTTATTCGTACAGGAAAATTAAATGGAGACTTTTCACCCATCGTGAACCCCATGATATCTGGAGACATGCACGTGCTCCATTGTTTGATGTACCGGTAATTTACTGTGTGTCAATCACATGCCGTGACGTTGAGTTTTTCGAATCTCTGCATTGCATTCGGTACTTTGAACTGTAATTACTGTAACTTCATTCTCCCGACTAATTGGTCAATAAACTTTTATCTATAAATTTCAACGATATACGATTTTGAGCCAGCCGATCACCATGTACGTGCACTTATTTTTGTGTCGTGCTGATCACGGTATCGGTATCTCTCACTCACAAACTTCGCGGTAACATCAACCAAGAATTACGTCAGCATTGTCCAGAAATTGTGCACCTGCTACATCGTAACTGGTTGAGTGAACATGATTTATGATTACTTGGTGTCACTTTCTCTGCGAGATACCCTTTCATCCACGATCAAAGAAAGGACCATGATGCCATGGCTTTGTCTTTAACTATTCAAAAGTCGTAATTCAGTATTGATTGTAAATTATATCGGTATCACTGCAAGTCGCATGAGACTTCACCTTGTTTATACGAAACGTCGCTTTATTTGTGTTTCACTTTTATGTTTTGATTTTGGTACGGGAAAAATATATGTAGTTGGAAAAAAGTTTAGGGTCAGCATCCAGAAACCGAAATACAGGAAACACACCTATTTTATGTTTTTGGCATAAGATATAGAAGTTTAATATACATCATGTATCCAACCGCGTGATGCTATCTTGCATAGACATAGCCCGAGAGAGAATGAAGGCGGTACCGTCTTTACAATAATGTATTTTTAACTTCATGAGATCACGAAATGGATTCCTGCAGGTCGCCTAGTTTGTTTCACGCATGTTTTCACTTCGCGGTGGAGAGTCGTTCACGGTAAGTTGAACGCGGTTACACGCGGTCACGAAAAAATAACGCGGTGTACGGCGGTAACGAGCACCAATAACGCTGTGACCAGCGGTAAGAATACCGCCCAGTACCGCGGGTCAACCACCCTCCACTGCGGTACAAAATGATAAACACGGTATTATGGTGGTATCCCTGGCCCGTAACCTCGTTAAACAGGTCGCTTAATAAGAGCATAGCTGTAGATCAGATTGATCCCAAACTTCACATGGATCTTCAGTGTTTCGAGTGTGAACGATTTTGGGTTGCATGACAAAATAATTTTGCATGTTTAAAATCACTTCTCGATGGGAGCTATCAAATTTGAATGATTTTCAATTAAAAAAAATATGGCCGCTGGCAACCACGTTCGATTTTACTCTTTGCATGACTAAATCCTCGGTATGCCCTACAGCCAACATTTTTCATCTGATTGATCCCAAACTTCATATGGCTCTTCCGGTTGACCTCTAGTATTACTTATCTTTTCAACTTTCCGCATTCCTTATCACTTTTTTGACTGTAATGTGTGATATTATCCCCTTCCCAAGTTGAGCTTTGAACAGTGTAACTGACACTTTTATTTGTAAATATCACTATCAATTTACTGTTGATTTTTAACCTAAACCTTGAAATCTAGTTCCAGGTTCCACAAGTTAGACATGTTTGCAGATCAGCCAAATATCACGATCAAAAGAGAGATTGATGTCCAAGAGTCTTCCCAGGTTTGTATGCAGATTTCAAAATTGCAATGTTCATCACTGTTTGAGGTCTGTTAATGAGCTTTAGGAGGTGAACACATTTACACAATGAGCAATTAGTCCATGATTTACATGGCAAGTATGTGTAAAATGTGTTTGTGATGCATATTATTATGAACTTCAGGGCCCCCATACATGCATATATACATCTACATGTATGTATATAATTAGATAACTATGTTTGTGATGCATATTATCGGGCAACTCCCCCATAAACACATACGAGTATGTGTATATGTCTATAATAATAAATATAAAGTAATGTTTTTAAAAATTGTTCACTAAATTTTGAG
Source organism: Siphonodentalium dalli (assembly GCA_032622095.1). Lineage (NCBI taxonomy): Eukaryota > Metazoa > Mollusca > Scaphopoda > Gadilida > Siphonodentaliidae > Siphonodentalium > Siphonodentalium dalli. The sequence goes on from CP136065.1 coordinate 79,307,575, forward strand.
GTGTGTTGGCTTGTGCTAATTTTAGTTGATCTGTCTTCAGGCCTAATTTCTGGTTTCATCATTATCCTGATTTAATGTGTGACATTATCCCCTCCCCAATAAATATCATCTATAAATTCTTATTTATTTTGGGGAACATTGTTTCCAGGCCACTACTCAACATTAAATGTACAATTCGCCAAACCATCTCCAAAACAAGTGCCCATATAGTTAATGTCCCTGTGGCATGTATGCTATTGCAGGACAATATATGATAAGAGTGACAGGAACTCATTTTGGCTAAAGAGGTTCTACAGTAATGCCCTAAATAATAAACTCCTTACCCACAGCAGAATTATGGGTAATTTTTCAGGATTTAGTCGGAAATATGGCTTGTTGCCATTCATCGGAAAGCTCTCACTGAGAGCTTTACGATGAATGGCAACAAGCCATATTTCCGACTAAATCCTGAAAAGTTACCCATAATTCTGCTGTGGTTAAGGAGTCAATTATTTAGGGCATCACTGTATTTCTGATAAGACACAATAGAATTGGTATTAAACCCAATGAACTTATTTTACCCAGGCAATATAATTGCCTAAGCAAACTGATTTTGCCTCTGCTTTTACCTAGGCATTGCCTATTGCCTAGGCTAATTCCCAGGGCTGCATCAAGGGATGAAATCCATGATATGGGGTATCCTTGCCCTCGTATTCTTCATTAATAAATAATTTCATTCTTCTTTAACAGGAAATTCAGCCAAAGGAAGAACCCTGTGTGAAGGAAATTAATGCTGCAGCAATCTCTGCATCCAAATCTCCGAAAACAACAACACCACTTGCTTTGAAGAAACCGAAATCAGAGAATGTCATAGACCTTTCTCAGTCACCAAGGAAAGCTGAGCAAGTATCGTCAACTTGGAAGACGCAGCTCGTGGTGTTGAGACCATCAGCAAACGTGAAATCAGGGAACGCTGCTAATATGAATTGTCGATTACTCCTGATCAGCTCAAACTGCCCATGGGGAATCGATCGGACGCAAATTTTAAATAAAATTGCTTCGTTTGTAAAACATGAAGGTTATCCTGATTCACAGATTATCGACATAGAGAAATACAAGCTGGAGTTTCTGCAAAAGGGAGATAAGCCAACGAATATTCCAAGTGAATTTCAGAAGAAATTTCCTGAAAAAACTTATGCTATAAAAATCAGGATAACGATGAAACCAGAAATTAGGCCTGAAGTTATTGAGGTACCGGACGAGGACAATGTGAAAGTTGCTAAAAAACCTGGCTCAGTAATCAGGCCAGGATCAACACCTCAAAGTCCAACCAAAATTATCACTTTATCGCCAGTGAAGAGTCCCCAGAATCAGAAACCTCAATTTGTTAACTTTGCTCAGAATCAGAGCATGCTGAATAACCCACAGTTTGCTTTATCTCAACAGAATCCGCAGTGCATCTCGCCTAACCTCGGAATTTCCGGCTTCAATGCGATAACTGTGAAACAGGTGTCGCAACAGTATCCACATCTCCAACTGTCATCTCAACAGCCTGCCACTCATACGATAACGCCGCCTGTAGCAGGGAGGTCTAAGGTCAAGGACAAATCAGGAGCGAAGAAGCTAGTGGCTCAAAACGTTACTAAAATTAGCCCACAGCTTCCAGCAAAAGTTACGCCAACACCTATACAGAGTGCGCCTGCTCCCGGTTTACTTCCTAATTTTCCTGTTAAGCTTATTAGACTACCCCCAAGCCAAGTACAGAAGATGTTTCCACAGATTAAAAACCCAAACTCTCAAACACTCCAGCTTATGACCGTGCCGATATCTGGACCCGGTTCTGTTGGTGGCAGTAATGTTACTGGACAGACGACCCAATTACTAATCCCAATTCAAGTATCCGGATCATCTGCATCAACAACGTCATTGGTTCCATCTTCTGGTAAAGCAATTATCGCGTCTGCTACCTCAGCGTTGAATGTTCGACCCGTTATGTCAACTGGGAAAATGACATTTGTGACGGGCCAACCTGTTACGAGCATTACTCCTGGTCAACCAGGGCAGCCACAAACTTTCTACTTTCAGAATCTGCCTGGGCAGAATATCATCGCAACAAATCAAAATGCTAATGTTTCTAGTCAACATAAAATGCAGATGACTATTCCGGCAACTTCTAATCGAGATTCGACTACTCTCAAAGTAAATCGTCATGCAAGCTCTACTGTAACAAGTTTATCACAGAATAGTGCTAAAACGTCCTGTGCTAATTCAAGTTCGACAGTAGTCTCTACCATGACAAATTGTATAGTAAATTCTGTTTCTACAACAGCTATTTTGTCACAGAATAATGCAGACATAGCCTGTGTTACGTCATCATTTCCAATATATACACAGTCAAACCAAGGGACATCGTCAACATCCAGTTCGTGTATGGACGATATCACTGTGGTTACAAATGATGGCAAGGTAGTAATGAGTTTGTCACAGAATAATTTAGAAAAGACTTGTGTTACGTCGTCATTGCCAATCCATACACAGGCAAACCCAGGTACAACTTCAATATCAAGGTCATCTATGGAAGATATCACCGTGGTTACAAACGACGGCAAGGTCGTAATGAGTTTGTCACAGAATAATGCAGAAACGTCATATGTCACATCATCACTGCCGATCTATACGCAGTCAAAGTCAGGGACATCCTCAACATCCAGTTCGTGTATGGATGATATCACTGTGGTTACAAATGATGGTAAGGTGGTAATGAGTTTGTCACAGAATAATGCTGATACGACATGTGTTACATCGTCATTGCCGATTCATATGCAATCAAACGTGGCAACATCCTCAACATCAAGTTCGTGTATGGACGATATCACCGTGGTGACAAATGATGGAAAGGTCGTAATGAGTTTGTCGCAGAATAATTCAGAAAGATCTGGCGTTACGTCGTCAATTAATACACAGTCAAACTCTGGGACATCTTCCACATCAAGTTCGAGTAAGGAGGAGATTACTGTTGTTACAAATGATGGCAATGTTGTAATGAGTTCATTCGTTAACTTAAATCACAGTGCTTCTGATTTTGAAGGTCAGTCATGTTCTAGTTCACCACAGAAGGGAGGTAACTCTATTGATTCTTCATCAAAGCAGACGACAGATTGCAGTAGCAGTAACAGATGTGATTCAAAATGTGATGTTTCAAAAAATGACGAGAGTGGTTATTCAAAATTTGATGAATCCGGATTGAATGATGATGCCAGTGATGATTGTCAGGTAGTCGAGCATGATTCGGAAGATGACGACAGCCTGCGGATTGTTATTCCTAGTGATGGTAGTGATAATGAAGAACAACCTCAAGCAGGTGGTTGTTCGGCATCAGCTTCAACAAAGTCCCACAGAAAGAGGAAGTCTCCATTAATGGTGAAGGAAGATCTGCCAGAATCGATGACGGAAGATCTGATAAAAAACAGAACTACTGCCTCCACAATAAAGTACATCTCTCATGAGGTTAGTAAGGGGTTTTAAGCACCAATTGCCAAGACTTGAAATAGTGTGTCTGACATTTGCAGAATGAGGTCCCCAGAGGGTGAAGTTAGTTATGCTACCCCGCATAAAAATTATAAAGTTGAAATTTTTGTGCCCCCATAGAGGCCCTCTCATGTCCACTACTAATGGTATGATCCATGTTTTAACTTTCCGAGTGACTGGTGTGATCATTATCATTGCATATTGTTAGAATTTCACACCTTCCTCTCATTCTCCTGTTTGGCTTACTCTCCAATTAATGCCAATTTCTTGGTGAATTTTAATTTGGCCCCAGCGAAATACAGATTCATACAAGAAATATAGTTCAGGCCTATAAAAAAAAGACCTTCGTCTACGTAATTTCTTTTTATTTAATTTAAATAAAAAAATTTTTAGATTGGATCTCCTAGCGCAATTTAACAAAACAGAATTTTTGTTTTTAAATTAAATTAAATTGTTTATAACATCCGCCAGGTAGAGTCCTGCAAATATTCGATATTCGATTCGAGATTCGATTTGAAAGTCATGCAAACTGTACAAATTTCGCATGATTTTACTTCCGATAATCCGTTTAGTGGTTTTATATTAATCGTCGTGACAGCCACAACGTTTCATTAAATCTGTTGTTTTTTTTTCGACAATTATCATTTGAAGTTAATAGTATTGCAAACGGTTCATCGCCACATAAGTTACAATGGAACTTCGTGCATGTAGTTCATAAAACGTTTCACAAATCGTCTAATCGTTGACAAAACATGCCCAATTGAGAATGCAACACACATATATGATTCGATTCGATATTCGATTTGATTTCCTGAATTCGATTCGCTATTCGATTCGATCAAAATCTCCAATTCGCAGGACCCTACCGCCAGGGTACCCCGAGTCACCACACCAAATTTGGTTTAAATCGGTCCAGGGTCTGGGAGAAAAATCACGATCAGACGGACAGTTCCTACTCTTTTATATAGATATAGAATATGTAGCAGCGCTGATTAAATTTTTTAAGCATTTATTGAGTGAGACTCAAATTTAACCCTTTACCCAACAGAACGGCCCTGTGCCAATGCATTCTCTTATATATGCGAGTCGACCATAGGTCGCCTCGCATATATAAGAGAATGCATTGGCTTAACACATATTAAAAATGATAAAATTGTCAAAGAATGTAGAAAAATGTTAAAAAATGTGTAAGAAAAAATTATAAAATTGTTAAAATGTAAGAAAAAATGGTAAAAAAGAATTATTTTAGGCCAATGCATTCTCTTATATATGTGAGGCGACCTATGGTCAACTCGCATATATAAGAGAATGCATTGGCACAGGGCATAACTGTAACCATCACAATGTGGTCAATGAACCGGTTCCAATGATATCATATTTGTATGGTGTTATTGAGACAGACCGAAGATATTTTAGGCTGTTGAAGCTTTATTTGGACGTTTTTGGCCGCTTTGTTGGGTAAAGGGTTAATGGTGAAACATGTATAATAAGCAGAACAATCAATTGTTTGTTATGTCTGTATGACATATTCATATTGGAAGTCCATCCTATTTGTAAAACCCCTCATTCTCTCGCTCACTCTGGTTTTACCAGACCCTACTTCCCTGGCATGTCACATAATGATCAAAACCAATTGATTACTCTTATGTATTTCTCTGTATTTTCAGGATGACTATATTGCTATGTGGGATGTGTACGATGACGTTCCCCCTCGAGGAACTATGTCGCCATGGAGATCAAAGATGCTTCTGATATCACAGAAAGATTCCCACACTGGTTCCCATATTGGACTAAGATCATACAAAATACATTGCAACTGCGATTGGGAGAAGGATATGTACGATGTTCTTTCGACAGTAGAATTCTCCTTGATGGGACATCAAAAGAGGATTCCTGTCCTGTTCTGTAAACCATATAGAATCGCAATATTTCCTCCATCTACTGAAGCGGTAAATCTTCCAAGAAATCTGAATTTTAAGAAGACACTCAATATTTCTAAAGTCTATCCAACTAAAATACGAGTAACCATGGAAACGGAGGACAACAACTCCACTGATGAGATAAAAAATGAGATCAAAAGAAAGTATGGCAGCATTTCCAGAATGGAATATGTGAGTTTGACAATTAAAGTGATGTGAAACACTCCGGTAGGGTGATCCAAAAGAAATGGAGAATAATCTTGCTCAAAGTTGTTCTTTTTATGAATATTAATCCAAATTGACAACACACACCGTCATTCTGATATATTAATTAAATGCACTGACTCTGGATGGCAAAATCATTTGTGTTTGTTTGTCGCCGACTTTTGCGTTCCGAATCCAGTAAATATCTACAATTGAGCATAGTTTTGACAATGTTTTCTATTGAGTGGTATGGTCGATTTCTTTGAAATATTCAGCGATGTTAGTAAAATGTTACATTCTCCAGGTTGGCATAATGCCTGAATACTAACTTATCAGTTTCACGAATTTGAACATTTTCTCTACTAAATGGATTATCCCAACCAGTGAGGCAACATCAAGTTGGCCTTTTCATGCCAGGAACTGCGATGGTGCAGTGTTAAAGATCCTGTATCAGTGCATTCTCTTATATATGTGAATCTCCCATAGGGAGCCTCGCACAAAAAGAGAATGCACTGGCTAACAAGGTCAAAGTAAATATTGTTGGGCCACTGTATTCTCTTATATATGTGAGGCTCCCTGTGGGAGACTCGCATATATAAGAGAATGCATTAATTAGCACATTCATGAAATGATTAATGTTCACAAGAATGTGAACCATTTGGAGGGAGACTCGCATATATAAGAGAATGCATTAATTAGCAGTCATGAAAGGATTAATGTTCACAAGAATGTGAAGCATTTGGAGAAGAAGTTGTTGATGGCAAATTCTTTTCTTTTTTATTATCCTGCTTTTTCACCATATCTGTTTTGTGGGAAGAAATACCTGAGTTTAGTGGTAAGAATTGAACAAAACTTTGTTTCCAAAAATCTTGTGAAATTTATGTGATGTTTGTCGATGGTTGTCACAGCGGGCAAGCATCACCAAATTCACCCTCTGGGGACCTCATTCTGCATGGCCTCATCTGCTATGGGAGAATAGACTCAAATTAAAGTTCCCAGATGGTGAATATTGTGATGTGCACCCTTTGGGAACCTCGATTATGCAATGTGTCGTCTGTCCATTTGGGGATATAGAGAAACTAAACTAAAAAAGAAATGGAATCTATGTGAAGAAGTTTCTATAGAAATTTGATAAAGAAACTTTCCAGCGAAGATGAGGCCTAAGCAGAATGAGGTCCCCTGAGGGATGCTGGCCTGCTATGCGGGATAGTGTCACTAAATTCACCCTCTTCGGACTTCATTCTACAATTGACAGGCACACTAAACTCAGACTTGGTCTTGAATTTGCTCACTCACGGCTGTGTTTAATTTTGTAGGATGAGAGTGATGGAGAGATTGACGTCGGTGAAGACGATGTTGGTGAGGTCAGCCAAGTACAGCTGACTATTATTCATTCTAACAATTATAATGCTGATGATTTCGATAAGACAAAATCATTCAGGGATAATAATTATGTTGACAGCAAAAAACCGAAATTATTAAATATCTCCCCTAGGGAAATTTCACCCGCCACCAGTACCAGTACCAAGCAGCCACAATCGTCTGAACCAGATGACAAGAAGGACTCGAAGGTGAGTGAGTATATTGATGGCAGATTTTACATAATGCGCTATACTTGCCTCATGATTTTAAATAATCCTCTTCTCCGATTGGGAAACTGTTTTAGTGCACTTCTCAATTAGAAAAGAGTGGGAGGAGCATAGCGGTTACAAGCCTTGAAATAATTATTGCCACTCTGTCAAAATTATGTGCTATCAATTGTTCTCATATCTTATTTTTATGTGATAAATAATGTTTCAATACCATGTAAAATAATCTGTGAGCTTAAAAAGTGACTATCAGTGCTACTGCTACCATCATGCTTTGTTTTTAATAGAAATGTGTCGATCCATCAATCTAAGATCTATTAAAGTCCTTTCAAATTTCGTTTTTCCTTGATTCGGAGATGCAGTATTTTCATTTTAAAGTGGGTAACAACTAACAACCCATTCTTGTCTGCCTCGAATTGCAACCACCGAACAAGATTGTGCTCCGGCAATTCGAAAATCTATTTGTGAACTGTTCGACCAGTGATCCGCCATTTCATTATTCATTTCATTAAATACTGCTTTAAACTGCCGTACATCTATCCTACTGCTAGACAAGGAGTACAGGCATTTTTTGTTTCTTAATTCTTATTTTAAAAATCGTATAAATGACCTTGATTTAAAACGTAAGTGTTAAAATGTGAACAGTAAGCCAATAATTACGAACCGCACTTTAAACAAAACGAAACTTCTGAGTTGCTTACGCGATTAAAGAACAACGCGATATCTGATATAGTCATAAGAAACTACATGATACATTCACGTATCTAATGGTTTTGTTCGATCCAGATTTGCAAAGAAGCAAAAATAACTTGACTGAAATGTCTTATCCAGTTATATTTTATCTAATGGGAGTAGAAATATGTCCGACCAGATGCAAATTGTGTTGGTCAAAGCTGTTTTTATGACTGTCATTGACCGTGACCGACCACCTATTTCAAGTCTTGAGTGGTTATAATGGATGATTCCGTAGCGAGTCATAGTGGGAGGAGCATAGCGGTTATAATGGGTGATTCCTTAGTGAGCCATAGTGGGAGGAGCATAGCAGTTATAATGGACGATTCCTTAGCGAGCCATAGTGAGGGGAGTATAGCGGTTATAACTGAAGTATGCACTGATATTCAAATTTGTGTGAATTTCAGAATTTTTAATGCAGCAAATGGCCAGCTAAGTCATGGATTGGTAGAATATACTGATATCTGCTGATAATTATTTGATTGATAGATGTGGAAATATGAAGGGTTTCAATAATTTGTGAAGGCATGTATATATGGCAAGCCTTGGAATAGTGTGTCTGTCAGGCTAGCATCACCAAATTCACCCTATGGGACCTCACTCTGCTTAGGCCTCATTTTTTATAGTCTCAAATTAACATTACTTTTTCCCTTCTGAGCAGTTTCTATATATATCCCCTTGAATTTGCAGAAGATAAAATGCGTAATCGAGGTGACTAATGGGTCACCATCACCAACTACAACTGGGGGACTTCAATATGATCATAGGTCTCTCATACCAATTGAGGCCTAAGCAGAATGAGGTACCCAGAGGGTGAATTTGGTGAAACTAGCCTGACTTGTGGCTAAATTCACCCTCTGGGGTTCTCATTCTCCAAAGACAGACACACTATCAGCCCTGTTAATTAGCGTCAGCTATCGTCTGAGCCGAGGCAAATGCCCAAGCAAAAAGAAATTTCGTCTGCAATTTTTTAGCCAAGGCAAATTTCAGAGTCTGCTGATGTTTTGAGCAAAATTGAAACAATTGCTGGAGAAAATGCCTTAATGTGGAGCCTGTAGACAGCAAATATTCATTGTTGAATGCCAAGGACTACTGAGATAACTGCACAAGGATTATCTTGATAATCATCAAATTTAAACCAAACTCAACGAAAGTTTGCCATGATAATGAACTAAGTTCCTATTGTAAACTGAACTTATATATGTGTAGAGCGCAGTGTAGAGTATGCAACTATATGGATCCTAGTCTGTTCAGCTTTTTAGGAAACATTTCTTGCTTAGGCATTTTTTTAGCCTAGGCAAATTTCTGCTGATTAAAGTGATGTGAAACACTCCGGTAGAGTGATCAAATAGAAATGGAGAATAATCTTACTCAAATTAGTTATTTTTATGAATATTAATCCAAATATACAACTAACACACACTGTGATTCTTATATATTAATTGAATGCAATGAGTCTTGATCGCGAAATCATTTGCGTTAGTTTATCGGCGATTATTGCGTCCCGGATCGAAATGTAAATATTTACAATTGAACGTAGATCAGACGATGTTTTCTATGGTTGATTTCTATGAGATTTTCGGCAATGTTAGTAGAATGCTACATTCCCCATGCTGGCATAGCGCCTGAGTACTAATTTATCAGTTTCAGGCACCCGAAAATGTCCATAATATGTCTTTTAACAGGGCTGCACTATTTCAAGGCTTGCATGTATTTGGTTTGTACTGATATGAAATTTCAAGCTGCTAGTGATATTTCTCCCTTCTCTAATTTGCAGGTTATTCGACAACACAATTTTCTGTGAGTATAATTCTGTGATCTTCAATCCTATGGCTGCATTCATTACACCAGGGAAATATGGCTTGTTGCCATTCATCGGAAAGCTCTCAGTGAGAGCTTTCCGATGAATGGCAACAAGCCATATTTCCGACTAAATCCTGAAAAGTTACCCATAATTCTGCTGTGGTTAAGGAATCGATTATTTAGGGCATTACTGCAGTATCCAAATTGGGAGAAGTCACTTCTCTCTGTTAGATTATTAGGGTGTTATCAGGGAGGAGTCATACATTCTGAAATTCTGTTTACTCTCTAACATCACCTTTGTGTGATCAAATAAGTATTTAAGCAATACAAGAACGCATTTATAATATTATTATAATGATTAAGTACACCATTATAATCAGTAAATACACTTCAGATATGTTGTCTTGAAATATGCAAACTGATTTGAGAGAGGTCACTTCCCCCTATATAAAAATATGGAGAAGTTGCACATTTTAGGCAGAAGATGTTGCCCTCTAGGTGTCCGATCCTCCATCCATCCAGGCAGATATCTCAACCACCGATTGTTGGATGTTCACTACTATGAGGACATTCAATGGAGTGTTCATTCATTTTGTTTGGGTTTTTCGTACTTCGAGTTTTTCATCTTTGTTTATCTGGAAATGTTGTTTTATTCTGTTCATCTGGGCAGATATCTCCACCACCTGTTGTCGGATCTCAATGAAATTTGCTATGGATGTTCACCACTATTGAGTATAATAGTTTTCTGTTTTTTATTTTAGAGTTATTGACCTTTCTTGGCACATTTTTCAATGTGCAACATATTTAGTGAATATGAACTTTGTATCATATTGGTGTAATCAATTCCTCCAACAGTTTGTAGTATAGGGGATCTGAAACCCATAAATCGTTCAAACCTGCCACCTTCGTCTGGGTACATTTTGGTCAGCGAGCTTTTATTCTTTTTGGGGCATCTGAAGTTTGGGCTCCCAAACCAGTTACCGGTATGAATAGGGTCTTGGATCCATCCCTGGATCGATGTATCCAAATGATGTTGCTCCCATTTTTCACTCCAGAAATATTTCTTTTTGTTCATCTGGAAATTGTGATTTTCCATCAATCCAAGCTGATACACATGATTATCTTGACCATGGGGTACAGATATTCATGTACAGAGCTTTTAAAAAAATATGAAAGAGCCCATTGATGTGATTGAGAATGGTCACGGTCTAGTAATTTTTATACATACATAAAATTTTATTTGTATTTCTGTATGTTAGGATTTGACAGGTTTGGCATCGGGTCTGAAATAAGGTGGCGTACATTTGCAGAATTAGGTCCCCAGAGGGTGAATTTAGTGATGCAACCTCCCATAGTGGGCTTTCATCACCAAATTCATCATCTGGGGACCTATTTCTACATGCCCTCATCTACTATTGGAGACTTGAACTCAGATTTAAGTTCCCAGATGGTGATGGGAACCCATTGGGCACATTGATTATGCATTGTGTTGTCTATCAATTTGTGGAAAAAGAGAAACAAAATGAAAAAAGAAAAAGAAACATTCTAAAGAAGTTTTTAGCTCACATGAGACGAAGTCTCCGGTGGAGCTATAGTCATCACTCCTCGTCCCTCGTCCGTCCGTCCGTCTGTTCTGTAGTACCGACCGTCCGTCCGTCAAGAATCATCTTCTCCTCCAGAACCGTAAGACGGAACGGGTTCATATTTGGTGTGGATGTTCCCTAGGTGAATCACATTCAGATTTGTTCAAATGAGGTCATCAGGTCAATTAGTTGAGAAAGCAGGGCCACAACTCTATTCCTTCATAGTAATTCTTAGAACGACTTCTTTTCGAGAACTATAAGGCCGAATGGGTTCATATTTGGTGTGGATGTTCCCTAGGTGACTCACATTCAGATTTGTTCAAATGAGGTCACCAGGTTGATTAGTTGAGAAAACAGGGCCATAACTCTATTCCTCCATAGTAATTCTTAGAATGACTTCTTCTCAAGAAACATTGGGCCGATTTAGCTTATATATGGTACGGAGGGACTTTGGGTGACTGGGGTTCAAATTGGGTGACTGTGTCAAATAGGGGCAGAGCAAGGGACATAACTCTAAAAACAAAAAATTACATTTTTGCATTTTGACTTTTGATTTTTTTTAGACACATCACAGCTACCCCTCCCCCACCCCACTCCTGTCCCTACCACACCACGCTGTACCATACCATATTATCTCTGCCTAGTTCACCCCATTAAAATCCTTGTTTTGATCACAGGCGTAACACAATACATTGGCATTGCTCAATGTCCACTCTCTCCAAGACATACTGGTAGCTGATAGTGGTTGCATGAATGGAATTTAATCCCATGTTTATCTCAGTTACAAATTACCTGTTTGATAGTTTAAAGTTTATTTTTATTATTAATATTAACCATTTCATGACCAGAGTTGTGCTGGTGCAGTAATGAAGACCCTGTGCTTGTGCATTCCCTTATTAATGCGAGTCTCCCATGGGGAGCCTCCCATATAAAAGAGAATGCACTGGCTTTCAAGGTCATGGAAATTTTGTTAGGCCAATGTAGTCAGGCATTCAAATAAATCATGTATTCATATTCTCGCAGGGATGTCCCCACAGTGTTGGGGGGGGGGGGATTTACAGATTTGTTCAATGAAATGTAATTTTTAAGCTCACCTGAGACGAAGCTATAGTCATCACTTCTCATCTGTCACCTGTTCATCTGTCTGCCATCCATCCATCTGTCAACAATTCTTTGAACATCTTCTCTAGATCATAAGACTGAATGGGTTCATATTTGGTGTGGATGTTCCCTAGGTCACTCACAATCAGATTTGTTCAAATGAGGTCACTCTGTCAAATGGTTGTGAAGCCAGGGCCATAACTCTTGCCCTCCATAGTAATTCTTAAAAACGACTTATTCTCATGCACCATCAGGTTGAATGGGTTCATATTTGGTATGAAGGGTCCTTGGGTGACTGGAGTTCAGATTTGTTCAAATGGGGTCACTTGGTCAATTGAAGGCTGAGCCAGGAACATAACTCCAAAACAATTTTTTTTTTAGATTTAACTCTTTGCTCAATTAACGGAAAAAAAAAAATTAAAACAAAATACTTTTTAATATATATTTTTTTAAATTCATAAAAAAAATTAATTAAAAAAATTAATTTTGAAAAACTAACTGCATTATAGTACATCGACTCATCCCACAAAATTTAGTTGAAACTGGTCCAGGGGTCTGGGAGAAAAATCATGAACAGACAGATTGTTACCCTTGCCAATTGAGGGTTCAAAGTAGGTATATGTACCCCTGTCACAAATATTTCTTAAACATTCCTAATGCCTCGATGTTATTTGAGAAGTCATCTCTGTCACTAATAATATAAAGCTTGTATGCCTGCCATTCTCACTAATGTCTCCTGTGTATGAAATGAGATCTTATCTTATCTGACGGACAGCCTTTGATAAACAATTGTTTATTTGTGTCATTCATTTCAATGTAAATTACATTAATTCCCATGTACTGTGTTGTTGTAAATTTGTACATGCAAGCTGATGCAAGTGTTATATTATGTTTATATAGTCTATTGACTTCTTTTCATCTATTATAATGATGTGTCTATTTATTATGCTGATGATTTCAAGTAGCAATGTTGATCTTCCCTTAATTGTGTAACATATTTTAATGAAAATTAACCCACTTCAACTTCTATAATATACCATTTGAGATTACTTGATCAATGGATCTCATAGATTGGGATTTACATTTGGTTTAACTAGGGGCAGAAATAGGAGATTTAACACTCCCGCACCCACCCTGTCTATGCTGTGAATTCATGTCTGGTACTGGTATATAGATTCCTATATTATCGGCGAGAGCTTTCCGATGAATGGCAACAAGCCATATTTCCGACTAAATCCTGAAAAGTTACCCATAATTCTGCTGTGGTTATGGAGTCGATTAATTAGAGTATTACTGTAACTGCAAATTGATTTAGTTGCAATGGTTGTCTGTGTTTTACATGTGCACATTGTGTTATGGAGTCGATTAATTAGAGCATTACTGTACGTCTATGGAACTTCAACTCAATATGGAATGCATGTCTGGTGTAGTAAAAGGTGTTCTTTATTCAGACTGTAGGGAGTTATATGTTGTCAGATTGATAACTGTAACAACAATATTTTTCATTTTATCATAATGCAGGGAAAGAAAGCGAAGGTTAGACATGAAAAATCAGTTCGCTGAATTGAAGAAAACCATGGGAGATTGGAGTCCAACCACGTCTAAAATTGCCATCATTGGGAAGGTGAGTTGGTAGCGATAGTCCCCTCAAACAAAGTAAGTAGGTAGTGATAGCTCATAATCCCCTGCAATCGAAGTGAGTAGGTAGCGATAGCTCATTATTCCCTGCAAACAAAGTTTGGTGGGCAATATAGAAATGGGTTCCATCCATCTGTCTGTATGTTTGTCTATGTGTCCATAAGTTTGGACCTCTCTATCTCAGTCATCTTAGGTGAGTCTTCAATTATCTTTGGTATGCATGAGCCACCATGGCAAAGGGATATCCCACATGAAACATGTTTCAATGATCTTTGGTATGCCTATGAGCCACTATGTGGTAGGGTTATCCACTTGGTATGGTTTCAATGATCTTTGGTATGCATATGAGCCACCATGGGGAGGGATATCCACTTGGTATGGTTTCAATGATCTTTGGTATGCCTATGAGCCACCATGGGGAGGGATATCCACTTGGTATGGTTTCAATGATATTTGGTATGCATATGAGCCACCATGTGGGTGGAATATCCACTTGGAATGGTCAGTCCTTCCCACGAGGAAAATTCAGCGAGAGCATTTCGTTGCTCCCGCAATTCAGAAGACGAGTGTAATATTGCACCCATAATATAATCGTAAGTTGATTTTTTTCTCAAACAAAATGTCATTGTGGGATAGACCTACATGTATGTCCAGTTACACTTTCATGTGCCCTTAATTTAACTGAGATGGGAAGGGATCTAAATAAACCATAAAATGTTGAATCAACGATTACAGACACCAATTTTAACAAGAGGGACGAGGGTGAATTTTAGCACCCGTGAATTGAAATTTACGAGTGCGACAGAAATGCTCTGGTCTCCTGGGAAGGGCTGAAAGGTTTCATTGATTAATTCATTGCAGTTATTGCCCTTAGAGTGAAAATGCATCTATGTCAACTTTAGATCTTTGTATCTCAATCAACGAAGTTCATGCTTGAATGATCTTTAGTATGCCCATGAGGCAGAATATAGATAACAAATTCCACATGTACAGTAATGTCCCAAATAATCAACTCACAGCAGAATTATGGTTAACTTTTAAGTCCATTATTTAGGGCATTACTGTAACAAGAATCAGGATTTATCCATTCATTTCTTACGAAGTTATGGCCCTTTATTATTATTAACCTTTTCTTTACTAAATACTCATTAACCCTTTTATGACGGGTGCTGCGCTGGTGCAGCATAAAAGATATTGTGTCCCATTGGGAACCTCGCATTTATAAGAGAATGCACTGGCTTACAAGGTCAAGATAATATTTTTAGGCCAATGCATTCTCATATATATATGAGCATCGGACTCAGACTCGCATATATAAGAGAATGCATTGGTACAGGGTTTTCGCAAAATTTAATGAAGCTCCCGTCATGAAAGGGTTAAAAAGTAGTAACTGTTCAGATAATTTTAAAGTTTAACAATTTTGTTATCTAAACATTTCCCACCAATGACTATGAATTCTTCTGCACTGGCTTGTATTATCATTTCATCTGCTCACATATCCTTACATCCTCCAAATGAATAATAGACCATTCCAATGTATACTTTTATAACTGAATGGGAGAATCCATTTAGTATAGAAAGGGTTAAAGAAGATCTATCTCTTCCTGGTCACGTTTTTTTTATAGTTTCTGGAGTATAAAATAATAAATATGAGTCGAAGACACCTGTCCGGAAAAGATTCTCTTAATTAATAATGATTTTTTATTGATATTTTCTTATATAATGTGATAATCAAGTGGGACATTTTTCGTTACTATTTTTAGAATTTTTAGATAGAGTTATGATGCATGCTACACTCCGTATGAACCTGAGCCGTAAAATTTCGCAAATTGATTGTATGTATATTATACCAGAAAATTTGAAATAAAATATCATATTAATTGATAGAAGCATTTCTAGACTGTGGTCTTCTATTCATATTTATTATTTTATACCCAGGGAAACTATATACAACTTATTATAGGAAGAGATAGACCATCTTTAAAATGTGTCCATTCCTGTATCTCTGTCATCTTAGATTGGATGTCAGTGATCATTGGTACATTCATAGACCACAATGGTTTGAAGGATATTTTCAAATGTAACAGGTATTGATTGTCCAGTCATTGCAGGCCATATTTAGATATTAAATTTTAAGCCACCTCAGAAAATGAACAAAACCTCCGCCAAAAGCCACTTTCATGGGGTATACTTTATGCGGTGAACTTGTAATGGTTTATAATTTATTACAAGCTTGTTCCTAGAAGTACAGTGTTATTGCTGTTCCATATTTACAAATCTGTATGCAACGTACGTTCCATACGCATCTCGTTGACGTAAAATGACGTACATGACGTTCGCCTCAACCATGAAACTGGAACTATTTAAATAAAAGAATCATCACAGATGACAAACACGCCCTGAATGAGCCTAATAAATAAACCTTCTAATCCTGTATTTTAATGTACGGATTCTAGGACGCGAAGCGTGTAATAAACACAGAACGACACGATGTGTAAATGGGTTTGTCGATACGGCACTCGTGCTGTCGCGGAAGGATAGAACTCGAGGCGCAAGCGCCTCTCGTTCTATCCTTCCGCGACAGCACGAGTGCCGTATCGACAAACCCATTCACACATCGTGTCGTTCTGTGTATTTATTTTGGAGGGTTGTTCAGGTAATAAAAGCAGACGACAGGCAGTGAGTAAGATAATAGAAGAGCAGAATGAGAATGAATCATATTCGTTGGAGGGAACTACTCATCAATGAGATTTAGTGAAATAATCAGGGTTGGCAGCCTAGTGACGAGACATTCAGAACTAGAATGTCGAGGCCCCACAGGCAGGTTATGATATAATGGGTGAACATCACCAGGGTTTGCGCTGCCACTTGCCAAATTTGCCAATGGCAAAAATAATTCGCATTTGGCAACAAATATTTTCATTTGGCAAAAGTTTTGGCAAGTCACTTTTTAATTCCTCAAGAAAGTTGAAAAATACAGGTCAATCAATACCATTCATTTCAGGAAACTCTTACAACATAATTATATTAGGGTTTTATAAGGTTTGGCAAAAGTTAACACCTCTATTAAGATGCAGTTAATCTCATAGCAATAGCACGGATGGTTGGAGGGATTAATAATATTTAGTGTGCAGGTAGTGTTTACATAGAAATTCCTCCTTTGATGTGCCCTTCTGATGAAGCAACCCCTCTACCATTGTATTGTTCGTTGATTGGCTTATTGTTGTATGATAAACCACAATAGAGATGCGAGTATAATTAATTATTAACTAACTGCTTTTCTATCGACATCGAAAGTCATTCAAACCGCGAGTGTCGAAAGATAAGAGTTAAGGTTGCAGAAAATGAAACTATATCAGGGATAGCATTTGGCAAATTCTGAAATAATTTCATTTGGCAATAGTAAATTTGGTCCAGCGCGGACCCTGAACATCACCAACTTCTACTTGGGAACTTCAATCTGATCCTAGGCCTCCCATAGCAGTTGTGGCCTAAGCAGAATAAGATTCCCAGAGGGTGAATTTGGTGATGCTTGCCTGCGTTTCTAGGGACCTCATTCTGCAAATTTCAGATACACTATTTCCAGGCTTTCATGAAAATAAACAATTGTTTTGGTTGTTCAAGAGATAATTTTCAGTATCGACTTAAATACACTAGACATCTAGGCAAAGTTTACAAATCATATAAACATTAATGAGACCAGAAATGCACTAAAATAATTTCTTCCTTATGTTTAACATGTTTATTATAATAAGCTCTTAAAATGTATGTAAACTTTTGGAAATATTTTCCCCCAGCTTTGTCGTGAGGTAAGCACTAATGCTGAATATGTTCCATTTTACAAATTTATATTCATTTCCATTTTATTCACTCACTAAAGGGGCTATAAGTACTAAATGGGTACTGTACACACTAAATCCTGACATTTATGGGACCATCTCCTTTTATAGTCAACAGAATATATGCACTAATCCATGGCTCAAATTCACTCTTTTTGTTGCATAATTGAGCATTTATTCTGTTGAGTATGGCCGGATTTAGTGTATAGTACTCCTTTAATTTAATTTTGAATTACGTATTCATCAATACTCATCATTTAGGGTGAATTGTTTCATTTGGATAAAGCTCAAACTTTTGAAACTAAAATTTGTGATGCACTAAAACTGTGACATGCTTTTTAGCTCAACTTTACTTTGTAAAGTTTGAGCTATTGCCATGGCTTTGTCGTCCGTGTGTACGTGTGTGCGTGTGTAAGTAAGGCGTCAACAATGCAGGCTACAGGTCGTACCTCTGGTCGGATCATTATGAAATTTGTCATAGCTGTTGACATCAACATTTAGACCAGAATGATTAATTTTGGGGTCATTCGGAAAAAAAACATGGCCGCCAGTGGCCATCTTTGATTTTACTCTTTGTATGACTAAATTCTTTAGCATGGGCTACAGTGGCCATCTTTGATTTCAAAATGCAATCCATTAGCACGGGCTACAGGCCGTACTGTTTGTCTGATCGTCATGAAATTTGTCATGGATGTTAATATTGACATGTAGATGGGAACGAGTAATTTTGGGGTCATTCGGCCCAAAAACATGGCCGCCAGCAGCCATCTTGGATTTTACTCTTTGTATGACTAAATTCTTTAGCACGGGCTACAGGTCGTACTTTTAGTCTGATCATCATAAAATTTGTCAAGAATGTTAATAATGACATGTAGATGGGAACGAGTAATTTTGGGGTCATTCGACCGAAAAACATGGTCGCCAGCAGCCATCTTGGATTTTACTCTTTGTATGACTAAATCCTTTAGCACGGGCTACAGGTCCTACATTTAGTCTGATCATCATAAAATTTATCAAGAATGTTAATAATGACATGTAGATGGGAACGAGTCATTTTGGGGTCATTCGGCCAAAAAACATGGCCGCCAGCAGCCATCTTGGATTTTACTCTTTGTATGACTAAATTCTTTAGCACGGGCTACATACAGATTGTACCTTTAGTCTGATCATCATAAAATTTGTCATGAATGTTAATAATGAAATGTAGATGGGAACGAGTCATTTTGGGGTCATTCAGCCAAAAAACATGGCCGCCAGCAGCCATCTTTGATTTTACTCTTTGTATGACTAAATCCTTTAGCACGGGCTACAGGTCGTACCTTTAGTCTGATCATCATAAAATTTGTCATGGCTGTTGAAATTGGAATGTAGATGGGAACGAGTCATTTTGGGGTCATTCAGACAAAAAATATGGCTGCCAGCGGCCATCTTGGATTTCAAAATTTAATCCATTAGCACAGGCCACAGGTCGTACTGTTCGTCTGATCATCATGAAATTTGTCATGGATGTTAATATTGACATGTAGATGGGAATGAGTAATTTTGGGGTCATTCGGCCAAAAACATGGCCGCCAGCAGCCATCTTGGATTTTACTCTTTGTATGACTAAATTCTTTAGCACGGGCTACAGCTCGTACCTTTAGTCTGATCGTCATAAAATTTGTCATGGATGTTACCGATGACATGTAGATGGGAAAGACTCATTTTGGGGTCATTCGTCCAAAAACATGGCCACCAGCAGCCATCTTGGATTTTACTCTTTGTATGACTAAATTCTTTAGCACGGGCTACATGTCGTACCTTTAGTCTGATCATCATAAAATTTGTCAAGAATGTTAATAATTACATGTAGATGGGAACGAGTCATTTTGGGGTCATTTGGCCAAAAAGCATGGCCACCAGCAGCCATCTTGGATTTTACTCTTTGTATGACTAAATTCTTTAGCATGGGCTACAGGTCGTACTTTTAGTCTGATCGTCATAAAATGTGTCATGTATGTTAACGATGACATGTAGATGGGAACAACTCATTTTGGGGTCATTTGGCCGAAAAACATGGCCGCCAGCAGCCATCTTGGATTTTACTTTTCTCTTCATGTCTATAAACTAGTATTAGACATTCAACTTTCCACATTCCTAATCGCTCCATTGACTAATACATTAAATTATTCCCTTTCCAAGTTGAGCTACAGTGTCATTGACACTTTCATTTCAAGGCGTACACAGTTTGAAGTGTTTGGGGGCATTCCCCTCACAGGCTGCACAAATAACACTAAAGTGCACTGTTAGGTAAAAAAAAATATCAATGTCTGGTTCGGGTTACATGGCAGAAACAATTAGGATTGGTATGTAGGCTGGAAATATTGTTTAAATTAATTTTTAGTTCAACTTTATAACAAAAAGTTTGAGCTATTGCCATGGGTTGGCGTCTGTCATCCGTGCCTGTGTGTGTCTGTCAATGCACCCATCCATGCATCAACAGTTTTCTTCGGCTTGCCCTACAAGCTGCATTCCCTCATCCGATCTTCACCAAACTTCATATGTAGCTTCAGGGTGACTTATAGATGGGATCTATAAAAAAATTCTGAATTTGATGAAAAACATGACCTCCAACAGCCATCTTGGATTTCAAATTTGAATCCATCGGCACACCAAGCAGCCCACATTTATTGGAGAATTGATTTGATAATTTACAGGCATGTTTAGAATCACTAGATGGGAGCTATCATATATGAATTTTTTTTTATCAAAAACATAGTCGATGGCAGCCATCTTGGATTTTACTCTTTGCATGACTAAATCCTTTGCCACACCCTACAGACCACATCTCTCATCTAATGATCACCAAACTTCATATGGATCTTCGGGGTGAACTCTAGATAGGAACGTCCTATTTTGACGGAAATTCATTGAAAAACATGGCCGCAAGTGGCCATCTTGGAATTTACTCTTTGTATGACTAAATACTTTGTCTTATCTTACAGACCATATCCCTCATCCGATCTCACTTTATATGGATCTTCAGTGTGACTTCTTCTTTATCATTCTTTTCATTGCTCAGCAAAAAAATTCACTCCTCCCCAAGTTGAGCTACAGTGTCATTGACACTTTCATGTTTTTATTTTGAATTATTCTTATGGATTTTCGTGTCTTCTGGAAGATTTCGATAAGATTAAAGACTATTTTCTTGACTTTGTATAAACTTAATAAACAATGCCTTGACAGACAACAACCTATTGAAATATTTTTTCGTGAAAGCCATGGGAAAAAAACTATAGGAAGAGAGTTTCATGATGGGAGCTATGCTGGTGCAGCATTAAAGATTCTGTGCCACTGCATTCTCTTATATATGTGAGGCTACCTATATGGACTCGCATATATAAGAAAATACATTGGCACAGGGTTTTTACAAACTTTCAGGCAGCTCCAGTCATAGAAGGGTTAAAATAGGTTAAGTAGGGAAACCCGAACCATAAATATTTGTTTTTGGCATTACCTGTAAAGGAACTAAAAGAATATCTTGAAGATGTTTTTATTGAGGTTTTTTTCTTTCTTTTACCATACCAAGCTTATAGCCCTTTTCACTTATTTTGATGAAGTCATGTTGGTTGCTATGGAATATCATCTGTTTACTCATGTTTCCATGAATTATCTGTTTTTGTTTACCAAGGATTTACTTGATTATTGTTATAAACTATAAGCTACAACATGATAGTATTCAGCATGTCAGTTGACAAAAGACCTACATAATGGTCAAAAGCTTAATTATGCTAATAAAGTATAACAATGTCAAGAATGAATTTATAAATCGCTCATTATATTGTATTGTGTCTTACTTCAGTTGTAGTTGGCTGATTAAATTTAAATATTAAATTCTCTTGTTTCTGTGACACCAAAGAAATTGAAGAAGCCACCTTTGGGGCTGTTTTTTCAGTGACAATTAAGAAATAAATGCACTGTGCATTGGCCCGTATAGTCGAATATGACCACAAATATACAAAGCGGAGTTCTACAATCAGTTTTATGGTCAAATTATACTATACATGCCAATTCGCAGTGTATTTATTTCTACTGTAATTAGACTATGTTTTCATCATAATAGTATTGACTTATACGTATAGTAATGCCCTAATTAATTGACCTCTTAACCACAGCAGAATTATGGGTAACTTTTCAGGATTTAGTCGGAAATATGACAGCTTTCCGACGAATGGCAACAAGCCATATTTCCGACTAAATCCTGAAAAGTTACCCATAATTCTGCTGTGGTTAAGGAGTCGATTATTTAGGGCATTATTGTAGATTTTGATTTCCGAAGCCAACTATATAGTCCAATTTAGATCACTACGTGGTATGATTTTCCATACACACAATATATCCTGTGTAAAATTATGAGTAACTCACGTTTGATCTTTCTTTGTTTACGCTCAGAGAAGAACCGAACTGTTAGGGAGTTGTGAGGTCAAAAGAGTGTATTCTTTTGTCAATTACTACTTTCAGTTGACAACTCTTGTGTAGTTTTCTATGGTATATACCGGGTCACTTTCACAATTGTGATATTTTATTACCATCATTTGGTATTTTAGATGAGTGGTACCTTACATGTAATTTTTGAATCCCCCATTCACATTATATACAACATATTCCATTTTATATTTTATATACCCGTTTCCCATTTGAAGTTGGTGATGCTCACCCATTAGTCACATCAATTATGAAATTTATCATACTGCAAATTAGGGGATACACGTGTATAGAAACTGAACAGAAGGGAAAAAGTACGGTAACTAACTAAAAACAGTGTTAATTTGAGACTGTAGATACTTCCCAGAAGATGAGGCCTAAGTAGATTGAGGTCCCCAGATGTAGGGTCTGGGGACCTCATTCTGCATATGGCAGACACACTATTTCAAGGCTTGAATAGCAGCTAAAAAGTTAACATTTCTCTTTGCATTTTCAGAGCACTTGCCTTGTCAAGGACCTCACAACATTAGGGACATCATTTGAGGTTGAACAGGGTTTACTGTACGAGGAGAACCATAAACTGAGGAAGAAAGTCAGCAGCTTAAGAGGTAACCATATTAGGTCAAAATAAAATAACTGCTAGATTCAGGCCTCAATATATGGTGCTGGACATTTGAAGAATGAGTTCCCCAGAGGGTGATTTTATTGACGTTACCCTGCACAGCAGCATCACTAAATTCACCCTCGCGAGACCTCATCTTCTCTGGAAAGTATCTTGTTATCAACTTATTTTTTTTTTCGAAACATTTTTAGAAAGTTTCTTTTTTAAGTCTCGTTTTTAGTTCAGTTTCTCTATATGCCAAAATTGGCAGACACAATGCATATTGAGGTGGCATATTTTGAGGCCTGGCTAGATTTTCATCATACAGCCTGCTTCAATTATTAATCTATCTCTTCCGGGCCACAATTACAACATAATTTTCAAAAACCTGATTTCATGCATACAGATAACTTTTTCTGTGAATACAATATTGACAAACTGAAGATGAGGTATATTATTTTTCAATAAAGGCAAAATAAAGTGGATTATTCCTGAAGTTGTAGAGCAAAATATAGTTGTGGATAGTGTTCTCCCGCTTGCTATGCGGAAATGTTTGGGACGTAGCAGATGGGAGAACTCCATCTCTATATGAGATCACCTGAAGTTTCATGGCCAATCTGTTCTAAAAATATCATAGGGTAGCGTCAATAAATTCACCCTCTGGGGACCTCATTCTGCAAATGTCCAGTACCATATCTTGAGGCCTGGTCACAGTTCCCATTGTTCAAGTCAAAAATAATGTTGAAATCATTTGACATTCTTCAATTATTGAATAACTAGCTGAAACAGGTCCCTCTACAGCCCTTTTGTGCGCGAAGCATTTACACATGGATAGGTAATTGGGGGGGGGGGCGGGGCTAACCCCGGGATTCTCGAAAAGGGCCTTTTTCCTAACCACTAGCCAGTGCATTTCTCTTATATTTGCGAGGCTGTCTATGAGAAACTCGCTGTGACGGTAAATATTGTTAGGCCAATGTATTCTATTATATATGTGAGGCTCCCTGTGGGAGACTCACATATATAAGAGAATGCATTTGGCACAGGATCTTTAATGCTGTACCAGCAAAGCTCCCATCATGAAAGGGTTAATTGTTGATCTGTGTTTATTTTACAGCCTCTCTGTTTTACGATCATGGTTGGACGAGAGAGCAGTTGGATACACTTCTTCTGAATGAGACGGGCTTCAGTCGTGTTCCTGATCACATCCCTAATTCCACTCCAGACATGCTTAAAATGTACGAGAATGATCATACCGGTACCGAATATGATCAACGTGTGACAACCAAACGATCTTCATCAGAACGATCTAGTCTTGATGAGGAATATGTTCCGCCTTCTAGTAAGAAGAGGGCTGAATCTAACCCTGTATCTGCAAGGTCGACTTCATCAAATAAGAAAAGGACTTCCAAAACTTTGGGAGAGAGATCGGAATCAAAAAGTTTTCTTTTGTTGAATGATCCAGCCGTATCGGAGAGTTCACCATTACTAAATCTTCATTACGAAATGGAAAATTTACAGTCATTAAGTCGTCAATATGCATCCGAAAGTGTGCAGTCGTTGAATCATAAACCTGCATCTGAAAGTTCGTTGAATGATTTCAAAGAGGAGAGTGCTATTCCAGTGACTATGAGAACACCTACGGTAGTGGTTAGACGGTCTACTCCTGATGAGACTGAGATGAAAAGGAGGAAAGCTATGAAAATATGTGCGGACGCAATTGCGCAGAGTGGCAACCTGGAGGATCGGAGTAAACGAGAAAAGCTGAGACAGGCTTCGCTCGAAGCATCCAATTCGGCTGTCGAATGGCAGAAGATGTCAGCAGGTGACAATAAAATCATTCTGAAAAAAATGCCTTCAAAATCGTCTCATGTGAAGGCTGACAACAGTGATGTAATGTTGAAAACACAGCCTGTCTCTCGTACTTCAGATGATGCTCAAAATGAGGACGTAATTACTGACTCACATCACCGAAATTCGCCACAGCTTGATGCTAAGTCAGCAACTAAACAGCTTGATCATGTATGTGATGTGAAACAATCAGTTTCTACTTTACTTTGTGATGAGGATGTTATAGAAGAACCTTGGAAACCTTTGCCGCCATCATCTGGACTTGAGCCAGGAGAGGTAACGAGAAGTAAGAATGTCAAACTTAGGACAAATTCTGTCGAACAGAAGGACTCAAATAGTGCTAATGATCTTCCATTCAATCTCGAGAAAGAGATGGAGCTGGAGGTTTCTGATGTTAGGAGGGTTATCACCCCTGAACCTGTTGGGGTGCCAGAACCTGTGGTAGCTGGCGGTATAAGTCCGGCTAATGACGATTCTCATATACCTCAATTACATGAGAACACACAGGCCAAACTTATGCTGGGGGAGGATGATATAGTGACGATAAGTCTCTCTCAAGAATGGCTCGATGCTGAAGAAGATTCCACCCCATTTTAAGACGTATTCAGGGTTCATGACCTCCAGTTACAACAACATACAAAATCTAATTTGACATCATTTTTCACTTTGTTCTTTTAAAAACAAATGTTAAAAACCAGATATGGGGAAACCTGTGCCAGTTCATTGTCTTATATCTGTGAGTCTCCCATAGGGAGCCTCACATATATAAGAGAATACATTGGCCTAACAATATTTACCTTGACGTAAGCCAGTGCATTCTCTTATATATGTGAGGCTCCTATGGGCATATATAAGAGAATGCACTGGCACATGATTTTTAATGCTACACCAGCGCAGCTCCGTCTTGGAATGGCTAAACTAGATCTATAAATACAAAAGAGAATATAATTTTCTTATCGAAAATTTGATTCTAAAACAACGAAATGATATGAAACAAAATGCATGGAAAATTCAATATTAAACAAAATAGTATCTATAATGTAGCAAAAAAACTCATTCCAAACAAAATAGAATATATTTATATGAAGTACTGCTCATTTCAAACAAGTTATTTTATACACTGAAATCTAAATAAATGTAAAATAGGTTTTGTAAAAATTAGCCTGCAACCTTGAGTACATCTTTAAACCTGAGGTTCATGATGGGAGCTGCGCTGATGCAGCATTAAAGATCCTGTGCCAGCGCATTGTCTTATATATGTGCGTCCACCATAGGGAGCCTCGCATATATAAGAGAATGCACTGGCTTACAAGGTAAAGGTAAATATTGTTAGACCAATGTATACTCTTATATATAAGAGAATGCATTGGCACAAGTTTTTCGCAATATATCAGGAAACTCCAGTCATGGAAGGGTTAAAGGTACTCAATCCGATTAAGCACCCCTAAATTACTATTTCTTTGGCTTCGGGGGTAAAAAATATTTTATTCGAGTTGAGGAACCCACCCATCAAAGCTCAGAGTGATCAGATATCGATTTTTGAAGTTTGTTAATTTTTGGAGATGTGAGTCAGAACCTCGTGCTCAAACAGACAAATTGTGGGTGTAAGATGGATAATAGTGTTGGGAGGTTATAGAATTTACGATTCGGTTTCGTTTTTTTGGGGTAAAAAAACCTCGGTTTCGGTTTTGGTTTTAGTATGCAATCGCTTAACATATAGCAATTAGTCCAACACAACTGGACAAAACAGGCACTACCAGTTACAGAGGGTCATAATAAGTTGGGGAACAGCTTGCTGTGTTGCTAAATCATGAATTTTAATGAGAATGTGAGATAAAAGTCATATTGAACATCAAGTTTAAGGAAACACAAAATAGTTGTGCCCGACTGACCATATTTCTTGATGCTGACCATAAACTCTTTTTCCGACTATATATCCCCCATACCAAAATCAAAACATAAAAGTGAAACGCAAATACAGCGATGTTTCATGCATACAAGATGAAGTCCCTTGCGACTTATATTGATACCGATATCGTTTAAAGACAAGGCCGTGTTAATCAATCAGATACGATGTAGCATGTGCCCAGTTCCTCGAAATTGATGATGTAATTACGCTTTTGATGTTCCCGCTCAGTATGTGGGTTAGAGATACCGTTACGCGCAAAAATAACTGCCGCGATCAACAAGACGCTAATAAGTGCACGTACATTACACGGCAATTGGCCGGCTCAAATTCGTAATATTTCGTTGAACGTTATAGATAAAAGTTAAATTTTATTGACCGATTAGCCGGGAGAATGAAGTTTCAGAAATTGCAGTTCTAACTACCGACTTTATTTCCGCACGGAACAAAATGTTTCGTCATGCACACGTCATCAATTCAAATAAAGTGCACACTTATTCTAAGACAGCTAGTTGACAATAAAGGTGACAAAAGTCAACGACTTACTGCATGCAGTTCGTGTTGACTGTGGCCACTCATCGATCGATTGTAGGTTCCAGAACAAAAAGTTTCTGGACCATTTCCCACGTGGTATAACATTTCTTTTCGTTCGCATTCTCATTTTTCCAACGACATGCTTACTCATTTCAGTTTCGTTTCGCAACGCAATTTATTTGACGCTTACGATATAATAACAACACATATCTGAGACGAAATTGACACATTCCGATATATAATTGATCAGAGGCCGATTATTTGACAACAGTATCAACTAACAAGTCGATTCAATTGTAAAATAAACATACAAAAAAAAAACTTTAATGTCGGTTGGGGCAGAATCACGTTGGTCGGTAATTTTTAAAACCGAAACCGAGTTGTTTTCTCGGTCAACCGCACAACACTAATGGATAACTCTAAAATCAAGTGGTTATTATTGTTAATAGTAACCACTTAATTTTCGAGTTATCCATCTTACGCAATTTGTCTGTTTGAGCACGAGGTTCTGACCCACATCTCCAAAAATTAACAAATTTCAAACATCGATATCTAATCACTCGGAGCTTTGATGGGTGGGTTCCCTGACTCGATTCAAATATTTTTTTACCCCCAAAGCCAAAGAAATAGTAATTTAGGAGCGTCTAATCGGATTGAGTACCTTTAACCTTTGGTTATTGAATGGTTTCTACCGTTGAGTTATAAACGTATATATTAGAGCAATTAGTGCTACTCACCTTCCATTCAATCTCAAGGACAAGCCTGGGAATAGTGTGTCTGACATTGCAGAATGAGGTCCCCAGAGGGTGAATTTAGTGACGCTACCTCACACGATGGGCTAGCATCACCGAATTCACCCTCTGGGAACCTCATTGTGCTTAGGCCTTGACTGCTATGGGAGACCTATGATCAGATTGAAATACCCCAGTTGAAGTAGGTGATGCTCACCCATTAGTCACTTTGATTATGCATTTTATTTTCCGGGATATAGAACCTGAATAGAAGGGGAAAAATAACTATAGATACTTCCCAGAAGATGAGGGCTAAGTAGAATGAGGTCCCCAGAGGGTGAGTTTCATGATCCTAGCCCGATGTCCTGGGTAGCATCACTAAATCCACACTCTGGGGACCTCATTCTGCCAGTTTCACACACACTAATTCCAGACTTGACCCTTGAATGTTGAATCAATTCTCAGTTATAAAAGTATACATTAGAACAGTCTTGTTAATTTTGAGGGCTGTTTTGTTAATAAAGCAGACTACAGACAGAAAAGCAGATAATACAAGAGCAGAATGATTCATATTCATATGTGGCAAATAGGTCATTTGTTGAACTTATTATCTGAACATTTCCTAAGAGAGCTACTCATCAATGATTTTTTAGTATAAAAAGATTAAAGGTACTCAATCCGATCAGACGCTCCTATATTACAAATTGCGGTTGTAAGATGGATAACTCGAAAATCAAGTGGTTACTATTAACAATAATAACCACTTGATTTTAGAGTTATCCATCTTACAACCACAATTTGTCCGTTTTTAGCATGTGGTCCTGGAAAAAATCTGTTCACAAACAATAGAAACAGCAAATTTCAAACATCGATATCTAATCACTCTGAGCTTTGATGGGTGGGTTCCTCAACTCGAATGAATTATTTTTTACCCCGAAGCCAAAGAAATAGTAATTTAGGAGCGTCTGATCGGATTGAGTACCTTTAAGGACTATGGGTACTGGTTTGTGTATGGAAAGTGGTTAAAGGATTTATTTTTTCAACCTGGAATAAAATACAATGTATGAGAATTTTGAATTATATGAAAAGTGATTATAGTCCATATGCATGTGGCATAGAGTTTAACATACATAGCTTAGACCATATGCATGTGATATATGAAATTACAAAGATAAAATATATATGACCATTGAAATGAGAGCAGAAAGACAATTACATATTATATACTATAGGTATATCAAATTGCTAGAGATAAATCAAATCTGGTAATATGAAATATCAGAATAGCAACGAGTGGAAACAAGCGCCATACTAAAAAAACTAGAATAATTGTCATATTGTTCAACATTAACTCCCAACACTAATTATATCTATACACTCCTGAATACTATGAGTAATTATAGTATTGATGCACAGTCATTGTCAGATCACATCTGAATCCATGGGTGCATCGACTGTAAACATAGGCTTCCCTCGTAACTATTCTGATGTCATACATTATCAAAACTCGAATAACAAAGTCACACATTGATGTCCTATGTTGCTATGCAGTTGTTGATTCACAACACAAATAGAAACAAGTTGTCAATTGTACTCACGCATTAATGGGATCCACAGCCTAAGCAGAATGAGGTCCCCAGAGGGTGAATTTGGTGATGCAAGCCCACTGTGCGGGGTAGAATCACTAAATTCACCCTCGGGGTCCTAATTCGACAAATTTCAGACACACTATTTCCAGGTTTGGTCATACTCTGCATGTATCTGTTCGTCCTAGTGACCAGTTTGTTTTATAGGACAGTGAGAGGAGCACTTATTTCTCTCCTCGTGAGTGCCCTTAAATGGCATTGAGGATGTCGATATCTGCAGTGTGAATTTTGTCGTCGCTCAGGTTGTTCCAGTTTAGTATGGTGCTTGGGAAAAGTATTTAAACTGGTTAAGATTGTCTGGTTTGGTTTGAAAATAGCTTGTTGTTGACCGTTCCACAATCACAATGTTACTATACACACAGTCCTCAAATATTTTGGCTTTGATGTTCCTTTTTTAGGTATGTGTTTTTGTCAGCTATTTATTGGATAATATTGCGGGGGGGGGGGGGGGGGGGGGGGGGTTTGCGACCCCTGAACCACTTTATAAAAGAGAGCCAGGCACTTGTTTCTGCAACACTCTTCTAAAGTTCTAGGTTTTAGTGCATCCTAGTGACATAGTCCTTATCCTTGTATTGTAGTCTCTGGTGATTAGTGATTATTGGTGCTGATTTTCTTTGCACCTTTTCCACCCCAATAAGTGCTGTGGGTCATCAAGCGTGGAAATAGTATGTCTGAGATTTGCAGAATGAGGTTCTCAGAGGGTGAATTTAGTATCGCTATCCCGCACAGTGGGCTAGCATCACCAAATTCACCCTCTCGGAACCTCATTCTGCTTAGGCCTCAACTACTTCTGGAGACCTAGGATCAGATTGATGTTCCCCAGTTGAAGTTGGTGATGTTCACCCATTAGTCACAGCGATTATGCATTTTGTCTTCTGCTAATTAGGGGATATAGAAACTGAACAGAAGGTAAAAATTAACTATAAGCAATGTTAATTTGAGACTATAGACACTTCCCAGAAGATGAGGCCTAAGCAGAATGAGGTCTCAGTTCCTATATCCCCTAAATTGCTGAAGATAAAATGTATAAATGAGGTGACTAATGGGTGAACATCAACTTTAACTGAGAACTTCAATTTGATCCTGAAGTCTGCAATGCTTGGTGACCTGGCGGCCTTTTATTTATTTCTCTTGGTCTCTGTTTGCCGTCCTAAAATAGTTTAAATACAATAGAGCATGTCTGGTCATTTAACTACGCAAGCATAGTACTTCATGAACTATACTAAACCAACTGGAATCTATACCTACATAGTCAACTCCAAGCCATGCTCTATTTATTAACCCTTCCATGACTTCCGAAAATTTTGCGAAAACCCTGTGCCAATGCATTCTCTTATATATGTGAGTCTTCCATTATATTAACTGAGTGCACTAAATTTGAGGGGGGGGGGAACCTTGCATATACAAGAGAATACATTGGATACCTTGACCATGTAAGCCATGCATTCTCTTATATATGTGTGACTCCCTACAGGAGACTCACATATATAAGAAAATGGCACAGGATCTTTAATGCTTCATCAGTGCAGCTCCCGCCATGAAAGGGTTAACATAACACTCCTGTATGGAGCCTCACACAGACCAAAGCAGACAACAGTCATCAGTGTATTGTTCTCTCTGTCTGAGGCTCCATAAAGGGTTAATAAAATATATCGGTGTGAGAAGATGAGCCCAGAGCTCAAATTACATTCTCAAAATGAATTGTTTATTTAAATTCCTTCCTAGTATGTTGAGCGATATATGATATCACTTTAGATGATAGGAAGTCATTATCAAGCCTTGAAATAGGGTGTCTGTCATTTGCAGAATGAGGTCCCCAGAGGGTGAATTTAGTGATGCTACCCCGCATAGCGGGCTAGCATAACCAAATTCACCCTCTGGGAACCTCATTCTGCTGAGGTGTAAGCAGAATGAGGTCCCCAGAGGGTGAATTTGGTGATGCTAGCCTGCTATGCGTGGTAGCATCACTAAATTCACCCTCTGGGGGACCTCATTCTGCAAATGACAGACACCCTATTTCAAGGCTTGGTCATTATTGTTCCGCATTGTTGTGGTACTTTAATTCGAGTATTGAGTGTTATTATACTGTTGGTACCAAGGACCGACCTAGAGCGTGACATCTCCCTAAAATGCGCCACTATTCCCTATTTTTCTCCCAGGGAGGAAGTGAATTCTCTCCTATATTATGACCATATACCAGTCTGCATATGTCCAAACAGCATATTTAAAGTATATCTACTGATTATAATGGTGGTGTTATTCACTGTAATCATTTTATAAATGGGCTATTGTATTGCATAATATTATATCATAGAATGGTGATGTTGTGGTGTAAATTGAACTTCAGCCTGTAATAATCAGTCTTTATGACTTCTCCCTGATAACAGTCGGAGTCCACTTCCTCCTAATAACCAAACAGTGAGAAGTGACTTCTCCCAATTTGAAACCTCCAGGCTGGTCCCTGTTCGATTCAGTGGGTGATAACACCGGTTCACCAGAAAATGATGTTAGGAAGTTATAACAACAAAGCCATGCAGATTTCAAAATCTATACGTCATCTGTGATAACTGAAGGTATTATAGAACCCAGGTTAGGTATGATTTTATGCCTAGACACCGTCAAATAGCTGTTAGAAAACAGATTTAACTACTTGTTAGCATGAAATTATAATGTTTCTCTGCCTTGAGTCACAGTACTATGAAAACTGGTACATAGAGGTACCTACAATTTTAGTTTAAATATAGAAATAGCTCATGAGTGTCTGGAAAGAAATATAAATTTTTCACGAGGAGAGGCCTTGAGTGAAAATTTGATATTTCTTTTCAGACACGATTGAGATGTTTCAGGTATTTAAACAAAAAAACTGTTGGTATTCTTTTTATTATATTCACCTTTTTAATGCTGACAATCGATAAATTATGTGGCATTTTTACTTATAATAGTGTAGCAACTTCGACAAATTACTCAGCAAGAATACTTCCTACTTTTCGTAAGTGCACAATTACCTAGATAAAGCAACAAGACTCATGCAAAGAAATGAAACATGGAAATAAAAACTAATAAGTCCCACTGACACCACCGTCAAAATATAAATCCCACTGCACCCTCAGCTGCATGGAGCATGATCAGTTGCAGCTAGCCAATCAAAAACACTGAATAGCTGACGACACTTGATTAATCGATAATAAGATGTCGAGAGTGTCTGTTTCAACTTTACGCGCATGTGATTTTCTTTGGAAACCTTTTCGCTTATTTTACTTCTGCCTTCTACTTATGGTGGTTCTAATGTGAAATGACCAATTGAATTATAAGAAATAACTCTGTTTCGAATAAGGCAATTAGTCATAACCGTAAAGCTTGCAGAAAAATTTACAAAAACACAGTGATAAAATTTGTCTTCAAATATAACAAAACCTACAGTTAAAAAACTAAATTGTATTTCACTGTGGCTTCTAAGAGATACATTCGAAGATCTATATTTCGGTAATTTCCTGCTATTTTGTAGGCAAGCATATAATAAAAGTTATCACTTCTATTCATCCATGGTTGTCAGATCAAGATCTTAGTATATATTTTAATATCGCGGAAGTCCACTAAATGTGGGTAAAATGCTATCTGTAGCAGCGGTCTTATCGAGAGATAAACCCTACCATTTACAGTAATGCCCTAATTAATCGACTCCATAACCACAGCTGAATTATTGGTAACTTTTCAGGATTTAGTCGGGGAGAGCTTTCCGATGAATGGCAACAAGCCATATTTCCGACTAAATCCTGAAAAGTTACCCATAATTCAGCTGTGATTATGGAGTCGATTAATTAGGGCATTACTGTAGTTCATTATTCAAGCTCATCTATCATTTTGCATCTGTTGAAAGATGATTTTTCCAGATGCTTTATTCATCATATTCTATATAACTATTTTTTTCGACATCTATTTTAGACACTTTCATTCCTCTTTTGTACATACTGGTATGTATAGATCATGACCTGTTCACGACTAAAAATATAGTCCCTATCAAAACTGATTTGTATATAGCAATAAAGTCTTGATCATATAGGCGAAATATTTGTATATAATGTTTACATGAGCCATTTGAGAATCGTTATAGTTTCTATATCCATGTATGAATGTTGTTACTCATCAATCTTTTATTCTTGTTTTGTCTGGTTTGTGTGTATTTTTGTCTGTATAGATCGATGTATATGTTCACCCCCATACACTACAGATACTGATCTTTCTCTGAGATCAAAATACATTAAATTGCTTAGGCTATATCATTGTCTCTGTTATATATCCAAAACTGTTTTACAAGCACAGTTCCATCCCAATACATCAACTGATAATGATATATTTCTAAAAACAATTATCCTTATACCCCTGTAACGAAGTTATGGAGGTGGGAGTATACTGGAATCCGCTTGTCTGTCTGTCTGTTTATCCAAACTTGTATTCCTAAATTGTTCAGTCAATTTTTTTCACTTCAATGGTCTGCTTGTGGTGATACCTAAAAAAAATTACCATTTTTTCATCAGATTTAAATTAATGGTAGGAGGCCATAGTCAAGGCACAAGGGTGCAGAATAAATAGAGAACACAACTTCCGTCAAAATTGCAAATCTTTTATCTAAGTCCTTGCAGATAACAGTTTAATTTCGCTCGAGCTGTGCTCTTGTTAGCTCACCTGAGACGAAGTGTCGGGTGGAGCTATAGTCATCACTCCTCATCCGTCCGTCTGTCTGTCCGTCCCGAACTGTAAGATGTAACGTGTTCATATTTGGTGTGGATGTTCCCTAGGTGAATCACATTCAGATTTGTTCAAATGAGGTCACTGGGTGAAATAGTTGTGAAAGCAGGGCCATAACTCTATTCCTCCATAGTAATTCTTAGAACAACTTCTTTTACTGAACTTTTAAGGCAGTATGGATTCATATTTGGTGTGGATGTTCCCTAGTTGACTCACATTCAGATTTGTTAAAATGAGGACACCAGGTTGATTAGTTGAGAAACCAGGGCCATAACTCTATTCCTCCATAGTAATTCTTAGAATGACTTCTTCTTTTGAACGATTTAGCTTACATTTGGTATGGAGAGTCCTTGTGTGACTGGGGTTCAGATTTGTTCAAATGGGGTCACTGGGTCAAATAGGGGCAGGGACATAACTCTTTAAAAAAAAAAAATTAAATCCTTGTTTTAAATCCTTGCCCCCCCACCACCACCACTGCATGTCCCTGCCACCCCACACCAGATCCCTGCAAGGTTCACCCCATTAAAAGCCTTAAGCTGCTTTCACATACATGCAATTAACACATTCGTACGCGCATCGTTTCGATCTCCAATGTTATCGCTGGGGCTTTCACATACTAAACGCGCGTGCATGCGCGCATAACTTTTCGCTCCGAGACCGAAAAGCTGTCCACTTTACGCATAAGCGGACAGGGGTATTCGGTGCGATGTCGTTAATCATGGGATATACCGTAGATAATTTGTGGTGTTTACGAATGAGAATGGTATAATATGTGGGGGCGTTGGCCAGCTGGCACCATGCTATCTAATCTTGGGTCAAATTAAACAAGAATGAAATAATTGTGATGGCAGTTATAGGTCAAGATATACATCAAATGACATCGAATGCCTTGGTTTTGTGGGAAGTAGCATTTTTGCTGGCAGTCTCTCATATAGAAGCGTAGATGCACCATGCCTAAACACAGGTACGAAGCTTGTTTCGACGAGGAGCTGATAGATTCTGTACGCCAATTTGACAACCTGTTTAATCCGAAAAATATTGGATATCACGATTCACAGAGATCGCAAAATTCATGGGAAACAATTTTGAGCGCCATGAAGAACTCGGGACATGGAGAATGTTCAGGCAATTAGCTCTCAGTCCATGCACGATGGCAGGGTGACACAATGTGTATAGTATTTTGTTGTTTATATGGGGAGGGTGGTTCATCTGTTGTTTTAACTGACACTAAATTCATGTCAACATCAATATATATTCAATATTCACTATACCATAATTCAGCATTTGGTATGTTGGTATTTCTGTTAAATATATCAATATCTTGGGATATATTACCAAATTATATTGCTAAATTTCTGTTCATTTAGTCTACATATGTGTATTTGTTCATCCCTATATTGTTGAGTGAAACTGAACACATTTTTTTCAATACTAAAACGATTCATGGATTCGTTGCATGGAGGACAATGAAATGTAAAAGCAATATGGCTTAAAATCTGCGAAACCGCTCCAAACGTTGCGTTTTTTTTTCTCATTTAGTACTAAATTTGAAGACAATGTGGAGAAGTATTTGAGATAAGTAGACCCGATTAAACAATCATTGGAACGTCATCGGGGGAGGAGGAATCCATGGCGAAAGGACAATATGTAAACACAAATAATTCTTCACGCATCCGCTGACGGACACGTACGCGCAGAGGTAAACGGAGGTATGTGAAAGCTCTAAACGCACGTCCGCCTAACGCATGCGTTAAACGCATGTATGTGAAAGCAGCTAGCCTTACACTTTAGTTATATGACATGCCAGGAACTGACTAGCCTTACTTCTCACAGCTGTGTGTTCAGTCATTATAAAGTAACTTTTATCTCAATATCAACATTTATCAGGCTAAGAGAGAAAGAGGTGTGTGAATGAAATTTAATCCTATGTGTTTACAGCAATCTCAAATACAACTCTAACTGTTTGACAGTTTACACATTTATTATTAGTATTAATATTAACCATTTCATTACCAGAGCTATGCTGGTACAGCAATAAAGACCCTGCACCAGTGTATTCTCCTATATATAAGAGAATACACTGGGGTTCAAGATCAAGGAAATATTGTTAGGCCAATATAGTCAGACATCCAAATAAATCACACATGTCCTATTCTCGCAGGGATGTCCCCACATATGTTTGGGGAGGGGGCAAATTTCTCAGATTTGTTCATTGAGATGTAATTTTTTTTCCAAAACCAATTACATATACTAAAATAAAATGAATATAAAATAATAGACCATTGATCAAGAGAAATGAGCTCCTAGTTTTAATATTTGTCCAATATTTATTATTTTATAACAAGGTACTAGTATCATGCCAGTGCATTGTCTTATATATGTGAGTGTCCCATAGGTAGCCTCACCTAAGATAATGCACTGGCTTTCAAGGTTAAGGAGATATTGTTAGGCAAATGTAGACAAGCATCCAAATAAATCACAGATGTCCTATTCTTGCAGGGATGTCCCCATGGGTTGAGGGGGTGGAATTAGCAGATTTGTTCAATGAGATGTAATTTGTTTTCTCAAAATTAATTAATTAGACTAAAATGAATATAAAATAGTAAACTACTTAATTTTTTAACCCCCAGATTACATTATATAAAATATATGCCATATTATATACCATTTGAAAGAGGAAGCTCCAAACATTGTATTATCAACTTATCCAGTATAATAAACTGTGGACATGTTGTTTTTATTGAGTTGCCAAAGAGTTTTGTCATCTAGATTGCAGTAAAAAGCTAAATTATTTTCAATGCAGGGGGAATAACTCTATATATTAAAGATGTAGTTCTTCCCCTTCCATTAAAAAAGTTTGAATTCTGTTGCATTCTGGGATCCAAAGGGGGGGGGTCATTCTATAATTTCAGTAGTTTTTGCCTCACCTGAGACGAAGTCTCCGGTGGAGCTATAGTCATCACCCCTCGTCCGTCCGTCAAGAATTCTTTAAACTTCTCCTCTGGAACCATAAGACCGTATGGGTTCATATTTGGTGTGGAGATTTGTTCAAATGAGCTCACTGGGTCAAATGTGGGCAGGGACATAACTCCAAAAAATATTTAAAATTGCAAGTGAAGTCTGACATTTTTATAATCTTTTCCTGGAGATCTGCTAGAGGTCATTAATTCCCAATTACAACATCAATCTATCATATGTATTGTTCAAATCTTTCAACAGGACATTTAACTCTCCCACACCCACCACTTCGCCAGAACATATTTGGCAAACTTGAAAACTGTTCTTTGAAAGAACCACCAGCTCTATTTAGTTCACATTTAATATTGAGGGTCCTTTGGTGATGTGTGATTCAGATTTGTTTAATCAGGGTCACCAGGTCAAGTAGGTGCAAGGCCAGCTACATTACTCTTTCTCTCCATAGTAATTCATGATACGTCTTCTATGCAAGAATGAAATGGCCTATTTTGCTTATATTTGGTATGAAATTACCTTGGGTGACAGATTTGTGAAAATGGCATCACAAAGTCGAATAAGGGCATTGCCAGAGACATAACTATTTCACAACATAGTAATTCTTAAAGGTACTCAATCCGTAAAGAGGGTCCCCATCTCAACAGATTCCAACAACAACAATCCGATCAGACGGTCCTATATTACTATTTCTTTGGCTTTGGGGGTAAAAAATATTTGATTCGAGTCAAATAATAGATTTCTAAAATCGATATCTAACAAATCTGAGCTTTGATGGGTGACTTCCTCGACTCTAATAAAATATTTTTGACCCCCGAAGCCATTGAAATAGTAATTGAGAGGAGTTTTATTGGATTGAGTACCTTTAAAATATGTATGGAAGAGCCAAGAACTAGTTGGCTTATTTAGCATGGAATGTTCTTGTTTGACTGCAATACAGATATTTTTAATGGGGTAACCTGGAAAAATAGGGGCCAAGCGAAGGACAGTTTAAATCTTAATATCCTTCCTTCACAAGGACCATCAGGTCTATTTTATAAAAAGGCGCTTGTGAGATTGGAAATTTCCAACAATTGGGAAAGTTTGAGATGTCAATTGTGTAATTCCAACCTAAGACTTGGGAGTCTGGAGCCCAGTCGGGAGGGGACTTGTTGGGGGGAGGGGGGGGGGGGGTGGGTGATCAGCAGTGTACAGTTGGTAATTTGGCCACATATCCTGTTTAGATCTAATTCTTTTAAAGTGATTATGAAAAGTTCTGACTGTTGTGGTCTCCAGAGTCCCAGTCTTATCAGTCTTTGCAGTCTGGTGAGCGACCCCACAGTCATTGACTGTCTTGTGAAATATATCATTGCACCATCTGCAATTCATTAGATAAAAGATTCTCAATTTACATGTATATAATGATTGTTTGTAACTTGTGTTCTGACTATTATAAGTTGAATTGCCTTAATTTTATTAATTATATCACCACATTGTGTCTGTCTGTCCAGCCATATATCTCAGCAATGAGTTATAAGATCTTAAAGATGCATAATCAGAATTAATGCTCCCTAATTACTATTTCTTTGGCTTCGGGGGTAAAAAATATTTGATTCAAAATGTGGAACCCACACATCAAAGCTCGGAGCGATCAGTTATTGATTTTTGAAATTTGTTATTTCTCGAGATGTGCACTAATTTGTGGCCTGGAAAAAAGTCCTCAAACTGATGGTCTCAGACAAAATTACGGATAGAGATGGATAACTCTAAAATCAAGTGGTAATACGGCCAAATTTTGTGATACTCAAGTAATAATATGGCCATATTTCGTTGAACAACATGTTGATAAATAACACGTTTTACGATATTTTATACTATAGCTGACAGTGGTTAGCATTATTTTGTTGTAATTAATCAATTCTGATGACTAAAGTGTATATTGAAGAAATGTTGTTGCTGATGTTGTAACTCTGATCGGATTGAGTACCTTTAACTTTGGAATGTATGTTTGCCAGCAGGAATGCTATCAAAGAGCGCCCAATAACGACTTCACGTTTTCTATTATAGAGTTATTCTTCTTTGTTCATCTGTAAATAATGGATTCTGTCTACCACAAAGATAACTTCGCGATGGTTTATCGGAACTCAATTAAATTTGATACGGAGGTTCACCACCAGGAGTGCTTTCAATATATGTTTAACCATTTCTATACTAAATACTCATCGATGAGTATAAGTTCCCTTTGGAAATGTTCAAGTAATAAATTTCAACAATCATTGGTCATTTGTTGAACTTATTATCTGAACATTTCCCAATTATGAATATGAATACTTGTGCAGTTGTATTATCTTTTTGTCTGTCTGTCGTCTGCTCATATGCCCTAAACATCCCTGTATACTATTATAACTGAGATAGAATCCATTCAGTAAAGAAAGGGTTAATAAACACCTAAAAAAGTAAGTTCCCCCTCATATAATACCCTATATTTCCTGTTATTCATCAGAATCTTATGAATTTTTAGCTCACCTGAGACGAAGTGGAGCTATAGTCATCACTTCTCGTCTGTCCATCCGTCCATCCGTCTGTCGCACCGTCCATCCGTCAACAATTCTTTGAACATCTTCTTCTCTGATTCCATTGGACGGAATGGGTTCATATTTGGTGTGGATGTTCCCTAGGTGAATCTCATTCAGATTTGTTCAAATGAGGACACTGGGTGAAATAGTTGCAATGCCAGGGCCATAACTCTGTATTTCTTACAACGACTTCTTCTCAAATATTTTTGGGCCGAATTGTTTCATATTTGGTACAAAGTGTCCTTGGGGGGACTGTTATTCAGATTTGTTCAAATAAGGTCACTGGGTCGATTGTGGGCGGAGCCAGTGACATAATTCCAAAAAAAATTAATTATTTGTTAAATTCGGATTTTGGGAATTTTCACCTTACTCAATTTAACAAACAGAAAATTTATTTTTTAATCATTTCATAAAAAAGTGACACCATTAAACAGCTGCAGAGTTATGAAAATTTAATCTTCTGAAATTACAGAAATATTCCTTTGCCCACCCCCCTCCCACATAGCCCAGATCCACCCCACCCCATCCCCCACCACACCCCACCCTGCAGTGGACTGCACCCAACCAATATTCCTTCCAAATCTCCAGCTTCCACTTAATACCTGTTCTATTAAAGTTGCAGATATATCTTTGTGGATAGATGGAGAGAGACACAGGTCATTAATCTAGATTAGAATAATATGTCATCTAGCAGCTTGTGTAAACATTGAAACTGCTAGCAATTTAAACAAACTCCCTGAATTTAGTGTGTCTGACATTTGCAGAATGAGGTCCCCAGAGGGTGAATTTAGTGTTGCTACCCTGTACAGCATGCTAGCATCACCAAATACACCCTCCATGGACTTAATTATGCTTAGGCATAATCTTCTTGGAAGTATCTTAAGTATCAAATTGAAATTTTGTTTTAGTTAATTTTTGACTTGTTCCCTTCTGTTCAGTTTCTATGTCCCCCTAATTTGCAGAAGATAAAATGCATAATTGAGGTGCTCAATGGGTGTGTATTACCAACTTCAACTGTAGAACTTCAATCTGTTCCTAGGTTACCCATGGCTGGTGAGGCCTAATCAGACTGAGGATGAATCTGGTGATGCTAGCCTGCCTTGCAGAATATTGTCATTAAATTCACCTTTTGGGGACCTCATTCTGCAAATGTCAGACACACTATATTCAGACTTGGCTGGCATATTATTTTCTTAACCACGCTCACTCATACCGATGAAATCATACCCTGATTTTTCAAAGAAACATTTGGGGGGTGTATATTGGCTTGAATTTGTCTTCTGTCTGTCAGGCGGTCCTGCCAATCGTCAGTCTGTTGGGATGTCTATCCATCCATCTATCAACATTTGTTTTCTTCTCCATATTAACGACCAAATATGTTTATATATCTCAGTGTGCATGTTCCCTAGGTGACTCACAATCAGATTTGTTCAAATAAGTTCATCAGATCATATAGGTGCAAAGCTAGGGCCATAACTCTTTCCCTCCATAGTAAATCTTTAAATAATTTCTTTTCAAGAACCATTAAGCCTATATTAGCTTATATTTGGTATGGATGGGCCTTGGGTGACCAGGTTCAGATTTGTTCAAATGGGGTCATTTTTAGGAAATGAGGTCCCCAGAGGGTGAATTCGTTGATGATATTCCACCTTGGGAAATAGTGTCATTAAATTTACCTTTTGGGGACCTCATTCTGCAAAGATCAGACATACCAAATACAGACTTGGCTGCTCCAATATTATTTTCTTAACCACCAGTTATCCAGGTGAAATCATATCCTATTGAATATTGGGGGTGGTATGAATATGCGGGGGGTGGTATATTGATAATACCAGATGAATGGATCTCATACTAGTAGATGGAGATTCACATTTGTTCTAAGGAGCAGAGCTAAGAGATTTAACTCTCCTCTATCCTGTTTGGTACTGGTATAATAATATTGATTTCTAGGCAGCCTGGGGGGCGGGCAATGTTTGAGGCAATGGGGAAGGAGTGTAGAGGGTGGGGTTTTGACCCCCTACTTTGATCAAAATTTAAACAGTTGAAAATTTCATGCCTGGTATAACATCTGTTGTATATTAGATGTTCACATAAAAAATAGTTAGAATTGTTCTCATAGTTTGGTTTTATTTTCCAACATGTATGTTTTTATATGTTCCTATTTCAGGTTAAACTGTTGGACCAAATTGGCCACAAATTTTAACTTTATGGGGTTAGTAATTTTCAAACGTTTGAGAGAGAGCTTGAAGTACTGGTACCTGTTGTAAAATTCAACCTACGAGGGATGTGCAAAATGATTTTTGTGAACTTAGTACTGTGGTATGGTTGTCTTCTTTAAAAGGTAAGAGGTTGGAGATTTGTAATAATAATAATACGTTTATTCTCTGATCAAAAGATATTGAGATACAAGTAGAAGATATCTACAAAAGATTGAGAATGTTGCAGTATATGTACAGAATATACACGAACTTCCCATCATCGTCATCATTATCAACATCATGGTAGTCGTTTTCGTCGTCTTCGTCGTCCGAACACCATCACCGTAACCTCGTCATCAGTATCAC
Organism: Siphonodentalium dalli; assembly: GCA_032622095.1. Lineage (NCBI taxonomy): Eukaryota > Metazoa > Mollusca > Scaphopoda > Gadilida > Siphonodentaliidae > Siphonodentalium > Siphonodentalium dalli. Next base: position 79,350,055 of record CP136065.1, read on the forward strand.
CGTCTTCGTTGTCATCACGTTATCGTCTTCGTCTACTCGTCGTCACAATCGCCAGTATCATTGTCATTATTATCTCCAACAACAACAACCACAAAAACAACAACCACAACAACAACAAACTGCATATTATTCAATATAATTTAACTTAAGGTTTATCAGTCGGATGAATGAACATAGTCTGCGCAGGCAATCCACATCTTCCAAATTCAGAATGTCATCTAACATATCAATAGTTGCATGTTCTATGCTGGTATATTTGTTAGACAAGAAGCGATGTCTGGCCTCACAGAAACATTCACATTCTAATAAATAGTGCAGTTCATCTCCGATATGTCTTTTAGTGCACAGCGGACATAGTCTATGGAATATGTTGGTGTCATTCCATCGTCCTTTGTCTATTGGCAAGCGATGATTACAAGTATGTAATTGACACAGAGTTATTACGTTCCTAGTATCCAAATGGTCCAAGTATTTTTCGAAATGTATATCATGTTTGAATATTTTATAAGTGGTATGCAATTAGAAATTTCAAGTTGAAAATCCCTGCTCAACGGAGAACCTCCAGCTATGTCCATGTTTAGAACTACTTGTCTTATGTGATATTGTCACATACTGACTCTTGTAGTCTTCACAGACCCAGTCTTTACAGTCTGGTGAGCTTACCCACAGTCATTGACTGTCTTGTTTAAAGACATACAGTAATGCTCTAAGTAATCGACTCCTTAACCACAGCAGAATTGTGGGTAATTTTTCAGGATTTAGTCGGAATTGAGGTGTTTACATGAAATATTAATATACAGACTTAATACCATGAAGACTCTTCCCAAAAACATAGCTATTTGGTGTTTTCTCACATATTGATACTAACACTCTTATTTTTTTTGGAGATTTTTTTTATCAAAACTCGACTTATGGTTTGGCGAGGGACGGTTGGCTGGTGGGCAACCCCAACTCTATATAACATAGTCGTTTATTGGTGGAGTCTGACAATTTTTGGCATGTGAGTTTATTGTCATGTGCGATAGGTGCACACATAAAATCAGGTCCACCCCGAGTTATTCCACTTGTTTCTATTTATAGCAATTTTATGTCCGTTAGCGTGATAACTTGAACAAACATCAACCAATGTCATTCATATTTGGTAAATGGATCTTTCACAACAATATCTCAAATGAACTCGAAACCAGATTTTATTGATCCTTTTTACTTGAGTTATGGCACTCAGTTTGTCTATTTTTAGCAATTTTATGACTGTTAATGCGTTAACTTGAACAAACTTCAGCCGATTCCATTTCATATTGCGTTACCATTAAGCGCGCTATCTTGAAGAAACCGATTCCATTAATATTGGGTGTATGGATCTTTGACAACAATATTGAGATTTAAAAAAACAGGTTTGTCCGATTTTTGGTTTCCTCAGTTATGGACCTTTGTTCTGAGTTATGGTTCATTCATATGATATTTTTATTGCATTACACCATAAAGTAAATACAGACTAGTAAATTAAGTTTATTTCCAGAAACATTATTTTGTTAAATTGTCTTCCATTTCTGAGCTGCATGGCTTTACATAACTCTTGCATGTTCCAGCTGGTCTTAAATGTCCCAATTTTTTAAACATTGACTCAGGGACGTGGCGACAAGGGGGGTTAAACACCCCACCCCACTTTGATAAAAAGTTTCTACATTTGGAACTTTCAATCCTGACACAACATTAGTAGGAAATTTTATACCACATATAGGTTGAAATTGTTCTCATTGTTTGATTTTCCAGCCAGTAATTGGTGGGAAATTTGTTGTTTTTAGACCAACTGTAGCATATTTTTCTACTTTTGTTCAAAATCATGGTCTGAAATCAGTTGGAAAGCTTGAGGTACCAATTGGAAAATTCCAACCAAAGGGGTGTGGGTGAAAATTTATTTCCGCGAACCTGCGAGTTTCTTCAATTTTATCTCTATTTTATTCACAAAATAGCTATTTGTAGTCTTGAAATCTGGATTTATAAAAATTATGTTGTAATTGTGGCCCAGAACAGATTTTTCATCTTTAAAAGTGAGCATGTGCAGATCGAGCGCTGCATCTCTCTGTAACAATATCATTATGCTCTTGTCGTCGCTCCAAATAAGGCCATATTTCCAATTTCCAAAACATTATTTAAACGGACATGGCTCATTCGAGCTTCCATAGATAGGTTGACAGATACATGAAATATTCTCTGAAAAAATACTTGCCATGGTCACAGCTGCTTTTCAGCTTTTTTTTTAGTTTTCTGCACAGAAGTCAAACAAACACTCCTTATTTCTACCATATCAGGAACAACACGGAAAGCTCTTTTCTGTTCCATTTCAACGTTCCTATTTTTGTATGACTTCAACACGTCTTTCTGGGACATATAATGCTCGTAGAAAGGTAGTTCAAGCATATATCGACCTATTTCGATACCGGGAAATTTTTTTTTTTTAATTATTAGGTGTCTTTAACTCTTCAAAGGCCCACTTAATTTTCAAACTCCCACATCATATTATATAAAATATATGCTATATTATATACCATTTGAAAGAGGAAGCTCCAAAACATTGTGTTATCAATTTATCCAGTGTAATAGACAGTGAACATGTTGTTTTTGTTGAGGTACCTACGAGTTTTCTGTGCATAAGTTTCATCTGGACTGTACTGCAAAGTCTATCATTATCAATGGAAGGGGAATAACTCTATATCTTAGTTTGAATTATGTTGCATTCTGGCAGCGAAACGTGGAAAATATTTCTATGATTTCAGCTATTTTCTATTACTCATTGGGCACATAAGACACAGACGTTCCAAAATTATAGTATTTACTCATATTTGATGTCATAGATTGTTATTAAAACCGTATATCAAGGCACCATAAAAAAAAAATCGGTGACTCGAAAATTAAATGGGCCTTTAAAACATAGATCAATGATAAATAGAATACGCCAGATCATTGGCATTGGTATTTGGTATTGGGAATGTGTGATATATTTTATTGCATTGGGTAAATACCGACGGTCCTCTAGCATACTTCACTGAACTCAGGCATTGATCGCGTTCGATCTGACGCCTTGTTGGGTGTTCTTGAAGCACCGTGCCCATTGTATTCTTTTATAACACGCACCGTGTACCGGTTATATATATATCAGAATGCTTAACTAGCCATGGTTTGTCTCAGTGCTATATCTTCCTTACAATCCTATAACGACAGGCATGATGAGCTGTTGATAAAATCTTCTGATACAATCATGAAATTAGCGACAGTCCTATCTGATTTTTGTTCGGAATTTTTGAATTTAGCTTTGATAAGTTTCGTAACGTGAATTATAATAAGGGATCCGAGGTCCTGTGTGCATGAGGATATATGGATCATTTTAGCAGCATATGAAGACATTTCGGATATATCAGGATATATAGGATAAACTTGGAAGGTAATTATGTTTCGGGGCCGGTTCATTCGTTAAATGCCGATATTCATGCACATGACTAATAACATAGGTAAGTTTCCAAAAAGATTGACATTTCAGTCTAAAAATTACCAAAAGAATGAAAATATTAATATATCAAACTATCCGATTAATTTAAACCTATATTTCTGATCGATATTGATATTTTGGATGCTGAGTCAGGCATGAAATTACCAACTGATGAAAACTTTGACCAAAGTTTGAGGGTGATAAAATCTACATGAACTTGTCGGGTGTTCTTTCGTGAGGCACCATGCGTTTTGTTTTCTTTTACGACACGCACGCTGTGCACCCATTATATATATATCAACACGCATGGTTGGTCGTCAGAGCTTCATCGCAATCTCAGGACACCGGTGACATGATTGTGTGCACATGTCCCCAGAAAAAAATTTGACCCCACCCTCCTATGATACTTAATCCAATGACGTGCTGGTGTGGCAGCAATGTCGCTGATTGCGATTCAAGCCTTTGCACAGAGCGAGAGATCTAATTGGATCTGTGGAACAGCTCATGCGCACAGGTCCCCAGAACAAAATTTGACCCCACATTAAGTATCATAGGGGGTGGGGTCAAATTTTGTTCTGGGGACCTGTGATTGTGTGTGACACACTTCCAAGACGAGTTTGAATTCCCGATATAGTCACACACTGTTGTCAATTATCAAGCTAATTTTTTCAAAAGATTTGGGGGTTCATTCGTTAAAGATGCATAATAAGCGCCCCTCAATTACTATTTATTTGGATTCGGGGGTAAAAAATATTTGATTATAGTCGAGGAACCCACCAATCAAAGCTCAGAGTTATTAGATATCGATTTTTGAAATCTATATATTTTTTCAAAATCGAGAATTATTAGTGGCCCAGTAAACAATCGACGAGCCGACGGTCTCGAACCAAACTGCGGATGTAAATGGATAACTCTAAAATCAGGAGGCTTTCTGTTGATAATAAGGCCAAATTTCGCCGAACAACATGTTGATAATGATAAATAACACGTTTCGTTCAATTTATATAGTTGACAGTGGTTATAGCATTATTTTTGGGCAATTAATCGATTCTGATAACTGAAGCGACATTTCTAAAAACGTTGTTGTTGTTGTTGAACTCTGATTATATATAAAACGAACATTATTTCACGCTAAATACTGGTTGGAAAATTGAACTATATCAGTTAAATTTTAACCTAATTTCTGGTCGGAAATGCCATGATGCTGAGTCCGGTATGAAGTTTAAATTATTTCCAACTGATAAACACTTTGACGATATGGTCTATAGTTTGAGAGTGATAAAATCTACTCATATATAAAAATCATGTAATTAACGATTTCTATACGCCCGTTTGAAAAAATGGTACGTAGTATGTAATCAGTCTGTCCGTCCGTCCATCGGGACCATCGGGACGTCCGTCCCGACGTCGTGCCGTCTGTCTGTCGCCTGTCCGTCAACATTGTGGTTTCCGGATGATAACGTGAGTTTGGATTATTTTATCACAACTAAACTTGGTATGTGGCTCAGTCATACAATATACAGGTCAAGTTCTAATATGGGTTAATCTTCCCGATGATTTTTGCCGGAGATATGCACCTTTTTCAACTTGGAAAATTCAATTTTTACGTCAACATATTTGTTTCCGGATGGTAACTTGAGTTTGGATTATTTGATCACAACTAAACTGGTATGTATGTGGCTCAGTCATACCAAAATATAGGTCAAGTTCGAATTTGGGTTTGGTTTGATGATTTTTTTCCCCAGAGTTGTTGGCCTATTCGACTTAGAATTTGTCCATATTCTTGCTTTCCAGAAGATATTCTGCGTTATTCTATTGGACTCATATTTTGTATGTTATTTTGTTACGTCACAATACAGGTCAAATTCGAATGGGGGTTTGGTACCTGATAGCCAAATTTCTTTGATAGTAATTGAAAGATGAAACTATTTACTTTGCAAACGGGCGTACGCGGCACGCCTGGTAGTGCTCTTGTTGTTCTGGGTTTTTAATTCGGCCTTTGACGGTTTCGGGACATGATTTATAAAATAAGGGAGATACGGTGTGTGGTATTTATATGAGCTTAGTTTAGCAACATAGGTTAGGGCAAAAGTTTAAACTAAATATATACACACTAAATACCTCAAGGACTAATTTAACTGCCCACCCCACAGGGCGACTCGGTTCCCCACCCCACAGGGCGACTCAGTTCCCCACCCACAGGGCGACTCAGTTCCCCACCCCACAGGGCGACTCGTTTCCCCACCCCACATGGCGACTCAGTTCCCCATCCCACAGGGCGACTCAGTTCCCCTCCCCACAGGGCGACTCAGTTCCCCTCCCCACAGGGCGACTCAGTTCCCCTCCCAATTCTCCCATCCATAATAAATGTGACCATGACACCCGGAATACTCATAAAACAGGAGAGCTACCAAATAAGTATAAGATAACTGTTTTAGCGGTTTAAGTGCTGCAGATCAAAGTTCTGGAGTAGCATTCCATATATGCATGAGTTTAATATTCGTGAATTCCATATATGGAGTTCATGAATATACAAAAGCTCCATATATGGAATGCTACTCAAGAACTTTGACCTGTAGCATTGAATGCGCGGAACGGGGCTGGATGGATCCAATATGGCCGCGACTCGGTGCATGATCTCGCTTATGGGCATTGGAACCCGTTTAGCATCCGGAATACTCTGTATCCGAATTTCCGGTATAGCGGAGAAACCTTGGGCTTCCGGAAACGGGACCAGGTCCCCATAAAATTGTGTATATATCGGGTGTATATGTAGCGATATAATCGACCTCCATTCATAACTAAACAAAACGACAAAACCCATAAATAAATTCGACGAGTCAATTCCGTTAGAACTATAGGCATAAAAATGTCATTGACGAAAGCAAACTTGACATTGGTTTTACGCAGCGAGGAGATTTAAAACTTTTTATGGCCGAATATCAATAAATGATTCTATATAAGCCTATGCTACCTATTAACGCCACAAACACAGTGGCTCGTGCGCTAACATCGCTGATATCAACTGAACATGTTCCGCTGGATTACCATCAATATGTATCCCGTAAGTATATAGACATGTTTAGATCGACAACGTCTAACCTCAAACGTCAGTCACTGTTAGCTATATACCCATATGTTTCTGTGATAAAGTTACCCAGGTAGACGGAATTGTGATAAAGTTAAAGACACATGATCCGAATTAACGCCCCTAAATTACTATGTTTGGTTTCGAGGGTACAATATCTTTGATTCGAGTCAAGGAACCCACCGTCAAAGCTCAGAGTTATCAGATATCGTTTTTGAAATCTGTTATTTTTCACCACCTGGAATATTTGGCGACCTAACAAATATTCGACGTTCCGACCGACATACTCTCGATAAGAAATCGCGTTGAACAAAATGTTGATATATAACACGTTTTGGATAATTTTATTATAAAGTTGACAGTAATTTTGTTAGCATTATGTTTTTGGTAATTAATCTATTCTGATAACTAATGCGTCTTTTGAAAAAATGATCATCCATTACTATTATTTATAAATATACAGTCAATTGAGAACGATTTCTTGGCTGAACTGACTGTGAAGAGTCCATTTCCCTCAGTCACTTAAAATCATGTCCGTATTGTAGATTTGATTAACCTGGGTAACTTTATCATAGTTTCTGGAACTTTAAAATTATCACAAAACAACCATTGTTATATGAGAGTGACAAATTAAGTTATAAAAATCCACCAAACTGATCCTAACTGTCTCAATCCATATTCGAAATGAGTACCATGAGTTAATCGGAAGGATGATAACCCAATATAGAACGTACATTCGACTAAATAACGAATTTGTCTCAAACAGTTTACTACACCTTAAAATAACTTCTATATATATCCTTGTATTGCCTCCACAAAGTTAAAACACGTTCTTAAAAAAACAATCTTTAACTTTTAAATTCGTAAATTATTTCTGAATATCTCCGTTATTTAGTCATATAATCATCCCCATCGATTAAATCTCGATACTCAATTTGAAATACAATCCCAACATCGCGTGGCACCTGTTACTCGGTTGAATACCAAACGCTATATAATCGTGAATCCCGATTATATATTGTTTTACAGCTAATTCTTGGGGTATTGAGTCTATTGACTGAAATGTGATGTACTAGGTGAAACAGGCTCCCTTCGGAGGGGGGAGTGGCTTTATTCAATGTCGGATGGGCCTGCGGCCCCATGCATGTGGCCATTCGTGCGTTATACGCACATTTTAATCTTAGACAGAGGCACCACATTTTGATCGATTAAACGAATAATAATAATAAACGAAATTGAAATTCTCAACTACACCTTTTACCGGACTCGGCCTCCTGGTTGCGCAGTTCGACTTTAAACCGGAAAAACCAATTATCTATAAATAAAATGCCCATGGGACCACGGCTATCAAGAAATTGTCGAACAGTATACACGCGGTGCGCGCGCTAACAAGACAAATTCATGATAAATTCAAGTGGGATGTACGTCGTTGGACCAAATCTTATCGGTCCAAAAAGGGTCGGGATATATCGCTTGGGGTAGATCATGTCACGAATCTCTATACTCTGGCTAACGCCCGTAGAGATCATATTACACCTGTACACAAGCTGGGAACTTTTTGAAGTTTTGACAGGGAACCTTATAAAATCTATAAAAAGAATAACACAGGGAATATATTTCTTTGTTATCATCTGTTTCTTAATAATGTACATCGCTGTAAGTGAAGGCCCTAACTCGAAATTTCACGATTTAAGTGACTTTGTGAAATTGTGAGCGAATTTGCTTTGCGTTTCTTACAATTATGGAATTTCTCCTGGGTAATTAATTCAATGTTTATTGTGATATATCGGCTCAAAAAAGTAACAGAAAAGCATGCAATTTCGAGTTGGGACCTTCACATACAATGAAGTACACAAAAGGTCAGATAATAACTAAGAAATAATTCACCGTGTTATTTTTTCGACTTTGTAAGGTTCCCTGTCAAAACTTCCAAGGTTTTGTACTGGTGGAATATGATCTATATACTGGCGATATCCCCCCCCCCCTGTTGTGGAAAGTACCCCCGTCAAGGACATCTACAATGGTCAGCCTGGTAGCTTCCTGGAACCTATAACCCCCATCGTAGCCCCTGCGTCGGTGAAATCCTGGCGCCACCCCGTGTGCATGATGGGTACAATTATGACAAGTGCACATATGTGCTACTTGTGGAGGAGACACACTATCGCTGTTAATAGTCTGTTATGACTGGTACCTTACACATAATAGATTAATTCACATGTAGGTGAACAACTAGCAATTAACAAACTTTTTAAGATTCAATGGACTTTAAATTGAAACGGCACAGACATAAATAAATAATTATCGTATGGATTGAAAGGGACACATATTACTTCAAAGTGACCCGCGATTCAATCTTGTTAACAGGTGTAAATCGAAGTCCGCTGAAGTATGTTTGCAGATTTACTGTTGCCAAAACAAATTAGTTGGTAATAGTTTATGGATGACATAATCACAGTATATGTAGAACACCTTGCATACAGAGATCGACATCCTATATATGTACAGAACACCTTGCATACAGAGATCGACATCCTATATATGTATAGAACACCTTGCATACAGAGATCGACATCCTATATATGTATAGAACACCTTGCATACAGAGATCGACATCCTATATATGTATAGAACACTTTGCATACAGAGATCGACATCCTATATATGCAATATTATATTGTCGGAATTCAACCATATGCGACGACAAAAATACATTCAAACGACGACGACATTAGACGTCAATACAACGTCAAATTGAAAAATACAATTGAAATTGAACGAAAATAATAGAATATCTAGCACCCGATGTCAATACGACGTTAAGACGACGTTAAATTAATGCATTCGTATAGATATGACGTCGAAAGGACGTTGAAATCGGAGGGGTCCGAGAACATTAAAAAAAAATAGTTATATTATAATAAAATAAAATAAAAATGTTCCCGCGGACCCCTTTGGGCCCTGGCGACTGACCCACCACAGCGATCGACACCCTGACCCTATAGGCGCTCCACGGTATTTTCCCTTAAAGACATATTATGTACTTGTTCGGGTGCGTGAAACTGATGAGTTAGTGTTCAGGCGCTATAATAATGCCAACTGGAAGAATGTAACAATCTCTTCTTACATTATCGAAAATATGAAGCAAATCGACCATACCACTTCATAGAAAACATCGCAACTACCTGGAATTGACTGGAAAATTCTATCATAGCTTATATAGCGTCGTAATGCAAGGCCGGTGATTACGTTTTCGATGCAGGTAATACCATGATATGAAATTTGAGATATACCCGACCAGAAAAGTTAATTAAATATCTTATTTAAGGATAGCAAAGGTTGCTAAGCAAATACCATAAATGGTCGAATGATACCATTGCATTAACCATTCAGTCGTATTTTACCTTAAAACCAGGGGGGGGGGGCAGTAAACAAAATTGCAGGAATGTATGCCGTTTTTTTGCATCTGGCAATTTTGGGGACCCACCACCCCCAAACCTGCAAAAAATATTTTTTTCTCCCAATTATTTGTATGTAGATATGTCTAATTTTGGTAGGCAGCAAAACAACATAACTTTTGTACCCTGTTGTTACGTCGGGTACATTGGTTACATTTTATAAGCACAAATTTAGAAACTTAGAAAAAATATTTCCTGAACTACTTTCAGGACCATGGGTGCACGGGGTACAAATGGTTACTTCTGGTTACTTTAATGTTACATTTGTTACTTTTATTTTTTTTTCTTAGGAATCTCAATGTACCCTGTTACATTGGTTACAATTAGAAAACATATTTCCTGAACTACTTTCAGGACCATGGGTGCACGGGGTACAAATGGTTACTTCTGGTTACTTTAATGTTACATTTGTTACTTTTTTTTCCTTTTTCTTAGGAATCTCAAAGTACCCTGTTACATTGGTTACAAATTAGAAAACATATTAGTTCAGGAAATATGTTTTCTAATGTGTAACCAATGTAACAGGGTACTTTGAGATTCATAAGAAAACAAATAGAAGTAACAAATGTAACATTAACTAATAGGTAAAGTAACCAGAAGTAACCATTTGTACCATGTGTACCCATGGGCCTGAAATTAGTTCAGGAAATATGTTTTCTAATTTGTAACCAATGTAACAGGGTACTTTGAGATTCCTAAGAAAAAAAATAAAAGTAACAAATGTAACATTAAAGTAACCAGAAGTAACCATTTGTACCCCATGTACCCATGGGCCTGAAAGTAGTTCAGGAAATATGTTTTCTAATTTGTAACCAATGTAACATGGTACTTTGAGATTTCTAAGAAAAGAAACAAACAAAAGTAACAAATGTAACATTAAAGTAACCAGAAGTAGCCATTTGTACCCTATGCACCCATGGTCCTGAAATTAGTTCAGGAAATATGTTTTCTAATTTGTAACCAATGTAAAATGGTACTTTGAGATTCCTAAGAAAAAAAAATAAAAGTAACAAATGTAACATTAACTAATAGGTAAAGTAACCAGAAGTAACCATTTGTACCATGTGTACCCATGGGCCTGAAATTAGTTCAGGAAATATGTTTTCTAATTTGTAACCAATGTAACAGGGTACTTTGAGATTCATAAGAAAAAAAATAGAAGTAACAAATGTAACATTAACTAATAGGTAAAGTAACCAGAAGTAACCATTTGTACCATGTGTACCCATGGGCCTGAAATTAGTTCAGGAAATATGTTTTCTAATTTGTAACCAATGTAACAGGGTACTTTGAGATTCCTAAGAAAAAAAATAGAAGTAACAAATGTAACATTAAAGTAACCAGAAGTAACCATTTGTACCCCATGTACCTATGGGCCTGAAATTAGTTCAGGAAATATGTTTTCTAATTTGTAACCAATGTAACAAGGTACTTTGAGATTTCTAAGAAAAAATAAATAAAAGTAACAAATGTAACATTAAAGTAACCAGAAGTAACCATTCGTACCCCATGCACCCATGGTCCTGAAATTAGTTCAGGAAATATGTTTTCTAATTTGTAACCAATGTAACATGGTACTTTGAGATTCCTAAGAAAACAAAATAAAACTAACAAATGTAACATTAACTAATAGGTAAAGTAACCAGAAGTAACCATTTGTACCCCGTGCACCCACGGTCCTGAAAGTAGTTCAGAAAATATATTTTCTAAGTTGCTAAATTTGGCCTCATAAAATGTAACCAATGTACCCGACGTAACAACGGGGTACAAAAGTTGAGATGTTTTTCGGCGTACCAAAAGTTGCCATATTATGATTTGTTGACACCCACCCCCAAATTTAATTTCACCCAATTTGGTCTAAAACCGCATAAAACTACTGATATCACTCATATGACTGGGAAATTATCTAATTTTGTTCAAATAACAGTTTAACTTGTTTCAGAAGCTGTTTTAATTGATTTTTTTTTTTATATATATATAAATTGTAAACCTAGGTCATTGTGCAGGATACACACAATTCCATAATTTCTAACTGTTTCCTGATTAGTCTGTCAACCAGCCCATTATCTAACATATTCCATACCACTTTTGTTAGTCTACTGAAACTATATACTAAACTAGCTGAAACAGGCTCCATTCGGGAGCCTATATTCAGCGTCAGAGAGATCTGCATGTGGCCCCCTTTGTAGGACTTCGCGCGCATTTTGATCCTTAGACAGAGGCTTTATTCAGCGGCGGCTTTATTGGTACGCTTCAAGCACATTTTGATCATTGAAGCATTTTGATTTCTATATATTGTTTAAAAAATTTTTTTTTTAGATTGCGTGAACTCCTTGCCCAATTTAATAAAACCATATTTTTTTTAAATTCAAATTTTGAAAAATTAACACAGTTATGACATCCGCCAGGGTACCCCGAGTCACCACACCAAATTTGGTTGAACTCGGTCCAGGGGTCTGTGTGGAAAATCCAGACAAATCCTACTCGCTTATATATATAGATGACAAGCAGTCACAGCACTTTACCAGACTTGAATACTTTTAATAGGTCTTGTGAGAGATCACCTGAGTTGATAGACATGCAAATAATTCACTGATTGACTTGATGCACTGATGACAGTTATTTTCTAGCCATTGGTAGTCACATTAATGTTTGAGACAGTTGTTTGCTCTTTTTCCATGCACACAATGATCTAAGCTTTAGTTGCATCGGGACAAGTTTATTTATTTCAGTTTTACATTTCTCGAAGCTTCTTTCCGAAGGGAGTCGGGAAGGAATTTTTTCACCCCACCGTCCCATATGTAACATGCCATAGCTTAATGCCATCTCTGCTGAGGGCCATATGAGGTTCCAGTGACATAAATATGGTGTTTTTGCAGTTATAAATTTATAATGTTTTAAACTGTTACAAATGTAAAATATGGGCACAAAAGGTCTTTAGTAAAAACTTTGCGAGATTATATTTTATCACCCCCCCCCCCCGTTGAAACGCATGTATTTTTTTGTTGGTGAAACTATGATATGCGCATGCACATATATTCCTACCAGACACTAGCGGGTAACCATTCCATATACACACCCTTCCACCACTTACGTGTATATGGGGTCATTTCGCGCTCCGCATATGCATGTATAATGTTTCGCTGATTCTTGGTATACATGGGCCATGGGCGTTTTATTTATAGAAATGGGAATTTATTGGGCGGATTAAAATTCGAACTGCGACCCGGAGGCCGAGTCAGGTAAAAGGTTATGGTTGGGAATTCTGGTCAGATGCATGAGAAACTTTTAGTGATAAGTCGTATATAGTTAAAGGTACTAAATCCGATCAGAGGGTCCCCATCTCAACAGATTACAACAACAACAATCCGATCAGAGGGTCCTATATTACTATTTCTTTGGCTTTGGGGGTAAAAAATATTTGATTCGAGTCGAGGAACCCATCAAACAAAGCTCAGAACGTTATTAGATATTGATTTTTGAAATTTGTTATTTTCTCGAGATGAGTACTAATAATTGCATTCAATTTCTTAATCTGCTCGAGATGTGTACACCAAAACACTATTCAAACAGACAAGGATGGATAACTCTAAAATCAAGTGGTAATAATAACGCAATTTTGACTGTGTTCTGGGCCAGAAAGTATTCCCGATAATGAAAAATAATAGATTTCTAAAATCGATATCTAACAAATCTGAGCTTTGATGGGTGACTTCCTCGACTCGAATCAAATATTTTTGACCCCCGAAGCCATTGAAATAGTAATTGAGAGGAGTTTTATCGGATTGAGTACCTTTAATTGTTGTAATAATTTGAAGGATGAGTTGTTTGAACGGAATTATGAGTTGGTCATTCGTGAAACCAATATATTTTATATTCTATAATTACAATCATGGGTATATAATATATGATCTTGAGCGCGTTACCATTTCTTACATTGGTTTTCTTGTTTAAATAATATATTGGTTGGTTTGTCGCGCACAAGTACGCAATAAACCGTTTATTTCTCATTGCGCTACTCTGCGCATGCGCGAATAAATCAACTTGATATGCGATATAACCTTCCCCATTTGCGACAGAACACTAAATAATATATGCAAGGGTAATTTAAACTGAAACTATTTGTCTAAATTATGTCTGTTCTACAAACATGTGGAACATGACACCATATGCCGTAAATATAGCGCCACAGTTCGCTTAAAATATCGTATGTTCTTTGTAGATTATATGATATGCGCATGCGCAAATATTTCTACCCGATAGCAGCGGTCAACCAGTCCATATACACACCATGGGCATGCAACGCTGACATATCCGGGTGCCATTTAAATACTACAGCTTGGCCTCGGGGTCGCACTACAACTTTTAATTTGTCCCAATAATTAACATTCTATAAATAGAACCCCCGTTCGCTATGGCAGCGCCCAGGCGAAACAAGAATTTGTACATTAGTATACACGCGGGGCGCGTAGTAAATCAGTGGGTCCGACGCTGGTTATACTATATATATACATTTGCTATCGACTCATGTTGTCACTGCATCGAAATATCGGTGTTACGGGATATAGTCACCGTTCGTTTGCACCTAAATATCGATGTTACGGGTTCAAAGGGTTAAATCGCGGTAAAAAAAAAACACTACATCGATTAGACGTCAACCGGCGACGTCATAACGACGAAACGTTGTCATTCGACGTCCCGGTGACTATTGGATGCTGGCTGGGTGACAGGATCGTACATAGAGATTCCAATTTTAGAGAAAAAAGTTCACAACGAAATTGACAAAACGGAAACGATAATAAGATCTATCAAGTTATATATTAAAGATGGTCTATCATTTCCTATAACAAGTATTATATAGTTTTCTGGAGATAAAATATTATATATGAATCGAAGAACATCGATATATCGAAATCTAATTTGGTTATAACGAAATTTTATTTCGTTATAACGATATCTTATTTAGATATTTCGAAATCTTATTTCGTCATATATAACGATATATTATTTCGTAAAAACGAACCCAAAAGAAAAGAGTTCACTTGGCACCTCCCCGTGGGCTCCATAGTTGGAGCCAAGTTTTAGTGGACTGCTATAATTTTATGTATGGGCCTACCGGTACTATTTATCGTTATTGGGAACTTAATATGGTTTACGTTTACTCCAGACATGCTATTTACTACTGTATTTTACAAGAATGTGAGGGAATATTCCTTGGCATTTATAGCAATAAACTCTATCTATTATATCTATATTTGCGAATGTCTGTCTGTCTTTCTGTCTGTATGTCTGTCTGTGTTCTATAGAAATTCACAGGGGACCACCTAGATGGCACAAACGGGGTCTAATAGGGGTAACTTTTTACGAGAAAGATAATGGCGAGGGTTAGACATTTCTAAAGTGACGCCATTGTTGTCAGGGGCAGAAAAGGGGGAGGGGCAGAAAAAACATTGCCGCCGATTGCCACCAAACTTATATATAATGATCCCCATAATATGAGGTATATAATGGTGTAGTTTAAGTATGTCAAAAGTCGCGCCGATCGCGTCAGGGATGCCCGGAAGGGGAGAGGGGCACCAACATTGATCAAAATAATTTAGCGCCGAATTCCACCAGATTGATACACATTCTTATGAGATCTTCTCCATGATACAAGGAATCTTATTGTGTGATTTAAAGACGCCAAATTGGTGTCGTTGGCATGAGAGATTTGAGGGGCGGAGGGTGGGTACTAAATCTGACAAGAATTGGTTTAGTCGCCGATAGCCACGAAACTTATACAAACTCATCCCCATGGTATGAGGTGTCTAATTGCGTGGCTTAAAACTGTCAAAAGTGGCCTCATTCGAGTCAGGGGTGCACTGAAAGGGAGAAGGGCACCAAAATTGATACACAATATTTTTAGCGCCAATTTCCACCAAATTGATACACATTCTTATTCATGATACGAGGAATCTAATCGTGTGATTTTAAAGACGTCATATTGGTGCTGCTTTTGTGAGAGTTTGGAGTGGGGTGGGGTGGGCACTAAATTTGATAAAAAAAAATGTTTAGTCGCGGATTAGCACCAAACTTACAAATAATAATCTCCATGATATCAGGAGTCTAATTATATGGCTTAAAGATGTTACAGCTGGGGTCATTCGAGTCAGGGGTGTGAGAGGGACACAAACATTGATACACAATATGTTTAGCGCCGATTTTCACCTGAGTGATACATATTCTTCTCCGTGAAACGAATAATCTAATCGTGTGGTTTAAATTCGGTAAATTGGTGCCTTTTGTTTGGGAGATATGCAATGGTGGCCCTAAATTTGATACGAATTTGTATACATGTACATATATTCATTCAAACTGAGGGACATTGAATCGTCAGAGGATTGCATATTATAATGGCTCATATATGCATTATAACACGATCGAGTCTGTCCCATTCAATATAGTTTCCACAAAAAAAATTACAATTGCCAAGAGATATGGAAATGTAGAGCAGGCCTGTTCAAAAATAGTGGTCACAGTGTGCAGTCAAATATGGTTACTTCTGAGATCAAGGAAAACGCAGTCCGTAGCACATGACTTTTCAGGATCCTCCAATATTGACATCTGACAAGGGTATATCTGCCAGATATAGAGGATTTCTTTCATTTTTTTAGAACAGACTCATCGCCTAACATAAACAACTCAAAATCTCGCTGTGTCGGTCACATGTAGCTGCTATGCATGCATACCATCAATTCTTCTAAACTGAAAATGATCAGCCAGTATTATAGCACCAGAACAGAGGAGCACATGGACATATCTTTAAAACATCTGTATCTTCATGAAGATTGATCGATACATCTCTATGTAAAACACAATTGCTGTATTTAATTTTTTCGAACTAATGTGTTTATGGTGTTCATATTTCTGAAGTATACGCAGTTGTAAATAAATAAATACTTCTTTATAGGTGGGGCGAATTAAACGCGATAAACAAAATGATAATCACTCCGACCTGACAAGGTGAGCCACTACTTATATTCCATGTGTAAGAATAATGTTTTGTGATGGCATTTGGATATACAATTTATGAGAATACGTGTACCACTTTGAGAGCATGAGTATTCTCTATTCCCACCAAATATCCACAGAGGGTTTCACATCACTTTAACCTGGGCAACGCCGGGTAATTTAACCCTTCTAGTACTATATATGACCACATTTACAATGTGTATTCCCGACAACTTCCAGACGGAAGCATTATACCTGGCGTGCCTAGGAATCTAATCAGTAGACTCACACACCCCGGTCCACGTCGCGATATTATAAGCAGGGTCGTAAAGTGGGGGGGGGGGGGGGTAGGTGTGTGGACCCCCCAATTTAAGGCCTGCTTATAATATCGTGACAGGGTGTGTGAGTCTACTGATTAGATTCCGAGACATTCTGACTAATATATCGATCAGTTGACGAATAATCATCCTCATATTCCTGGCACCAATTGTCAATTCGGCGAAGATAATAGCGAAATTTGTAATTGGGGAGATTCGCAGAGTCAGTGACTAACCGGGGAATGCGGTATAATGCATTAAAATGAAAGTAATCTCAAGCAGAGCAGACGACCGGCCAGCATGCCACACAGAGTTCTGTGAGAGGAAGCGGCACATCTGTTACTAGATAAATCTTCACGCGCCTGCACGCGTGTTTCATCCGGACGTGCAATCTATTCTCGCGTAGGAAGTTCTGTATTCAATACTTCTAGTGTTTCGTAAGTAAATTACAGGATTATTCCTGGGGAAAGTACCACGAAAAATGTACTATTATACATGTATATATCTAACGTTGTAGAAGTTGTAAGTAGCACTAGTAGGGCGCGAAGCGCCCCGGATGGTCGAAAAGATCGAGAGATCTTCTCCTTCACCCTAATGTTGTTGGTTTTATAGGAAATCTTAAACATGTTAAAGCTGCATTCAGAGCCACAAATTAACAGTTTTGTTACGTGAAGTATCAAGATGCTTAGTATTGTTCAGATTTTAATATATAAAATAACATGGCTCGTGTGATATATCACATATAATACATACATACGGTTATCTCGTTCGATATATAATTTCTTACCCATTTATAATATTTAGAACACTGACAATTCTAAAAGTGTAAAATGCCCTGAATGTCAGGCCATTCGTATAGAATTAGACATAGACAAATACTTAATCGAAAGGGCTGATCAGTTATAGATATTGTATGTCTAATGACACATGCTCTGGTGTCAGATTAGTATATCAATTAATATTTAATCTGGCCTGATTCTAGATATATTTTTGATGCGAATCAGGCGCATATATTATATGCTATACTGACTAACACATGCATATTATATAATTATAAAAAATTTGACAATAACAGGACATTGTCGATTATATAATTAATTTATATACCAATTATATGCTTCCCGTAAGTGGGTTCCAACTAATGTTTCGATCAAGAACGTGGCGATAGGGCGATGTTTATCCCCTCCCCCCACAAAATTTGGTAAACATGTTCAACAGTTGGAAATATCATGCCTCACGTAATTTTTCACCACATTACGTTATAATTGTTATCATTTTTGCTTTTCCAACCAATAATTAGTGGCGAAATCGTTGTTTTGGACCAACAGTAGCTTATTTTTTTTATATTTAATCAAATGTCTGGTCTGAATTCTATCAGTTGGAAATGTTCTAATTTGTGGGTGTTAGGTTAGAAATGTCCAATAGTTGGACAGGTTGAGGTATATATCAGGTAATAACTTGATTAGTTATTTACCATCGCATGCTGTGGGGGGGGGGGGGGGGGGCAGTTTACACATTTAATACATTTTTGGAACATTGTTGACGTAATGAGTAGCTTCCTTTCGTATGACTACGAGCTTGAAAGGGACCGTAATGGAAATAAATGGGATCTGGGGTTGGCCTGCTTATTATGTCACCCCCTATAACATTCAGTCACATGCCATCTATTTTGTCCAACTGATTTTCTTTACTGCGCTAAAATTTATTTTTTGTGGGAGGGGTGTGCCAATGCATGCCATAGTCCAATTCCCGCTCCCCTTCGTGCTCCCCCACTCAAATATGGTCCGATATTCCGCACTGTTCGTCGAAAAAAAAAACATTCGCAAGAGGAATTCTTTGCACGAGGAGACTTCTATAGACATAATTCGTGCTCTCCCACTCAAATAAGGCCCGAGATTTCTAACCTAACTGGAAGTATGCTGGGCCTGAATACATGCACGCCCGCCTAAAACAACATAACACTTTTTATTGATTATAGAAAAAGTTAAGCCACACGGATAATCTCCATAGTTTCAGTCTGCAATTTCCAACTGCTATTGCTTCAAGCATTAATTTGTGACCAACGATACAAAGATGGCAGTAGTCTTTTATTAACCATAACACGTTTTATACATCTGGGCGAAAACGCATATAATGGTCGTCCGTATGCACCTTATACTCGTTTGTCCTTTTCAGAAATATATATGCACACTTCTTTGAGGTACTAGTAACGTTAGTCCCTTTTGACATGTTTTGAGATAATTAACTAATATTCGGTGTTCAAATAAGCCGACTCGAGTTGGGCTTCTCTGTGTTTGATCTTAATTACCCGGATTTGACACGCAATATTTTATTATATGCAATTGTGTATACAACATTCAAAGCTATATTTGCAAAATTAGATTCAAGAATGAAGTACGAACAAACGCATATACTATAAGTACCATGGATCACATTACACCCAACTGATGTTTACCCTTAGAAATAATGTTGTACAATTGGATTGAATGAGTCTCCATGTGAAACATTAACTGTTAGAGTCTCAATCTGGGGCGGGTGGGTGAAATAATTCACAACATGCACGAGGAAGCATGTGGGTATATGTCAGGGATACCTATTTATGCTTTTTAAAGATCCTGTACATGTATATCTTCCCCGAACTTTCTGTATTGACTCAGAAGAATACAGTAACACGGGTTGAGCATCAAAGGTGGCTCTCGTCGACTTATTTTTTTGGGCAAATTGGCCCAATAATAGTGAATCTGTCCGAACGAGAATCACTACAAATGAACAAACGAAGGATTTTTTTCGAGATATTTTTGTGAAAGATCCATATGTATACCAAATATGAATGAAATTGGTTGATGTTTGTTCAAGTTATCGCGCTAACGGACATAACAATGCTATAAGTTAAAACAAGTGGCTCAATGCATCAATAAACGGCTATATGTTATATAGGTTGAGACCGCCCGCTCGGACACTCGCCTACCGACCAACCGTCCCTCGGCACTAACAATTTTGAATCGGTGAGACAAACAAGTCAACAGAAACTTCTGTCATAATTGATATAATTTGTTTTCCTCAAACTGGGACAGGAAATTTTACCATTTTAGATCATTTTTATGTATGGTACACATAATGCCGACGTCCGGATCAACCATCCGTCATTCGTTCGTCCGTCCGTCCGTCCGTCTGTCCGTCCGTCCGCCTGTCCGTCTATCCGTCCGTCTGTCCGTGGACACTTGCTATCCGATTCAATTACTCGAATATTTTCTATCGGATCGTGTTCAAATTTTATGTGCATGTTTATGATAACACACTCCCCACCTGTATAGTTACGTGCTCTCGCGCAACAGTATGGCGATCAGACAGATTCGTAGGTTGGTGTCACTCTGCTCCGTTTCACTCCATGACGTCACCAAAAACGACGTAAAACCTCGTGGCGTTCTGACATTTTTACTGTGCCGCGTTTTTGCTATGTTTATTTTATGTGTTGTTTTCGATTATTTGTTTGTCGCCGATATCGCCATTTGTCGGGATTCCCTGTTTCTATATTTAAAACTGGCATGCTCGTAGTGAGCCTCTATTTCGATTTTTTCTCCCAGGTCAAAATACGTCAGAGTTATGACAAAAATAGATCGACCTACATTTTCTCCATCAGAACTCTACATAAAAGAGTCTATAGACTCCTTCGGGACCTACATAGACTCCTTCAATTGGGTATTTTTACTTATAATTGGGAAGTTTTATCATTTTTGGTTCGTGCGAAGACCTCTTTTTATCGTGCGGGAAAAGAGAGACATTCAAAACGCGATTTCGTAATTCGACGCAATAGGCTGAATAGCCTAACCTTCAGCCGAGTTCCGGGTCAAATACGACGAATGACGTAACACAAAATAAAACGCATTTGTTGACACAAACACCGTTTGAAGAGTTTATTATTACATAAAATGATCGTTATTGATTAATTATTGATTAATTATTGATATTTATTGTTGCATATTGGCTGCTATCAATATTTACACAAATGGTATTAATTATTTCTTATAATTGCTCCTTTGGTCAACTTTGACTATCGGAAAATGAAAATCTAAATATGCCGCTGAAAAAAATGTAATCGATATTAAAGGTACGGTTGACCTTGGTGGTGGGTATCCTGTGAAAATATTTCCAACCGTCAAAAACCGCCACAAACAGAAAGAACATCAAAATGTAGACAGACTTTGTCCGTATACAAATAAGAAATATCGCATAAACAGTATGTTATTGTCATATGGTTGACCATTGTTATGTAAACAAAAGCATAAAAAGTAACTTTTCTGATGTTTGTTTATATTATGATGGTGGTAAACATAAAGAGCGTTCTTTGTGGGTGAATTCCTGATATGGAACTAATAAAGAGCGTTTATGCCATTTGTGTGTGATTAGCCAGTAGCATTGTGCTGTCTTCTGTAACACAATCAGGCTCTTGCTTAGGTAAAATATAGTAGGTCTTTATGATAACATGCTGTTTACGCGATGGTCATGGTATATATGAACGAAACTGTATGCGTTTTACTGTTTTTTTCTGTTTACGGTGATTGGAACACATATGAATATTTTCGACAACCAAGGCCTCACGTGCCTTTAAAGTCTCATCCTTTCGGCAACATGGAATTGGTTTTAATTACTTAAATGATTAATATAGTAATTTGCCTTTTATCTCTGATGAAATGAGAAATGGTAATTGTCTTTTTTTGCTAACATTAAATTAAATTAAATAAATTATGTAAAATACAGTGAAATTATTTTTTCAAATTATTTTTTATTACATTTTTGCGCACGTTGGCATCTCTCTGAGTGTATTCTAGTTTTGGTATCGATCGGTTGATCGGTTTAGAAATTATTAACACTTTGCATCCGCACATAGGCATGAGCAATCCGATGCTGTAACCAAAGTATTTTTTGTCCGATTGTTTTCATATCTGATATGTAGGTTTATGATGACACACCCCTCATCTGTATAGTTTTTGGTATCGATTAGTTGATCAGTTTAGAAAATAATTAACCCTTCACACACAAGCTATCCAATGCAATAAGTTGAACATATTTCTTCTGATCTGCCTCATATTTCTTTCCTAGATTTTTCTTAGCATGGTCTTCATCTGGATGGATTTTGGTATCCTTTAGTTAACCCTTTCTGCTCTTGTTTTTAAATAGAATTAATCCAAGCTGTGTTGACTTAAATATTTTTCATTTGATCAGCAGAGTTATGGCCATTTAAAATTCAACTAGCTGATAATCTAATTAATGCCTGTAGGCACTGTGAGCTTAGAAGAGGAGATCTTATTTCACAGCCAGTGACTTATTGGAAATGAGTTTTGTTTAGCTTGACATTAGCTAAATACCATGGCTCACAGAGTCAAATCTCTTTAGACACATATCACAGTGATAGGGGTTCTCTCCTGTGTGGACCAGAACACCTGATCAAACAAATCTCTCAACACTAATAAAATTTCTCTCCTGACTCTCATACTCTATCACACACAGTGGGCTAGCATCTCTAAAAAATTGTCAAAACCATGATTGATGACTCTCTGGTCCATTCTGTGTTCTGTACAAAATTAAGTTAACCCCTTTGTTGAAACAGGTTCATGACATTAGAGACTGACTTATTGTATGGGTTTCTAAATCCAATGACATGCTTTTTATAGACTTTTTGTGTGTATCAGTTCATTAGTTTGGGTAAGATTAATCCCATTCTAACCGATGTTATGACTCAAATATTTCCATTGATTATGTTTATAGTTCTTGGCATAGTTTATGATAACACAACCCTAACCTGCACAGTGAGGGTCATTTGGTTTATTTGCTCAAAAATATTAACATCCTCCACCAATCCTGTTGACACAATGTGATAACTAAATATTTTTCACTTGATCACTATATAAATAATTGCATCCATGTTAATGATGAAACATTCTTCACCTGTATAAATTTTGGTATTGATTGAATGGTTTTGATAATATATTAACCGTAACTTCAATTATATTTCCGCTGTTTAGATACATTATATCTTTCCAATGATCAGCTTAGAAGAAAATTAACCCACCCCATTCCATAGTCATACAGTATGCTATCTAATGTAATGAATCTAATATTTTCAATCTGACCAATCTCATATCCTACCTCTAGCTATCTGAAAATTCTGCATAAAAACATTTTATATCCAATCATTATCAATCATTTTATATCCAGGTCTATACATCCCTCACTTGTATAGTTGTTCAGGTATTGATTAGTTTTTGAATCGGGAACTATTAACTCTTTTGTCCCATCTAAATGATCCCAAGAATTTTTAATATGCAGCTAACACAAAACATAACAAGAAAACCATAGTCAGAAATGGTAACGCCACCAAGATCGTATTATTAGCCATAAATATAAATAATAATACAATTATTCTATAAACTAGCTTTCAAATTTTATGCGGGAAATTTGCGTACTTCCATATTTCAAGTTTTCCCGTTTCTCGTGGCATACATTACTTTCATCAAACTGTCTTCTTTATTACACAAGCTGATAGGCCCGACTTCACCCGGGCTGTTTCCCATCTGCTTTCCGGTGAAAGGTGCGATTTGACCTTCAATTGACTATTTCGAAAGTCAAGGTCAGGGTCATGATTTGTCCAGTCCAAAACACCCCCACCCGTAGAAAACTACCCATAGGTATCAAATTTCGTCGAAATCCGTCCGTTTTACCCAACTTGACCTTTAATTAACAATTTTGAAGGTCAAGGTAAGGTCAGAGTCATGATTTGACCCGTCCAAAACCCCCCCCGACAAAAGTACCCATAGGTATCAAATTTCGTCGAAATCTATCCGTTTTATCCGAGTTGACCTTTGATTGGCCATATTGAAGGTCAAGGTCAGGCCGAGGTCACGATTTGACCCGTTCAAAACTCTCCTCGGACCAAAGTATCCCTAGGTATCAAATTTCGCCGAAATTTGTCCGTTTTACCCAAATTGACCTTGCATTGACAGTTTTAATGGTCAAGGTCAGGTCGGGGTCACGATTTGACCCGTTCAAAACACTTCCCGGACACAAATACCCATAAGTATCAAATTACGTTGAATTCTATGGAAAGCCGAGGAGGACATGTTGGTTGCTAATTGCTAGATATACGACGCGGTATTTTGAAGGTGTTTCAAACTAGGAGATAGAAGTATTCTGCCTTTCAAATGGTGATGAATTATAGTAGTTTATTCAAATTTTATGGCATAAATTGTTATTAAAACCGTATATACTATAAAAAATTAATGACTCGAAAATTAAGTGGGCCTTTAAACAAAGTCACAATTGCATTTAGGCTCATCTCATACTCGTCCATTCAGCGATATTCTACTGCGCAGTTTGTTATAGCCTCCAGTATTTATTGAGCGTTATACCCCCAACTGTTATAATTCGCCTTTAGCAGGCGTACTCTTGCCTCAGATTATTGAGATATTAGGTCACACATAATCACATTAAATCGCATCGTAACATAGCAATTGTGTGGGCTCATTGGCGTGAATATGTAATGAGAAATAAGGTCATACGTAATGACATTAAACTCAAGAAAACCCTCGAAAACAAAACAAAATCACATTTAATGTTTTACGTTATTTCCTTCATAAAAAGAATCTTCGTGATAATGAACCCTCTCGTTACTTTAGAATATAGAATTAACCTTAAAATAAAAAAAATCTTTGGAACACAGAACCTTCGGAATAACGAACCTTCGGATTGGTGAACCTTCGGAATAGCGAACATTCAGAGAAATTTCGGAATAGTGGACCTTCGGGATAGTGAACCTTCGGAATAGAGACATGCCCCCCAATATTCATATTATATGCCCAGAGTTCAAAGGTATGGACCCATAAAATTCTAAACTTGGCCCTTAAAATATTGAACTCCAAATTGGAGCACACACAGAACACCACTTAAGTCAACTGAACCTATGTCATGTCCCAATGCGGGAGGGTCCATATATACCACAACATTCATAGTATATGCCAAGAATTCAAAGGTATGGGCCCACGTAATGACATAAAATCTCAAGAAAACCAGCGAAAACAAAACAAAATCACATTTAATGTTCTAAGTTAAGTTATTTCCTCCTGTATCTGTATCGGTGTGCGCGCATGATCAGTTCGGATGTGAGCGCACACTCCATATAAAGAATCTTTGTGAAAATGAACCCTCTCAAATTAGTCTCAATACTTTAAAATATAGAATTAACCTAAAAATAACAAAAACCTTCGGAATAGAGAACCTTCGGAATAGCGGACCTTCGGGATAGCAAACCTTCATAATAGAAGCATGTCCCCACAATTACACCGGTGACGTAAACACATGTGCCAATCTTAGTTGTACTCTCGTAATTATCGGTACGATGAAACGGTGACGGAATCTGACGAGGTTTGCCGAATGTACAATCACCCAGTGAATTATCGATCGACCATGCGATATCAAAAAAACAAAAGCTAGAAACACCACACTACGGTGGCGTAATAAAAAAAAATAACAATATTAAAAAAATCATAATATGTTATGTCTCACATTCCAATGTAATAAGCAAATAGATAACTATTTTGTCTTTAACTGCTATGGTGCTTCTCTCTGACTATGGATTGAGCTTAATTAACTTTATCACTCTATAAGACATATCTGTGTTGAAGTGACTTAATAGGTTGAAATGGAATGCCACATCCGTGTTCTTATTGTGTTAATGTGAGCAAGGTGCCCAATAAGTCTGATTCCACTTGTGACCTTAATAGTAAGGTGTCAATTATTGAAACTTTTGCACTCGTGAACAGGTTGGTGTAAGGATTTATTAAAATAGCTAATCGCTATCGCCAAGGTATGGGTTAAACATCTGCCGATCGTGATCGGCCTCTCGTTAATCTATCTCTTAAGTGAAATATGTATAACACGAAATGTTTATCATAGCTGGGTTTTGTGAATATTAAAGCCAACCTGTCTCCAAAAATAGTTTCTTTAAATTTTTTGCTAACATTATCGGGAATAGCTTTAACTGCAATTAAAAGTTTGCGAATCATATCAGATATCGTTATACCCATCATGGTTTCGTTTCACATCCTTGCTTACGGAATTTATTTGCAGCATGCACCATCGACTTTGTACATGCACGTACACAACTGGACAAACATGTACAGTTGCTTTAATTGATAAGTGAACGATGCGTGTGTTCTTCTCCAGAACAGGTGCGTTATATAGACCTGCAACTGACCAGCCAGTTCACATTCTTGTCATATTCTATGGGAGGCCTTTATTAATATATATAGACAGGTTCAGGCAATCAAGTGTGTGATTTATGATATGTTATTCACGCACCACAGCAATTACTGCACGTCAGTTATGTTAATAGGATCATGCCAGTTCTTACGTTTTGAGATTTTGACCATGTAGGAACAACTTTTCAAGTCAATAAGGGACAATGAGTAAGTCTGACTATCAACAAACAGGCATAATGGTCACAACGACAATGACAGACGACATCTTTAAGTCATCTTGTATAATGCACTATAGTATACTTCCGCGATTACTCACTATAAGACAGTTCTTGTCGAATTTTGATCATTACATAAAGCGACATACACTCTAATAAAAAAAGTTCCTAGTTTCGTTCCCCGTGTATAACCAAATACCAACAGGGAACCAAATAGTTTGGTTCCAATTGGAACCAAATCCTAAGTTCATATAGAACAAAATTGAATCCAAGGTTTGTGTGGGAACACGACATAGCTTAAATGTCCTATAGCCTAAACTTTAACCGGTCCACGCGTTTGTGGTTAATATTGTTTATGGAAAGAACAGACAACATGTACACCCAAATTGTTAAATTATGAGATAATTTAAGCCCCGATGCAACAGCGTCAATCCATATTTGCAATAGCCTTAAGGCATAACAGTACCGTCCTTGCAGAGAACAACCTATATGTTCAGATTAGAACCTATATATCATGTCAAAGGTGATGATATATGATTAGATCGTTCCTGCGATCTAAATATATCACAAACCATCACTATCGGAATACATTGCGTTTGACATGGAGCACATGTGTCCTTTTTGGAATGAAATGCCAAATGAATTTTTTTTACTAAATTGGGGGGGGGGGGGGGGGGGAGAGACAACCCAATCTATTCCCTGTCGCCACATCCCTGTTGGTGTGGGTAATTTTCAAGTAATATTTTCCGACTAGAACTGAATAGAAAGGAAAATTTACGCTCGATCCAGTTCAACGCATGCATGTTGTTTTCAAAGAGGAAGTCTTTGCTGTTTCATAAAAGAATCCGTTTGTTCTTCCAGAATCAGAGCTAAATCGACAACATCCGGTATAGACCATGCAGCTTTGATTATTCTACACAATGGTGTAGACCAATCCAATGAATACCCTCGCTACGCTATGTCTGACCGCTGCCGGCATGTGTATTTTCTTAATAAATATAACATTTTTTATTATTGAAGTGATTTTCAGTTACAATTAATTATGGCTTGATCTAAACAATTTTCAAATCAATATGGATAGTTCAGTTTCTCAGAATAATGCAGAATGATCTGTAACCTACAAAAATCTCAAAAAATTAAATGTGCGATTTATTCACACTATGTGTATATAGGTGCTGGTAGCGGTAATTCATGTATTGGGGACTGAACACTGCATAGAGCTTGGAATACAGGATGACTCAAATGTCAACCTTTGACAATTAAGATGCCAGTGGTCGTAACAACAATACAACTATATATAAGAAGAGGAAGTAGTGGACCTTTAGAATGAACTACATTATGTGCAAAAGATACTAGATGCATCGATCTAAAAACTGAAGAAGCCCACATTTGAAATGGTGTCTTCCTCGATCTAGTAAAGCGTCTTTTGTACAGCGTCCGATTTCGATGTGCTCAAGAACACATGTCACGGCGTTCATTGTTCGCAGCGATGCACATAATGCAGGAATCTGGGGAGAAGTTCAAAATGACGTGCTTGTGTTGATTTTGTTGTCAACAACAAGACACAGGCACGACAGCTATTGTTATTCGATAAACTTATCACACCGTGTCATATAAGCCATGATCTCATCACTTATTGAAGCGCGTGCACTTGTGCGTTGACAGTCTTTGTATTTGCTTCTGGTCTTAAAGACTTCCCTCAATGTATATCCAATAAAGTTGACATTTAGTCAAAAAGGTCTGATGTACTCTTCAAGCGGCAGCTACACTATCCGCCGTTCAGCGACCGAATAGGAGGGGGGTCATATCAGCATTTTGTTGTGATTGTCAAACAGTACATGGTCCAGACTATTCACGCTCTCGCTTGATCTTAAAGGTACTCAATCCGATTAGACGCTCCTAAATTACTATTTCTTTGGCTTTGGGGTCAAAAATATTTGATTCGAGTCGAGGAACCCACCAATCAAAGCTCAGAGTGATTAGATATCGATTTTTGAAATCTATTAATTTTCGGAGATGTGGGCCAAAAGTTGACAGAACCACGTGCTCAAAACAGGCAATTCTTCAAGGATTGTCCACTTATAAATGGACAATCGGTACCCAAAATGGTCATTAATAAATGGACAATCCAACCACGCGTGGCACGCGAGCTTGGGATTGTCCACTAAATGAAGACATGTTTTGTTAATCCTGCATGAAGGGCAATAACTCTATAAATAATGTTAATTTGCTAAATAACGGTGATTTGTATGAGAAGAAGTGTTTTTGACGAAATAACGGAGAGATTTGAAGAAGAGTTTTTGCCGAAATAACGGAAATATTCGAAGAAGTGTTTTTAAAGAGCGATCCATTCAGCCCCGTTCCGTTTTTAGTGCTACATGTCAAAGTTATGGAGTAGCATTCCATAATTATATGGAATTCACCGCGACTCAGTGACAAGGTGTATTATGGGGGTGCAGTTAGAACTTCCAAGTTGGAAATCCTATATATGTATCGACTGTTTCATTTACATTTTCAGGTTGACGAGAGAAAATGGCCAGCACTCAAGTGGAAGAACATTTCTCATCCTTCCACTTGAACGGAGACAAATCAAGATTATCGTCCCGTCTTGGAAGTAGATCCGGCAGATCGAGCCCCTCCCACAGCGCGCATGGGATATTAATACGCCATAGTATCATGAAGGTGTCGGAAGAGAAAAGGGCGCGAAAAGTTCGTTTCTATAGAAACGGCGACAGATTCTATAAAGGAATGATTTTTGCTGTGTCGACAGAACGCTTCCGGACATTTGAGTCGCTTTTAGTTGAACTAACAAATAGTCCTATATGCGATAAAAATATCTTACCAAATGGTGTTCGATACATATTCTCAGTAAACGGCGGGAAAAAAATTTCAAATCTGGAGCAGCTAGAAGAAGGGGACAATTATGTGGTTGCTTCAAATGACGTGTTCCGCCAAATAGATTATATCAAGAGTGTCAATCCAAACTGGAATATCAACGCTAAAAGACACGATATCAAAGAACTCTCGCCGCGAGTGTCGTCTGCAACAGCTACCAAAGAAGTGACTCTTGCAGAAATTAGTAAGGATTACATCAAGCCGAAGTTGATAACTATAATCCGAAACGGTTCCAAACCAAGAAAAGCAATTCGGGTGTTACTGAATAAAAAGACCGCACATTCGTTTGATCAGGTTCTTGATGACATCACTGAAATGATCAAGTTGGATTCGGGATCCGTGAAAAAACTGTTCACGGTGGACGGCCGACAGGTAAGTGCACCGTGTTAACTCAGTGGAACGTTTTCTCTAGACTAAGTTTTCTCGGTCCACAACAGCTTAATTTTAACATCGGTTGGTTGATGCTGTTTTGTACCGAGTCCCGCTCCGCAAGTCTTCTATAACGGACTTTACGCACATAATCGTGGGCGGGAGTTATCTTGTTATTGTTGAATATATGTCTTCGGATTTGGCCGAATGGACGCTTTGTGAATATGAACATAGAGAGCAGCCTTTCATGATATGGTGATATCAAACATGGGTATATCAGAGGTCCGTTGAATGTCAATTCAACGAGATTTCTAAGTAAACAACGCCTGGTTTCCAGAGAATTTCGATTTGTCGTGATATCAGTAAATGTATGTCAACAATCATAGCATCACTTTCCCTTTTCTATCACGGTAAATAATATACCATTTTGAACACAGATTAATTACGGACATGTCAGATAATTATTCACATGCGGCGGTTCATATGAATGCCCGGGTTCCACGTGTAAATGTAGTATGTTTTTTTCTTTTTAATGAAAGTCCGGCATAGAAGACTTACGGGACGGGACTCGGTCCAAAAACAGCATCAACCCAACCGATATCCCAATAAAAGCTGTTGTGGACCGTGAAGACTTGGTCTACGTTTTCTCAAGACGTCTGCATTCATACTTTTCAAACAAAATGTTTCGATTTTTAATGAGGTATTCTTAAAATAGTTGAGGATCAGACCCCTCTGTGAGGTTTCCATGTA
Source organism: Siphonodentalium dalli (assembly GCA_032622095.1). Taxonomy (NCBI): domain Eukaryota; kingdom Metazoa; phylum Mollusca; class Scaphopoda; order Gadilida; family Siphonodentaliidae; genus Siphonodentalium; species Siphonodentalium dalli. Next base: position 79,380,875 of record CP136065.1, read on the forward strand.
TGATATATATATCTCTGGAATAACACGTGACCCTAATGGAAATTCTGCATGCCAACATATTCATGCATTTATACCGGTGCCGCAGAGCTGCGCTGCGTGCGTGGTCTTACCCACAATGGTGCAATGGCACTACGACAGTATAATGCAACGATAAGGAAGGATTATGACAATTATATTATATGGAGAGACGACATGTTTATTATTACTTTAAAATGCAAAGGAAATGCATCAAGCTAAACGCGGTTGAATTGTAAACGATTTACACACCAAGCAGTTATAGAAGAAGAACAAAACTGGTTGCAGAACTTTATAGCGGCTATATACCCTCATTGGACGTTGAATGATGACAAGAACCACTGCATGATGCAACCTCTCTTTATTCTCCCATTCTCAAACTAAAATTCTATAGATCATATAGTTTGGCAAATGTATTAAAGTGATGTGAAACACTCCGGTATGGTGATCAAATAGAAATGGAGGATAATCTTGCTCGACTTAGTTATGTTTACAAATCTTAATCCAAACTGACAACACATACCGTCATTATTACACTAATTAAATTCAATGATTCTCGATGGCGAAATCGTTTTCGTTACTTTATCGCCGATAGTTGCGTCCCGAATCAAGAAGTAAATATTTACAATTGAGCGTAGTTCAGATGATGTTTTCTATGGAGTGGTACCGTCGATTTGCTTGAGATTTTCGACGATGTAGTAGAATGCTGCATTCCTCCAGTTGACATAATGCCTGAATACTACCTTAACAGTTAACGCACCCGAGCAAGTCCATAATATGTCTTTAAACAAATTATATATATATACCCTATTATTATATACACGTATAATACATACCAACTATACACATGCATGCGGACTCGATGTATGTTATCTGAATCCGTGTGTACATCCCCATTATTTGTTATCTCTTCTGCCATGCAGACGTACATTGCACGATACTGTATGTATACACAAGCAGATGGTTAGTGTTTTTTTTTTGCCGTAAAGGATCGGATTCTCATTCTACACAATGAGGACTATTTTATTTGAAATTTCGCACATGTGTACCGCGATATACGAGAGACGCACACAATCTTGTCTTCACATCTGGACGACATTCACATGGAACGTGCTCAGACAGCGATTCCACCTCCTCTGACTATACTTTAATTAGAAATTCTTCCCAGATGGCATAATATACTCTCAAAAAGAACAAGGTATCACTTTCCAGCGCAAATACAATGTTTTCTTCTGATAAAACTACCTATAGGTTTTCGCAGGCATGCATGGTGATGTGTAAACAGTGTTTTATCAGGTTTAGGGGCGATAACACGAGGGCTGCTATAATATAACATAGCAAGCTTATAAGCGTATACGTGTACTTTTTAGCTCACCTGAGACGAAGTCTCCGGTGGAGCCATAGTCATCACTCCTCGTCCGTCGTCCGTCCGTCCATCTGTCCGTCCGTCCGTCCGTCAACAATTCTTTGAACATCTTCTCCTCTGAAACCGGAAGACCAAATTGGTTCATATTTGGTGTGGATGTTCCCTAGGTGACTCTCATTCAAATGAGGTCACTGGGTCAAATAGTTGCGAAGCCAGGGCCATAACTTTATTCCTCCATAGTAATTCTTACAACGACTTCTTGTTCAGAACCATTGGGCCGATTTAGCTAATATTTGGTATGGAGGGTCCTTGGGTGACTGGTGTTCAGATTTGTTCAAATGAGGTCACCCGGTCAATTAGTTGAGAAACCAGGGCCATAACTCATTGTAATTATTACAATGACTTCTTCTAAAAAAATATTTGGCCGATTTAGCTTATATTTGGTACAGAGAGACCTTGGGTGACTGGGGTTCAGTTTTGTTCAAATTGGGTCACTGTGTCAAATAGGGGCAGAGCTAGGGACATAACTTTAAAAACAAAAAATTAAATTTTTGCATTTTGACCTTTAATTTTTGTTTAGGACACATCACAGCCTCATATTTCTTACCTAGATTTTTCTTAGCATGTTCTTCATCTGTATGGATTTTGGTATTGTTTATTTAACCCCTTCCACTCTTGTTTTGATATAGAATTCATCCAAGACAGGATTACTCAGACATTTTTCATCTGATCAACACCAAATTTGGTATATGAATTGTTGACACTTATATACAGATCAAGTTAAAATTTGGGTTTGATCCGATATATTTTAACAGAGTTATGGCCCTTTATAATTCACACCTCTTTGCTATGCACTATTAATTTTTAAGAGAACACTGAAGCCTGTATTATTGAAAAAGCCAATTTATCATAGTGTGGTCACCTGATACTCTTGATGAAGATTGCTTGCTTCAGACCAGTTTACCATCTGTCATTACAAGACATGACATTATATTAGCTAAACAACTATTCTACCAGAGTCTACAAGAATAAATAGGAATAGTCCATTGTTCATTTCTCCAAGCCTGGACATAGTGTGTCTGACATTTGCAGAATGAAGTCCCCAGATGGTGAATTTAGTGTTGCTACCCCATACAGCAGGCTAGCATCACCAAATACACACTCAATTACCTTATTCTGCTTAGGCCTCATCTTCTGGGACAATTTTATTTTTAAACATGTTTTAAAATTTGAAAAAGTGACACCATTATAACATCTACAGAGTTATGAAACTTTACTCTTTAATGAAATTATGGAAACATTCCACCCCCCCACCCACCCCCTCCCACATGGCCCAGACCCAACCCTGCCATCAACCAACATCCCTTCCAAGCCATATCACCTCTCAATTTAATACCTCTTCTCGCCACAGAGGCATATATATCTGTAAAGGTACAGGTCATTAATTATATAAACTGGCCAGATGACATGTATTATTCTAATCTAAACATATCTGTAGCAATTTAACAACAAACTGGTGCTCCCATGGTTAGGTGATGACTGGCATTCAATGATACTGTGAATAGCTTTGATTTCTTCAAGTCTGGAAATAGTGCGTCTGACATTTACATAGTGAGGTCCCCAGATGGTGAATTTCGTGTTGCTACCCCATACAGCATGCTAGCATCACTAAATACACCCACTAGGGACCTAATTCTGCTTAGTCCTCATCTTCTGGGAAGTATCCTAAGTATCAAATTGACAGTTTGATTTAGTCACTTTTTCCACCTGTTCAGTTTCAATGTCCTCCTAATTTGCAGAAGATAAAATGCATAATTGAGGTGCTCAATGGGTGTGTATCACCAACTTCAATTGTAGGACTTCAATCTGTTCCTTGGTTTTATTGGCCATTGAGGCCTAATCAGATTGAGGATGAATTTGGTGATGCTAGCCTGCCTTACAGAATATTGTCATTAAATCCACATTTTTGGGACCTAATTCTGCAAATGTCAGACATACTAAATTCAGGTTTGGCCATTTCATATTATTTTTTTAATCACCACTTATCCAGATGAAATCATACGACTAATATTCAAAGAAAATGGGGGGGGGGGTATATATTGGATTAAATTTGTCTTCTATCTGTCAGGCTTCCATCCGTCTGCCTGTTGAGATGTCTATCCATCCATCTATCAACAATTGAGTTCTTCTCCATATTAAAGACGGAATGTGTTTATATAGTTCAGTGTGCATATTCCCTAGGTGTCTCACAATCAGAATTGTTCAATTAAGTTAATCACATCAAATACATGTAGGTGCCAAGCCAGGGCCATAACTCTTTCCCTTCATAGTAAATCTTAAAACAGTTTTTTCTCAATAACCATTAGGCCTATATAGCTTATATTTGGTATGGAGGGGCCTTGGGTGACTGGGGTTTAGATTTGTACATGGGGTCATTTTTAGGAAATGAGGTCCCCAGAGGGTGAATTCGGTGATGTTAGTCCACCTTGCGGAATATTGTCATTAAATTCACCTGCAAAGGTCAGACACTAAATACAGACTCGGCTGTTCCAATATTAGTTTTTTACCCAGCACTTATCCAGGTGAAATCATACCCTGATTTTTCAAAGAAAATTGGGGGGTATATTGATATTACTAGATGAATGGATCTCATAGATGCTGAGGATTCACATTTGTTCAGATGGGGCAGATATAAGAGATTTAACTCTCCTCTATGCTGTTTGGTACTGGTATAATAATATTGATTTCTAGACAGCCTGGGTGGGGGCAATGTTTGAGGCAATGGGGAGGGAGTGTAGAGGGTGGAGATTTTACCCCCTATTTTGATCAAAGGATAAAAATTTCATGCCCGATACTAAATTAGTTGTAGATTAGATGTTCACACCAAAAATAAGTTAGAACTGTTCTAATAGTTTGGTTTGATTTTCTAACATGTATGTTTTTAAACCATCAGTCCATATGTTTCTACTTCAGGTTAAACTGTTGGACCGAATTGGCCACAAATTTGAACTTTATGGGGGTGTCAGGTTGGTAATTATCAAACGTTTGAAAGCTTGAAGTACTGGTACCAGTCGTAAAATTCAACCTAAGAGGAATGTACAAAGTGATTTTTGCGAACTTAGTACTGTGGTAACCAAATCAAGGTTTATAGTAAGACTTTTCCATATACATTTTGAGCTATATATACAACATATAAGGTACCATGCATGATTGGTTAAACACTGCGGGTGGGGCGTTCCCAGGAGGACTACTATAAGACAAGGCACATACGACCATTATGCAGTTTGATTATATATGGATGGCATTTTATTCTAACACGGTGGACTTCATCGACTATTTTCGGGGCCGACCGGGCCGATCTGAGGTTTTTCGAATTACAACTATAAGTGGGGCGCCCAATTTCGAATATCCGATTATAAATACACGATCCCCTCGTAAAGTTCTACTAAATGTATGTTACCAATCTAGGTCGACATTCAAACGGGACTACTATAATTTATAAATCGATCTACAGAATGTACATATGTTATACCAATCTTCAGATCTTGGCCGACATTCAAACAGGACTATATTACTTTATGATGCGTTCTATATATAAATGCATGTTTATACATAGCATCCTCGGCTGACATTCAAACGGGAATATAATACTTTATGAAGCGTTCTACTTATTTAAATGAGATATTATATTTAGAGCGTCCTAAAATAAATATCCAATGAATACCAATTAATTGAAATGTTAATGAATGCATGCATCCCAAGCACAATGAGGGGAATTTGAGCCAAACCCAAGATCTCAATCACGGAACTATACTTTACAGGAATGAGTCAAACATTGGGTGATGACGGCCCGAATATAAACGACGTGGAATTTATGGTAGTGGGATCGCGCCAATTTTCCACTTTACTGATAATCGATCGTTAACGATTGATGGTTCGCCAAATTAACGTTGCCTCTGAAATCCATTTTGATATGAAAAGTCATGAAGCAAGAGGGACTGACTCACCCCTGCGTGGCACATTTGAATATATACTTGGGTTATCCCGGGTTATCTGCTATCTGCGAATGCATGGCGCCGAAGAAAATGCGTCTATATTATTTACCATCATGATGTTAAAGAGTACTATATAGCGCATTATGGCTGTTATCAGTTTACAAGAAAACCATAGTCAGAAATGGTAAATCATAATATAAAATATATTGGTTACATGAATGCACCGCCTCAGAATTCCGTTAAAACAACTAATCCTTCAAATTATTACAAAAAAAATACGGCTTATTACTGCAGGTTTTTCATTCACCAAACCAGTTCATACCTAAACATGGAACGCAATTAACGCGGTCATAACAGTTACATATATACTGCAACTATAAGACATCCAGCGAATACACACCCACGAAAACCCGAAATGTGTTGTCCTGCGAGATATCTCATCGCTATAGCTCAATTTGACACGGCCAGATTAGCCTTTCTACAATATCCTAAAACAATAAAGCTTCTCAAATCATCGGCATAGTCAATAGAACTTTCACGAACTTGGACATTCCAACTACAGCTTTTACCGGATTCCGGGTCGCAGTACAACTTTAACGCGTCCCAAAATAACCGGAAAAACCAATTATCTACACAGGTCCACAGATTTCTAAAAATTGCCCAACAGTATACACCGGTGGCGTTAATGATATCAGGGGATTCAGGGGGGGGGGGACATATAAGCCAGATCGTTGAAGTCGCTACCATGTTGGATCCATCCAGCCCCATGCAGCGCACTCAGCGCTACATGTCAGAGTTCTGGAGTAGCATTCCATATATGGAGCTTTTGAATATTCATGATTTCCATGTAATATTCAAAACTCCATATATGGAATGCGTCTCCAGAAATTTGACCCGTAGCACGTACACCGCGGAATGGAGGCTGGATGGATCCAATGTGCGGTAGCGATCGACTCAGTTATCTCGCTTATAGACAAATATATAAATATTTTTCTCCAGTCCAAGAGGGCAGATGTTGTTAAAAATATGTTTCTCCAGTCCAAGAGGGCAGATGTTGTTAAAAATATGTTTCTCCAGTCCAAGATGGCAGATGGTAACCCTTTCCCTTCTGTTCAGTTTCTATATCCCCTACTAGTTATTTTCAGAAGATAAAATGCATAACCGATGTGACTAATGGGTGACCATCATCAACTTCAACTGTGGAACTTCAATCTGATCCTATGTCTCCCATAGCAGTTGAGGCATCAGCAGAATGAGGTTCACATAGGGTGAATTTGGTGACACTAGCACGCCGTGTGGGATAGCGTCACTAAATTAACACTCTGTGGACCTCATTCTGCAAATGACAGACACACTATTTCATGTCTTAATGTTGAAGGTTATGGATATTAGCGTCCTAGCTACTTATAAAACATTGTAATTTGTAAAACCATTTTATTGAGGGCTATACTAACTGTCTTTTATAAGAACTGTGGTAATCTGTTTCGAGTTAGGAGACATAATTATATAGGGGCCAGCATCCTCATCATATATGGCTGCATAAACATTATATAGATAACACTTTTGTATGGTCTAAACTATTTTTTTGAGAGCTATACTGACCACCAGGTATGGGCTGTGTTCATTTATCTCATAGTTATGGGTCATATGGTATTACAATGTTATTATATGCCTACCGATGCCAAGGTGACACTACTGGTGCAAAATTGGCAGTAGGACCCATACAGCCCAATAATTTGAGAAATTTATGTTATTATGTTCATTTGTCTATACAGATAACAGTATACGCTATAATTCAACATCAAAACTCTAGATTATGATTCCGATCATAGTTATTTACTATCGCCAAGTCCTATCTGGAAAATATGCAATACAAATGGTGCAATTTGAGCCCATCTAAGTCTTAGACCATGTCATGAATCTCTGTCATCTGTGCTTTATGCGCGGGTGAAAAAGGCCACTATATATATATATTAAAGTGATGTGAAACACTCCGGTATGGTGATCAATTGGAATTTTATAATAATCTTGCTCAAAGTAGTTATTTGTTATAAATATTAATCTAAATTGACAACACACGCCGTCATTCTTATTTGTTAATTAAATGCATTGACTCTCGATGGCGATAGCATTTGTGTTAGTTTATCGACGATAGTTGCGTCCCGAATCGAGATGTAAATATTTACATTTGAGCGTAGTTCAGACGATGTTTTCCATGGAGTGGTATGGTAGATTTCTTTGAAATTTTCGGCAATGTTAGTAGGATGCTATACATTCCCCAGGTTGGCATAGCGCCGAGTACTATGTGATCAATTTCACGCACCCGAACAAGTCCATAATATGTCTTTAAAGCATCATGGCATGACCATTTAAGCCTCTTGTAATTGCGGTGGGATCTGCATTGTGACCGGGGCCCTGTCTTCAATATTGATATCTATACGAATAAAACTCAATTTTGTTTGTTTGTCCGACAAAAGGCGACCAAACGGCTGGACACTAATTCAGAGCTGAATTTTTGTATATAGGATTAATTTGACCCGATGAGCATTAGATAGGTCCCGTTTACCTCAGATGTCTTAATATAAAAAGAACAAGTGAGACCCCGCACGCACGAAATGCAGTTAACATGTTGGGCACATAAGCGAGCTTAACGATCTTTATTCATACCATATCAGGAATAGCTCTATAGTGAACGCTCTTTATTGTTAATCTACACAGAGATCGCACTCAACGTCAACGCCTCGAATAGCATATGCTACCAGAACGCTCTTTATCCATACCAGGAACAGATCAACAGTCAACCTATTCATCCATGCAGCAGAATGGGAGACCACGAATGTCGTGTGTAGAGACATTCTTTGAAATTGTGTAAATGTATGTCAAAACACTTCAATTTATTCCAATCTTCTTTACCCGAGCAACGTCATACCCCAGCTAGTATATTATTTTCATTTCTTGAAAGGAAACAATACAATCAGCTTTCGTGACGAATTGCAGTCGAAGGCTCGAGAGAATACCACCCGTCAATTACAACATTGATACACCAGCAAATCGTGTACTGAGTCATCAAATATCGATATTTCATGTTTAGCATTAAACAGAAACATGCATCAATAAATTCATACAACAAATATTTAATATTGGGCCATACAATGTTTCGGCTGACCTTTATCTGAGCAAATTCAGTTTATAACATGATTAACATCCAATCAAGAGATCTGTTGTGCAACATTACTTTGTATTTGAGAACGCTGCACTATGATGACGTTTTACATACATGTGAAATGCATTCAAAGTATACTGAGTTAACCTTTTCAGTGAGTATTTAGTATAGAAAGGGTTAAAAGCGTTCACCAACTGAATAACATGATGATCCTGTGAGTGAGGGATGCCATAAATATAAATAGGGGGGGGGGGGTAAATAATGCATACATGTCTTCAAATATAAATACTTGTTTTTGTTGCAGTGTGCATCAAGTTCATTGCAGTAGCAAGCAGTACCGATGGTAAAATTTATTTCACTGCAGTGAATGGTAGATTTGTGAACAAGAAAGTTATTGCACCCAAATTCATGTTTAATTATAGTCGAGGACAGAATACCACCCGCCAAATGTACAACATTTATACACTGGCAAATCGTGTACTGAGTCATCAAATATCGATATTACATGTTTAGTATGAAACATAAACATGCACCAATAAAATCATACAACAAATATTTAATATTGGGCCATAAATGTTTCGTCTGACCTTTATCTGAGCAAATTCAGTTTATAACATGATTAACATCCAATCAAGAGATCTGTTGTGCAACATTACTTTGTATTTGAGAACGATGCACCATGATGAATTGGCTGTTTATTACTACCAACGTTTTAACCGTCCAAATGAAAGGCATTCAAAGTATAGTTAACCCTTTCTATACTAAATGGATTAGCCCATTCATTTATAGAAGTGTATATAATTATTGGAATCGTCTATTAATCAAGAGATGTTATTGTAACAATAGCCATGCAGACGACAGATACATGAACAGATAATGCAATCACTGATGCATTTCTATTAATTGGTGGGAAATGTTGAGATAATAAGTTCAACAAACGGTCGTTTGTGGAAATTATTATCTGAATATTTCCTAAGGGAATTACTCGTCAATGAGTATTTAATGGGAATTTAATGTGTTTGTGCATCAACTAAATAACATGATGAACCTGGGAGTGAGCGTGGTGTCACAAAGAGAAAGGGGGGGGGGGTATTAATGCTTACATGTCGTCAAACATTAGAGTTTTATAGAAATAGTTGTTTTTGTTGCAGTGTGCATAAAGTTCATTGTGGTCGAAGGCAGTACCGGGAAAAATTATTCAACTTGAATATGCCCGGTCACTAACTCGCGGCCATATTGGATCCACCAGGTCCGTTTCCGTGGTTTAATTACTTGGCTTTCCATATATGGAAGTCATGAATATTTCAAAAGCTCCATATGTGGAAATGCTACTCCAAAACTTTGACCTCTAGCACTGAAACCACGTCAGCGGGGCTGGATGGATCTATGAAACCACGAAACCGGACCTGGTGGATCCAATATGGCTGCGAGTTAGTGACCTAGGGCGTGTTATAGTTGAGGACAGCATAGCACCAGTCAATTGTACAACATTTATACAATGGTAAACCGTGTAATGAGTCATAACTTCGATATCTCATGTTTAACAGAAGCATGCCCCAATAAATTCATACAACAAATATTTAATATTGGCTCATAAAATGTTCCGTCTGACCTTTTTCTGAAGCGTACAGTTTATGACACCAAATCAAGAGTTCTATTGAGGAACATATTATACTTTGTATTTGAGAACTCTGGAATATTAAGTTGCTGCTTATTCCTTCCTACTTCACTGAGAGCTTTCCGATGAATGGCAACAAGCCATATTTCCGACTAAATCCTGAAAAATTACCCATAATTCTTCTGTGGTTAAGGAGTCGATTATTTAGGGCATTACTGTATATTGTAGAATTTGACTGTCAATCCAAGTTAATCCAAGGATATACTGTGATACCTCACCCGCTCCAGAGCAGGGATGGAAACTAAACTGTGTAAAACTAGTTATCGATATCTCCAAGAGAAGTATATGAATACATTACAAACTAAATTCCATAGAATATCAATCAATGGGCACTAGATAACATTACAAACAGGCACTAAGTTCCATAGACTATCATAATGAATGGGCCTTAACTAATATAACAAACAGACACTAAATTCCACATAATATCATAATGAATGGTCCTTTATAGATAACATTACAGACAGGCACTAAATTCGATAGAAAATCGTAATCAATGGGCCTCAGATAACATTACAAATGGCTCTATTTCTATAGAAAATCATAATGAATGGGTCTTAAATTACATTACACACAGGCACTAAATTCCATAGAAACTCATAATCAATGGGCATTAGATAACATTACAAACAGGCACTAAATTCAACAGCAAATCATAATGAATGGGTCTTATATAAAATTAAAAACAGGCACTAAATTCCATAGAAAATCATAATGAGTGGGCCTTATATAACATTGCAGACGGGCACTGAATTCCATAGAAACTGATAATGAATGGGCCATAGATAACATTACAGACAGGCACTCAATTCCATAGAAAATCATTATGAATGGGCTTAGATAACATTACAAATGGCTCTAAATTCCATAGAAAATCATAATGAATGGTCCTTAAATTACATTACACACAGGAACTAAATTCCATAGTATATCACAATCAACGGGCCTTAGATAACATTACAAACAGGCACTAAATTCCATAGAAACTCATAAACAATGGGCATTAAATAACATTACAAACAGGCACTAAATTCAATAGAAAATCATAATGTATGGGCCTTAGATAACATTATAGACAGGCACTAAATTACATAGAAAATCATTATGAATGGGCCTTAGATAACATTATAAATGAGCACTAAATTCCATAGAAAATCATAAGTAATGGGACTTATAGGCCACAGAAATGTTGTTAGTTATGGTTTACTGACAACAGGAGTTAAAATCTCTAAATGCAGGAGGGGAAAAATAAAAAAAACCATTCAGTCAGCTCTTTTCATATCATTCTACTGGCTGTTGATGGATTGAAAGCGCGTGTCATATTTAAATTTATAAACCAGAATGTCCCTTTCTACAAAACCACACGTAATCTGATATACAGGCTTGACCCTAAAACATTTAATTTGAATTAGCTTCACAAAACAATATTTACGTAACCAGTGTATGTTACACTAAATCATATTTGGTGATTGGTCAAACATCAATTGATTCATGCATTTATATCCCAATAAAACACACCATAATACTAACCTACATGTATGTCAACTCTTGTTGACCTAGATGAGCATAACCTGTCGATCGAATAACTGGGTGTGTTTTAAGTGCTCAGCACTAGACTAGTCGATCAATAATACACAGGGAGAAAATTGGGCTAACTTATGCAGTGCTGCATGATATAATAACTAAACTGCAGACAAATTTCAGAAAAAAAATTCAGCTGAGTTTATAGAAATCTTCTTAATCATAGATGCACATATTAATAATTTGTTGTGTTTAATCTTGTGAGGACATTACTAAGACACTGAAAAGGTCCTTCAGTTTGTTCTAGTTTTTAAAATCATTAACCATAAAATCCACCATTTGGCTCATCTGTGAAATTGCGGCTCCGAAATCAGGTAAACTTGCGTTTTTGAAGGCACACAACTCAAAAAACACTTAACGAATATGGTAATGGTTTTCAGTTCTGGATTCAGGAACAGGTCGACAACATAGATAATATTTGAGAATTTGAATTTATATACATCCATGAAAATCCATAAATTGATGATTTGACCAAATTTATTTCACCAATCTCTTTTTCTGATTTTTGCTGATTTTGAGTATGTTTTTAGCTCACCTGAGACAAAGTCTCCGGTGGAGCTATAGTCATCACTCCTCGCCCGTCGTCCGTCCGTCTGTCCGTCAACTTTAAAAAAAAACATCTCCTCTGAAACCATCATACCAAATTGGTTCATATTTGGTGTGGATGTTCCCTAGGTGACTCTCATTCAGATTTGTTCAAATGAGGTCACTGGGTCAAATAGTTGCGAAACCAGGGCCATAATTCTATTCCTCCACAGTAATTCTTACAACAACTTCATGTCCATAACCATTGTGCCGATTTAGCTAATATTTGGTATGGAGGGTCCTTTGGTGACTGGTGTTCAGATTTGTTCAAATGAGGTCACCCGGTCAATTAGTTGAGAAACCAGGGCCATAACTCATAGTAATTCTTACAATGACTTCTTCTACAAAAATGTTGGGCCGAATTAGCTTATATTTGGTACTGAGGGACCTTGGGTGACTGGGAATCAGATTTGTTCAAATTGGGTCACTGGGTCAATTAGGGGCAGAGCCAGGGACATAACTCTAAAAACCAAAAAATTACATTTTTGCATTTTGATCATATTTGGGGTGGATGTTCCCTAGGTGACTGTCATTAATATTTGTTCAAATGAGGTCACTGTGTCAAACAGTTGCGAAACCAGGGCCATAACTATATTCCTCCTTGGTAATTCTTATAACGACTTCTTGTCAATAACCATTAAGCCGATTTAGTTTATATATGGTATGTGGGGTCATTGAATGACTGGGGTTCAGATTTGTTCAAATGGGGTCACTGGGTCAAATAGTGGTGGAGCCAGGGCCATAATTCCCCAAAAAATAATAAAAAATTCAGGAACTCCTTGATCAATTTAACATACAAAAAAAATATATCACCCCCCCCCCCCCACATGACCCAGAACCCCACCCCCAACCAACAGCATTCCACCCTATCTCATATCCTAACTCACAGGTAAATAAAGTATATTTATTTAAATTCCCATTACAAGGCAACTCTCCTATGAACTGATAGACATGGCAAGGCAGATAGAGAGATAAAGATTCTGCAGCCTTAGACAGAGTCCCCAGGGAGTGTATTCATGTCATCCATAATTTAAATGAGATTAATGGTGTTATCAATGAAGCACCCTTGTTGTTTATATTATCACTCAGTGGTCATTAAAATCAGATTAATTTCATTTTCTCAAAGAGTGCCTGGCAGAGCCAGAATGAGGTTCCCAGAGGGTGAATTTAGTGACGCTATCCTACACAGCAGGCTAGCATAACCAAATACACCCTCTGAGAACCTTACTCCGCTTAGGCCTCATCTTCTGGGAAGTATCTAGAGTCTCAAGATCTCATTCTGCTTAGGCCTCATCTTCTGGGAAGTATCTATAGTATCAAATTTACATTGTTGTTAGTTAAATTTCCCTTCTAGGAAGTTTCTGTATCCCTTAATTTGCAGAAGATAAAATTCATGATTGAGGTGCCCAATGGGTGAACATCACCAATTTCAACTGGGGAACTTCAATCTTATTCTAGGTCTTCCATAGCAGTTGAGGGCCTTATCAGAATGAGGTCCCCAGAGGGTGAATTTAGTGATACTAGCCCGCTGTGCAGGATAGCCTCACTAAATTCACCCTCTGGGTACCTCATTCTGCAAATAACAGACAGACTATTTCAAAGCTTGATTCAAGGCTAGCATCACCAAATTCACCATTTGGGGACCTCATTCTGCTTAGGCCTCATCTTCTGGGAAGTATCTATAGTATCAAATTTACATTGTTGTTAGTTAAATTTCCCTTCTAGGAAGTTTCTATATCCCCTAATTTGCAGAAGATAAAATTCATAATTGAGGGGCCCAATGGGTGAACATCACCCACTTCAACTGGGGAAATTCAATTTTATTCTAGGTCTTCCATAGCAGTTGAGGACTATATCAGAATGAGGTCCCCAGAGGGTGAATTTAGCGTCACTAAATTCACCCTCTGGGGACCTCACTCTGCAAATGACAGACACACTATCACACTATTTCAAGGCTTGTTGTATAATACATTGTGTTGCTTGAGGCCAGGCATACACAATGTAGGAACAGACACGCTTTTTGTGATGCTATCCGGCACAGCAGGCTAGCATCACCAAATTCACCCTCTGACGACCTCATTCTGCTTAGGCCTCATCTTCTGGGAAGTATCTATAGTATCAAATTTACATTGTTGTTAGTTAAATTTTCCTTCTAGGAAGTTTCTATATCCCCTAATTTGCAGAAGATAAAATTCATAAATGAGGTGCCCAATGGGTGAATATCACCAACTTCAACTGGGGAACTTAATTTTTATCCTTATCAGATTTGTGAAAATGGGATCACAAAGTCAAATAAGGGCAGAGCAAGAGACTTAACTATTTCACTACATAGTAATTCTTAAAATATGTTTGCAAGAACTAGTTGGCTTATATAGAATGGAATGTTCTTCCTTGACTGCAATTCAGATTTTTTTAATGGGGTCACCTGGTCAAATAGGGGCCAAGCGAAGGACAGTTTCCCTCTTAATATGCTTCCTTCACAAGGACCATCAGGTCTATTTGACTGATATTTATGATATGTATGAAGGGTTCTTTGGTGTCTGGGATTCAAATTTATTCAGATGGGGTCACCAGGTTAAAAGGGTGGGACCAGGGACATAACTATATGTCTCTATAGTAATTCTTAAAATGTCTTCTCAAGGGATTTTGGACAATTTAGCTTACATATAGTATGGAGGAATCAGGAAGATCCTTTAGTGACTGAGATACAGATTTGTTAAAATGAGCTCAACCTGTCAAGAAATGGCAGTCTATGGGGAATTAACACTTTTGTGTCCAATAAAATCATAGAAATACCAAATTCATTAAAACATCTACCTTGGAACCACCTGACTGATTGGTCTGACATACATGTATTGTGTTTTGGGTCCATGGATAATTGGGCTTCAAACATGTTTAAATGGTTTTAGAAAAAGGCGCTTGTGAGATTGGAAATTTCCAACAATTGAGAAAGTTTGAGGTGTCGGTTGTGAAATTCCAACCTAAGACTTGGGAGTCTGGATCCCGGTCGGGAGGGGACTTGTTGAGCTGGAGGAGGGGGGTGATCAGTAGTGTACAGTTGGCAATTTCAAGGTGGTTTTTTACCAAGCTACATACTTGAAGTCTCTCTAACCACATATCCTGTTTAAATCTACTTCTTTTAAAGTGATTATGAAAAGTGCTCACTGTTTTGGTCTCCAGAGTCCCAGTCTTATCAGTCTTTGCAGTCTGGTGAGCGACCCCACAGTCATTGACTGTCTTGTTATGGAGGGTTTATGTACTGATTCCAGCAAAAAAAATTCAGCTGCAATTAGTTCCGGGTTTGGATTTTTTTTCTAATAGTTTCCGGGGTATAAAATAATAAATATGAGTTAAAGACACCTGTCCGGAAACGCATCTATCAATTAAAATTGATTTTACATAGATATTTTCTTATATAATACAATAATCAAGCTGGAAATATTTTCGTTATATTTTTAGAATTTTTTGATAGAGTTATGCTGCATGCTACAGTATTAAATGCTCTAATTAATCGACTTCTCTCTCTGAGAGCTTTCCGATGAATGGCAACAAGCCATATTTCCGACTAAATCCTGAAAAGTTACCCATAATTCTGCTGTGTTTAAGAGGTTGATTAATTAGAGCATTACTGTACATCCCAAACAAACGCAAGCTGTAATATGTCCCATATTGATTGTATGTATACTATACCAGAAAATTTGAAATAAAATATTAATTGATATTGAAGTGTTTCTGGACAGGACAGGGGTCTTTGATTCATATTTATTATTTTACACCCAGGAAACTTGTTTAGTAATGATACACCATCTTTAAGTGTAATACTAATTTTGCGATTCAAACTGGTGATGATTATATCATTTCAGGTGGCATGTTTATCAGACTTCTTCCAAGACGAGACTATATTTATAGCATATGGCGTTGAGAAGCATTATACAGATGACTTCGGGTTAGACGAAAATGGTTAGTAATTACCACAATAAAACATCGAGACTAGATTGCAATTGCTTTTATCGATAAAAGCTTATTCCAACTGTCATCAATTTGGAAGAGTTTTTCATGGTCCAGGTTTCAACTTATATAACACTAGCAGGTTAGCCCGCCACTGGCAGCAATCGTCAGAAACATGACAATTTTAAATTTTTAAAATTAATTTTGTTAATTAAATTTTTTTTGTTTTTCAATGAGTCAATTGTGCCTTTTTAATTTTTTAATTAATTTTTTTGTTTTTCAATGAGTTAATTCTGCCTTTTTAATCTGCTGCACCTAGGTGTAAAATTTCGTCGAAATCCACCAGTTTTACCCGATTTGACCTTGAATTGATCATTTTCAAAGTCAAGGTCAGGTCGGGTCACAATTTAACCCGTCCATGACACTTTCCGCACAAAAGTAACCCTAGGTAGCAAGTTTGAGCTCAATCGGTTCGAGTCTATAAAGGACACACATATATATCATTTGTGGGTGCCCGTTTCAAGGTGAAGATCACCTCGGGTGGAAAAACTGACCCGATGAAAATCTCCCCCATTCCTAGGAAGCCCTAAGTACGTAAGAATCACACAACACGCTCATGTCTGGATACAGTCACGCTCACGCCCGGACCCAGACGTATGAATCACATTACACGCATATGCTCTTTATCAACGACACTGCGGATACGAACGCTCTTTAACTATCAACGTGATTAACCCCACAGTGCCGTTTTTTGTGACTGGGAGTGGAGAACGGGTGCTCGGAGCTTCTCCAAAATGCCGCGACGACCATTCCCGTGGGTTTTTACCCTTAGATGGGAAGTTTGGTCTCGATCGGTGCAGCCGTTTTCGATTCTATAAAGTACAAATATATATATTTATAATGTAGTTCTCAAAATATATAGTAGAAGATATCCAGTTATCCGCTATTTATATCACTAAGAGTAAATAAGCATGAGTTCAATTAATCAATTGAGTGACTTTACACCATTCATCCTTGAATGCAGTCCAAACGATCTAATCTTCATCTGTACACAGTAATGCCCAAAGTAATCGACTCCTTAACCCTTTACCCAACAGAACGGCCCTGTGCCAATGCATTCTCTTATATATGCGAGTCGACCATAGGTCGCCTCGCATATATAAGAGAATGCATTGGCTTAACACATATTAAAAATGATAAAATTGTCAAAGAATGTAGAAAAATATTATAAATATTTTTTTAAATGTAAGAAAAAATTATAAAATTGTTAAAGAATGTAAGAAAAAATGGTAAAAAGTGTTAGGCCAATGTATTCTCTTATATATGCTAGGCGACCTATGGTCGACTCGCATATATAAGAGAATGCATTGGCACAGGGCATAACTGTAACCATCACAATGTGGTCAATGAACCGGTTCCAATGATATCCATATTTGTATGGTTCTATTGAGACAGACCGAAGATATTTTAGGCTGTTAAGCTTTATTTGGCCGGTTTTGGCCGGTTTTGTCCGGTTTGTTGGGTAAAGGGTTAACCACAGCAGAATTATGGGTAACTTTTCAGGATTTAGTAGGAAATATGGCTTGTTGCCATTCATCGGAAAGCTAAATTTAAATGCTCTTTGTTGAACATATGTGAAAATCAAGTGACTACCCAACAAACATGATCGTGCATATATTTGACTAATATAAATTTAAAGATGGTCCGAGAGCTTTCCGATGAATGGCAACAAGCCATATTTCCGACTAAATCCTGAAAAGTTACCCATAATTCTGCTGTGGTTAAGGAGTCGATTACTTAGGGCATTACTGTAGAAGATAAATTTAAATGCTCTTTGTTGAGCATATGTGAAAATCAAGTGACAACCCAACAAACATGATCGTGCATATTTTTGACTAAATTTAAAGATGGTCTATCTCTTCTGTGCCACATTTACAACAATGACATCATTTTCAGTATAAATCCAGATTTCAAAACTAAAATAACTATTCTGTGAATAAAATACAGATAAAACTGAAGATGGGGTTTATTATTCATCTATAGTAATGCCCTAAGTAATCGACTCCTTAACCACAGCAGAATTATGGGTAACTTTTCAGGATTTAGTCGGAAATATGGCTTGTTGCCATTCATCGGAAATCTCTCGGGGAGAGCTTTCCGATGAATGGCAACAATCCATATTTCCGACTAAATCGTGAAAAGTTACCCATAATTCTGCTGTGGTTAACGAGTCGTATACTTAGGGCATTTACTGTATAAAGGCAAAATAAAATGGTTTATTTCAATCGATTTCACTGTAAATCTCTTAGCTGATCTGCAATTTTCAGCAATTGTGGGTGCTAACAAGATAGCGTTCTCCTTCTCGGCACGCTCTTGGACCAGACTTGGCACGCTCCAAACTTTTTTCTGCAGATTTCTGTTCTAAAAATACCCAATAAAACTGTCCCATGAATATCATAAGAAATTCTAAATAACATTGATATTAATTGATAGCTTTTTCGAACAGGTGTCCTTGATTCATTTCTTTTATATACCTTGGGATCTATATAAAACTTGTTGGGAAGAGACCATCTTTAACCCTTTACCCAACAGAAGGGCCCTGTGCCAATGCATTCTCTCATATATGCGAGTCGACCATAGGTCGCCTCGCATATATAAGAGAATGCATTGGCTTAACACATTAAAAATTATAAAATTGTTAAAGAATGTAAGAAAAAATTGTAAAAAGTGTTTAAAAAAGATTTTTTTTAGGCCAATGCATTCTCTTATATATGCGAGGCGACCTATGGTCGACTCGCATATATAAGAGAATGCATTGGCACAGGGTATAACTGTAACTATCACAATGTGGTCAAGGAGCCGGTTCCAATGATATCCATATTTGTATGGTTCTATTGAGACAGACCGAAGATATTTTAGGCTGTTGAAGCTTTATTTGGCCGGTTTTGGCCGGTTTGTTGGGTAAAGGGTTAACTTTGAAAGATGCCAAATGGGTTATATAGCATGATACTGTAATGCCCTAAATAATCGACTCCTTGACCACAGCAGAATTATAGGTAATTTTTCAGGTAGTTAAGCAGTCGATTATTTAGGGCATTACTGTATTTTCAGATGATGTTCATTTTAAATTGATCTTACTATAAAGACATGTACAACACAGATTATACACTATAATTTGACCTATACTATTTTGATTTTCAGAAGTCAAACTGGTTAGTGCATACAAGAACAGTCCACTATCATTGCCGGGGACACCGCGGATAACTCTTCGCTCCCCAAGGTCTCCCAGAAAGGTTTACTCCTCATCAACAAACAGATCCACAAATGAAAGTAAGTCAATAAAGTATGGCAAAAAACGATGTGTTTAATTTAAAGGGACACAAGGCACTCATAGAATCAGTGGATAAATGTGCAAAAACTATACAAGCCTGTAAAAACATTGTTACTAAGAAGAACATGGAGAAATAGAAAAACTTTATTCTTATAATATATTCATTATTTGTATGTTGAAACCACTGTCATGTAAACAAAATTGTTAAAGTGATGTGTCAACAAACATCGCTATAATTGTATGTTAAGTTAAAATATTTTAGTATGAATATTATTTTCAAAATAGTTTTGTATGCCCGTTTTGAAAAAAAAACTAGACATATTATGTTATTGGTCCGTCCGTCCTTCCATCCGCTTGCATTTTTCGTTTCTAGATGATATCTTTAGTTTCATAAGTCTGAACTGAATGAAATGCAATTTGGTATGTGGGTTTACTAGCCCAAAATACAGGTCAAGTTCGAATTTGGGTTTGGCAGTTTGGAGGATGAGCGGGTGTGGTTCACAACTTCCATATATGGGGATTCCTAGTTCAAAGTGGAATTCCCCAACATGTGTTATCACAAATATAACTATAGTATTTCCACCTGTAACCAGCATGGTGCCATATAACATGTCTATTTGTACGAATAAAACATGATTACTGATTCGTAAATAAGCATATTTATGTATCCGCACATCAACGATCACAACTTACCGTATTCTTGCACTGATCGCACATGGAGCAGTGACCTTGTGTGACCTCTTGAAACACAATCCATGCATGTCTGTACTAATTCTGGAAGAAGTCATAGAATTTTTGCCAGGCCACCAAATATTCCAGGTGATGAAAAATAACAGATTTCAAAATCAAAATCTCTGAACTTTGATGGATGGGTTCATCACGACTCAATTCAAATATTTTTTATACCCGAAGCCGAAAAATAGTAATTTGGTGTAAACAATATTTATTTCAAAAAATCAAACATATAACACAGACACAATATACATGTAGAAATATAGAGATTTATGAAGAGGATTGGACAACAAGCAATATGCTTTTTAGCTCACCTGAGACGAAGTCTCCGGTGGAGCTATAGTCATCACTCCTCGTCCGTCGTCCGTCCATCCGTCCTTCCGTCCGTCAACAATTCTTTGAACATCTTCTTCTAAAGTTCCATTGGACCGAATTAGTTCATATTTGGTGTGGATGTTCCCTAGGTGACTCTCAAATGAGGTCACTGGGTCAAATAGTTGCGAAAGCAGGGCCACAACTCTATTCCTTCATAGTAATTCTTATAACGACTTCTTTTCCAGAACCATAAGGCCTAATGGGTTCATATTTGGTGTGGATGTTCCCTAGGTGACTGACATCCAGATTTGTTCAAATGAGGTCACCAGGTTGATTAGTTGAGAAACCAGGGCCACAACTCTTTCCCTCCATAGTAATTCTTTTAAACATCTTCTTCTCGAATACCATCAGGCCAAATGGGTTCATATTTGGTATGAAGGATCATTGGTTGACTGGGGTTCAGATTTGTTCAAATGAGGTCACTGGGTCAAATGTGGGTGGGGCCAGGGACATAACTCAGAAAAAAAAAATTCAGATTAAACTCTTTAACCAAAAAAGAAAAGAATAGAAAAGAAATGATATATTAAAAAATAAAAGAATATTTAAAAAAACTGTGGAATTGTTTTTTTTTTATTAGAATATTTAAAAAAAAAGAAAAAAAAAGTGTATTAACTCCATGGTCAATTTAATATATATATATATTGTTTAACATTTTTTGATAATTGAAAAACTAATGCCATTACATTTCTGTAGGTTGTGGCCCCTGGCCCTTCATTCAAGTGCACTGCTTCTGCCACCCTGGCCTGGTCTCAAAAATAAAATTTACTCAAATTCTTGACAGAATCATTAATAAGAAGCATTTACTTTGGCTGTAACTGTATATATGCTGGGTATGCCGACACAATCATGTCAATCTTGATATGTTTATAAACATTCCTGCAGATTTGCTAGATGTCATTAATTCCCAATCTCTCATGTATTGTTCATATCAGGACTAATGTCATTTGCAGAATGAGGTCCCCAGAGGGTGAATTTAGTGATGCTATCCCACACAGCGGCCTAGCATCACCAAATTCACCCTCTGGAGACCTCATTCTGCTTAGGCCTCATCTTCTGGGAAGTATCTATAGTATCAAATTAACATTGTTGTTAGTTACATTTCCCTTCTAGGAAGTTTCTATATCCCCTAATTTGCAGAAGATAAATTCCTAATTGAGGTGCCCAATGGGTGAACATCACCAACTTCAACTGGGGAACTTCAATCTTATCCTAGGTCTGCCATAGCAGTTGGGGGCCCTAGCAGAATGAGGTCCCCAGAGGGTGAATTTAGTGATGCTAGCCCGCTGTGCGGGATAGCATCACTAAATTCACCCTCTGGGGACCTCATTCTGCAAATGACAGACACACTTTCACACTATTTCAAGGCTTGATTGTATAATACATTGTGTTGCTTGAGGCCAGGCATGCACAATGTAGGAACATACACGCTTTTTGTGATGCTATCCCACACAGCGGGCTAGCATAACCAAATTCACCTTCTGGAGACCTCATTCTGCTTAGGCCTCATCTTCTGGGAAGTATCTACAGTATCAAATTTACATTGTTGTTAGTTAAATTTCCCTTCTAGGAAGTTTCTATATCCCCTAACTTGCAGAAGATAAAATTCATAAATGAGGTGCCCAATGGGTGAATATCACCAACTTCAACTGGGGAACTTAAATCTTATCCTTATCAGATTTGTGAAAATGGGATCACAAAGTCAAATAAGGGCAGAGCCAGAGACTTAACTATTTCACTGCATAGTAATTCTTAAAATATGTTTTGCAAGAACTATTTGGCTTATATAGAATGGAATGTTCTTCCTTGACTGCAATTCAGATTTGTTTTTAAATGGGGGGTGATCAGTAGTGTACAGTTGGCAATTTCAAGGTGGATTTTCACCAATCTACATACTTACAGTCTCTCTAGCCACATATCCTGTTTAAATCTACTTCTTTTAAAGTGATTATGAAAAGTGCTGACTGTTTTGGTCTCCAGAGTCCCAGTCTTATCAGTCTTTGCAGTCTGGTGAGCGACCCCACAGTCATTGACTGTCTTGTTTAAAGTCCACTCCTCGTAATTTAGGGGTGTTAAATCGGAATATGTATCTTTAAGGCATGATAAAAAAAGTTTACATGAAAATCACCCATGTAAAATAATGGTTTTTATTTGCCTAAAATGGTTCTTGTTTTCTGAGAAAATAAATGCCATGAGTGAGGGTTTACACTTATAATCTTTACCAAGGCTTGTATCAAATCTGTCAAATGAAGGATTTGTTTTATCGGAGATATCAAATCTAGTGGCCTTCGACAGCGCTTAATTATCCTGCTGTATTCAGTTACTACAGTAATGCCCTAAATAATAGACTCCTTAACCACAGCAGAATTATGGGTAATTTTTCAGGATTTAGTCAGAAATATGGCTTGTTGCCATTCATCGGAAAGCTCTCAGTGAGAGCTTTCCGATGAATGGCAACAAGCCATATTTCCGACTAATTCCTGAAAAATTACCCATAATTCTGCTGTGGCTGAGGAGTCGATTGTTTATGGCAGTACTGTATTCTAACAATCAAAATGATTTATTGATTTAGACCCCTAATACCTAATAGGAATTTCTTCAATAGGATTGACCACAAACTAATGGGAAATTCTATAAAGGGATCAGCCCGATACATTGAGGTCTGTTTATTAAAATCACCCCAGACACTCAGGTCTGTTTGTACGAGGACTGCTTCGTAAATTTAGGTTTAATCGTGTCGTATTTCATTGTGATCAGATAATTTGACAGCTTTAATTCAATCAAATGGAATCAGATTTCAAATAATTTTAAAGCAATGATTGAGTTCAGTTGGGGTCAAACAAATGTCTCAGAGAAAATTGTCCTCTGGCAGACATAATACATTTAGAAACCTATTTATAAACGTCAGAACCAATCAGGACTATAATCAGGGGTCTTGTGTGTGGTTGTGGAGGGAGTGTACAGCTCCTGATTTTCATCCCATCACCATTCCTTGGGTGCTGACCGAATTATTAATGTGAGAAATTCAATTTTTAATCCAGATTTGAAGTTTTCAGTTTTCCAAAGTTAAAAAAAAAAATGATTTTCAATAAACTCCCCTGTCCTTTGATAATAAAGTTCTGCCTTTTGGCCCTCAGGACACTGCTCAGGACAGAAAAACATGTACAAAATTTTGAATAGAGTTGTATTTTTTACCAGGCAGTCAATTTATATACATCCAAGCTTTAAATTTGCTATTTACACCAATCAAATGCTCAACTGTCATTGCAGGGAGGCTGAGGCATATTGAGGTTTAGTTTTGTTGTTTTTCATTGTGATCAGATAAAGTAACAGTTTTAATTTAATCAATTGGAATCGGATTTCAAATAACTCTAAAGAAATGATTGAGTTCATTTGGGGTCAAACAAATATCTCAGAAAATATTGTCCTCTGGCAGACATAATGCATTTAGAAACCTATTTGCTTTATGTCAGAACCAATTAGGGAATATAACCAGGAGGAGTTAAGTGTGAAAGGGGGGGGGGGGACCTGGGGGGGGGGGCAGTGGAGGGGTTTAGAGCTCCGAATTTTCATGTGCATCACCCTTCCTTTAGTGACAAATAAAATTGAGAGATATTTGTGTAAGAAAACTATATCTTTTTTATCTTCAATATACATATTTTGTCCTGAAGTTTGAACATTTATTTATTTATTTTTGACCCAAGAATGACAGAATGTCATGATATTGTAGTCTTGTCGATCTTCAAAATGACAATATTTGCTATTTAGGGCAATAAATTTTCAATGTCAATAGAGGGTGGGACGCATTTATGTTTAACTCCATTCAGGTTTAACCACGTCTTATTTCATTGTGATCAGATAATGTGACAGTCATAATTTAATCAATTGGAATCAAATTTCCAAACTAATTTTAAAGCAATGATTGAGTTCAGTGGAATCACACAAATGTCTCAGAGAAAATTGACCTCTTGCAGACAGACATAATGCATTTTAAAAACAATTTATAAATGTCACGACCAATCAGAATATAATACGAGGTTATTAAGTATGACAGTGGAGGAGTTGGGGGGGGGGGGGGGGGGGGGCAATGAAGGGGGTGGGGTGTACAGCTCCAAATTTTCATGCAATATTTGCTATTAAGGGCAATCAATTTGTAAGTTTTGAAATTTTCAAATGTTATTACGGGCAGGGTGAGACACATTGTGGTTGAGTGATGTCAAATTTCAATTTTGGTTGGGATTGACTTTTCAGAAAATTTATATCAATGGTTGTGTTTAAAGGTACTCAACCCGTAAAGAGGGTCCCCATCTCAACAGATTCCAACAACAACAATCCGATCAGAGGGTCCTATATTACTATTTCTTTGGCTTTGGGGGTAAAAAATATTTGATTCGAGTCGAGGAACCCATCAATCAAAGCTCAGAGTTATTAGATATTGATTTTTCAAATTTGTTATGTTCTCGAGATGAGTACCAATAACTGCCGTAATCTGCTCTGGATGTGTACCTCAAATCTATTCAAACAGACAAGGATGAATAACTCTAAAATCAAGTGGTAATTTTAACGCAATTTTGACTGAGTTCTGGGCCAGATGGTATTCCCGATAATGAAAAATAATAGATTTCTAAAATCGATATCTAACAAATCTGAGCTTTGATGGGTGACTTCCTCGACTCGAATCAAATATTTTTGACCCCCGAAGCCATTGAAATAGTAATTGAGAGGAGTTTTATCGGGTTGAGTACCTTTAATAGTTTAACTAAGAGCTAGGAATATTGTCTTTAGGGTTTGTCAAGGGTCTGACTACCAAATTATGACTTTTTAATCAACTTTAAATGTTTTTGAAACAAACGTGTCATCAGTTATGGTCAAAACAACTCAAAATACATTAATAGGTTTGGTAGTCAATTCAGACAGAATGACTGTGTTTACCAGTTTTTGCCGAGTTGTTTTGTGGAATGGGTATACAAATTGTAGATATATACGTACAGTAATGCTCTAAGTAATGGTATTTATTTTACTCATTATGGTATTTACATTATGGTATTTACATATTTTACTCATTTACTCCCCGAGAGCATTCCGATGAATGGCAACAAGCCATATTTCGACTAAATCCTGAAAAGTTACCCATAATTTTGCTGTGGTTAAAGAGTCAATTACTTAGAGCATTACTGTATTTTATCTAGGCCCATGCATGACATGAAGAATATTTATTGAAAGTCTGATTTTCTGTTTCCTGGAGTGACAAATGTAAGCTCTTTTGGTGACAAGTTGTACATCCCAAACATTAGTTTTGACATCTTGCACAAGTCAAAAACAATAAGAAAATTAGATTCCATGGGTATGGATGGGGGGGGGGGGGGGGATGAAGATTGATGCTGTAAAACAATTATATTCAACTAGCTGAAACAGGCTCCAGAAGGTAGCCTTTATTCAACGTCAGACAGTCCCTTTTTATGACTTTATGCTACCAAGTAAATTATTGACTCGGCCTCCAGAATTGTCTGATGGCAAACTTAACAAACCTGAGGCCACACTAGTTCATATTATTTATAATTTGCTTGTTTATAGAAACTTCAAGTGTATTGCATTCATTTTAAATGAATAACATTTCACTTGCGGACTGAGGCACTGCTTCAATCACAGTTATATAGTTTGTCTATATCTAAAGAGTTTTTATGTCAAGGGTCAGAACAAACAAGTGGGGGCAGTGATCAAGAGTAAAAATTACAAAAGATGTTAACAAGGATTGAGATACCCATAATTATTTGGACAACAAGAAAGATTTGAAAAGGTAACTGTAAAAAGGAATGAAAGTAGAAAGTTGACTGCTAAGAAATGTGAGAGTCTGGATGCTCACTGAGCATCAATCAACATCACAGACACATGCGGCACCCAGGAACATGGGGGGTGGGGGGGGGGGGGGGGGGGGGGGGTGAGCTGGGAGTTGGATGGGCAATAGGAATTGTGGGGTGTTTTAACTAATGTTGTGTCAGGCATGAAATTTCGAAATATATTGAAGTGCAAAATACACTCATGTGCTCTATGAATGATGTGAAACACATGGTAATTATAATGAAAATGAGTTAATGACTTGACTCGTTTTCATTATAATTACGTTTTTTATATTGTTCTTGTTCCTAGAGCACATGAGTGCATTTTTGCACTAATCCACGGCTCAAATTCATTCATTTGTTGCATATATTCTGTTGAGTATAATAGAGATGGTCCCATAAATGGTCGGATTTAGTGTACAGTCCTCCTTTAACATTTATGTGTGTATGACACATGGTGTGGGTAAATATAGCCAACACATGCAGGGATGTGGCTGTTTGGTCTCCCTCAAGCCTGAGTTTAGTGTGCCTGTCATTTGCAGATGGAGGTATGGAGGTCCCCAGATGGTGAATTTAGTGATAATATCCCACATAGAGGGCTAGCATCACTAAATTCACCCTCTGGGGACCTCATTCTGCTTAGGCCTCATCTTCTCTGGAAAGTTTCTTTATTATTAAATTTCTAATGAAACTTCTTCACATGGGTTCTATTTCTTTTTTAGTTTAGTTTCTCTATATCCCCAAATTGGCCAATGACACATTGCATAATCAAGGTTCCCAATGGGTGTATATCACAATATTCACCATTTGGGAACTTCAATCTGGGTCTATGTCTCCCATAGTATACGAGGCCATGCAGAATAAGGTCCCCAGAGGGTGAATTTAGTGATGCTATCTCGCTATGCAGGATAGCGTCACTAAATTCACCATCTGGGGACCTCATTCTGCAATTGACAGGCACACTAAACTCAGGCTTGGTCTCCATAGCAGAATTTCCAACTCCACCCTGGGCTTGAACTAGATGGAAATTCCATTAGCAACCCCCTCCTAACTTAACTAGTCTTTCCAACGGTTAGAAATCTCTAACCGAGACTCCACTCATCATCCTTATGGTTGGAATTTTCTGGCTGTTTTGTGTCATGCATATTGGGTAAGGTCATATTTAAGCCCCTCCCACTACTCCAACCAAGGTAGACAGATATAGATCAAAGCCTGGATATAGTGTCTTGGCGTTTCCTGCATGAGGTCCCCAGAGGGTGAATTTACCAAATTCACCCTCTGGGGACCTCATTCTGCTTAGGCCTCAACTGCTATATATGGGAGACCTTAAGATTCTCAGTTGAAGTTTGCGATGTTCACCCATTAGTCACCTCGATTATGTATTTTATCATCTGCAAATTAGGGATATAAAAACTGAACAGAAGGGGAAAAGTAACTAAAACAATGTTAACTTGAAACTATAGATACTTCACAGAAGAGGAGGCCTAAGCAGAAAGAGGTCCCCAGAGGGTGAATTTGGTGATGCTAGCCCACTGTGCAGGGTGGCATCACTAAATTCACCCTCTGGGGACCTCATGCTGCAAATGTTAGACACTATTTCTAGCCTTGTATAGATGAACTAATAGATATATTGTTTGCAACATGTTCAACCCATAATAATCCTTATGATCTTGAGGAGTTATTGAGTTCAGAAGAGGTCATGTAAAGGTTGACACAAAAATATCTTCTATCAGACAACATAGACCAATTAAAAATCATTAAAATGTTTACTTTGCAGTTGGATACAATCATTCGCTTCTTGTCAAGTCAGCCTACACCCACTGCTCTCTCGTACTTACTCATACTTAAGATTACCCTTTTCTAAAGATTTTCCATGTCAGGGAAAATGCAAACAAGATATATAAATGTTTGATGGGAATTATGACAAAGAAAATCCATATATAGCATTGAAAAGTTGACATTAGAAGCAGCAAATGTACTCAGTCCATCAGGGCAGTGGAGCATGGTGGCAGGCATGCATGGGGAGGGGCATGGACGTGGCTAGATGGTCTCCGTTGGGGGGGGGGTCTTCACTTTTACAATTGCACCCCCCCCCAGAACCAGAACAAGCTCCTATGTTTACAAAATACTAAAAATAGAAAAATATGCTACTGTTAGTCTAAAAACAACAGGCATGAAATTTCCAACTTGAAAATTTTGACCAAAGTTAGTGAGGGCTTGGTTGCCACGTCCCTGGGGGGAGGGGTCGTAACCTTGGTGTCCAAAAATGATATATTATGCTCTCAGGATAATGCAACACTTCCACTATAATAACCGTTGAAAAGATCATGAAAACCTGTCACAACTGATGAAATTCCTACTCAGAAGTCGGTACTATCCTATGATATCACTCGATTAAAGATGGTCTATCTCTTCCTAAACACGTTTTTAGTTTCCGGGGTGTAAAATAATAACTGAGCTGAATGCACCTGCCCGGAAATGCTTCTATCAATTATATTGATTTTATATCAATATTTTATAATATAATGTGATAATCAAGTGGGACATATTTTCATTACCATTTTTAGAATTTGTAGATAGAGTTATGCCGCATGCTACACTCTGAACAAACGAAGCTGTAAAATGTCTCAAATTGATTATATGTATATTATACCAGAAAATTCAAAATAAAATCAATATAAATTGATTGAAGTGTTTCGAGGGGTGTTCGATTCATATTTATTGTTTTATACACAGGAAACTATATAACACTTGTTATAGGAAGAGATAATATTTAACCCTTCCATGACTGGAGCTTTCTGAAAATTTGGCGAAAACCATGTGCCAATGCATTCTGTTATATAGGCAAGGGACAAGTCTCCCATAGCCTATCCTAGCAATATCTACCTTGACCTTGTAAGCCAGTGCATTCTATTATATATGTGAGACTCCAAAATGGGACAGGGGGTCTACGATTCATATTTATTATATTATATCCAGGAAAGTAAATAAGAGTTGTAATAGGAAGAGATAGACCATCTTTAAGTAGTCCTGCTAATCTGCTATTATGTTACTGTTATTTTTCTAAAGTTTTTATTTCACAATTATAATATAGACAGGTTTGTGTTGAGTTATATTGTACAAAATACACTGGATAAAATATTTTATACACTGCTTGGAAAATTGTAGGATTTCATTTTAAAAAAATGGTCATAAATCTGTTCAAATCTTGGGGAAAAAATTAAAAATAATTTAAAATTTCAAGGATGCGGCATATTGATTCCTCAGCCGAGAAAAGTGTAGGCCTAAATCTCAGTTTGTTTAGAAATTATCGTACTTCGTGGATATTACAACCATTTGGAAAAAAAATTGACATAAACATTGAGATCTGCCCTACTATCCGACAAACAATGTTATTACTGTAAGTTATCTTACATAGGAATGATACCCTGATTAATGTACCTGGACATGATTTTATATTATTTGTATATGTACTGGTGTAATGGTATACACATCCGTGTTTTAGCGTTACCATATGCTTTGCATTGTATACACCTGGCTATGCTAGGCGCCTAGTACCCATCTAAAGTTCAGAGGTTGTTTACCCATCTGGCAGAATTCCTGTCAATTTATATAAACTACTTCATTCTGCTTCTTGACATAATTGAGAGGTATCTAGGGTAGGACCCTGCAAAGCTTCTAGAAAAACCATTATCAGAATTTATTAGCAGGTGAACCAAGGCCAAGAAGCTTCAATATGCTTGGTAACTTGTACCCCATTCTCCTCCATACTGGGTTGAGGCTCAGGGGTGGCACGAGGGGAGGGGTTGGGAGGGGCCCTGATGGGGAAGGTTATATATATCCTCCTCATCTGGGAGATCTGCAATGGTCAGTCTGGTACAGTAATGCCCTAAGTAATCGACCCCTTAACCACAGCATAATTTTTCAGCTGTGGTTAAGGGGTCGATTACTTAGGGCATTACTGTAGCTATAACCCCTGTCAAGGGATCGCAGCCTCTGCATTGGGGAAATCCTGGTGCCACCCCTGTTGGCATGTTGCCTCAGTAAGGTACATGCAAGCCTGCAAATAGGGTGTGTCGTTTGCAGAATGAGGTCCCCAGAGGGTGAATTTAGTGAAGCGCTATTCCGCACGGTGCGCTCGCTTCACCAAATTCACCCTCTGGGGACCTCATTCTGCTTAGTCCTCAACTACTATGGGAGACCTAGGATCAGATTGAAATTCCCCAGTTGAAGTTGGTGCATGATGTTCACCCAATAGTCAAGCATTTTATCTTCTGCAAATTAGGGGATGTAGAAACTTCCCAGAATTTGAGACTACATATACTTCCCAGAAGATGAGACCCAAGCAGAATGAGGTTCCCAGAGGGTGATTTAATGATGCTAGCCCACTATGCAGGATAGCATCACTAAATTCACACACTATTTGCACGCTTGATTAGCAGGTGAACCAATGCCAAGGCCAAGAGCTTCAATATGCTTGGTAACCTGTGACCCATTCCCCTCTGAACTGGGTGGGGGCTGCTGGCTTGTTGTCTTAGTAAGGTGCACAGTGCATTATCCTGTAAATTCTCAATTACATCTGTATAACAATTATCATGTTAATTAACATGTTGTTTTGAGTGATAAATCATAATTATAACTCCCTTCATCTTTTCATCGCCTCGTTTCAAGTTGAGTAGCGTGAATACAAATTCTTAGTTACATATTTTTGGTCGAGTTGTATAACAAACTTGACCTATGGATTGATGAATGACATTGGGTCTCCGTCCATCTGTCCGTGTCATGGCACAAAAACAATAACTCTTAACAAACGTGATCTGATTTTAACCAAATTTGGAATAGTTCGAAAACTATTAATTTGAAAATCAGTCAGACCAAAAATTTTATTCACGAGTTATGCCTCCCAGATTGCTTACCGGGTGTCTATTATGCAAAGTATATAAGCCTGATAACTTTAACCCTTCCATTATTGGAGCTTCCTGAAATTTTGTTAGAATACTGTGCTAATGCATTCTCTTATATATTCGATTCTCCCATATTTTAGAGAATGCATTGGCCTACAATATTTACCTTGACAGCCAATACAATCTCCTATATATATGAGGCTCCCTATGGGAGTCTCATATATATAAGAGAATGCACTGGCACAGGATATTTAATGCTGCACCAGTGCAGATCCCGTCATGAAAGTGTTAATAAACATCCTTTGATTTCGACCAAATTAGGACCATGGCTTCTACTTATATACCTCTTGGAGGTGTTTGAAAACCAGTCCTACCCAGACCTGTTAACCCTCCCGGATTGTGCGGGAGACTCCCGGATTTTAGCACGATCTCCCGCACTCCCGGACAGGCATGACAATCTCCCGGATTCAGCTACTGTAGAAATCACAAATAATAATCTCTTTATTTTATCTATTTGACCAGTAGACAGGCTATCAACACATCCCTGATATCGGATTGCAACATCATTGTGGCAATTAACACCCATGATTAATCTGGGGTCATAAAATCAACATTGTTCGCACAGCAGGGGCACCCGACAATAAAACAACAAACACCTTCTAAGTTCTATTGAACCGGATCACCAGACAGAACAAAGGTGACCTGTTCTCAATTAGCAACCCACTAGAGATAAGGCATATAATTCCTGGGAAAAAAAATTTTCCCAGGAATTATATGCCTTCTGGGTTTTTACTGGGCGTCAAATTCAATTTTGCTATCTAAGTGCAATACAGAAATCTCCAATGCGTACACCTCGTCTCCAAGATAATTTGCATTCAGTAAAGTCCACCAAGTATATTGTCTAAAATAGAAGATGAATAGCTCCATTTTCTGTTTCCAAGAAAGTACAGTGATGCCCGAAGTATATGACCCTTTAACCACAGCAGAATTATGGGAAATTTTTCAGGATTTAGTCGGAAATATGGCTTGTTGCCATTCATCGGAAAACTCTCACGGAGAGTTTTCCGATGAATGGCAGCAAGCCATATTTCCCACTAAATCCTGACAAATTTCCCATAATTCTGCTTTGGTTTAGGGGTAGATTATTTAGGACATTACTGTAGTGTGACTATATACAAACATTCCACAGGGTGTTTGCAATAATAGTAATGTTTTAGAGAAGTCATATTTATATTTTCCAGATGGGACAAGCCACAGGAACGGATCTGCTTCACCAAGTTTGTCAAGGAAATCTCCAGCCACAGTAAGTTCATCAGTCCCCAGTCATGACGTGGACGCACTAACCCCACCTCATTATAAAGTCTACCATAGCCACAGCCTTCAGAGAAATTTGACAAAAAAAGATGCCATATCTTATACTCCCATGTCAAAATTCAGTCAAACATTGTAACAATTAATATTTGGAAATCGCTTATCATGTGGTTCGGACAGGGTTAACAAGCTCTTTCATGTGGTTTTCTCTGACCACCAGCATGAAGTGGATGAACATTAAAGGTACTCAATCCGATGGTCCCCATATCATCAGATTCTAACAACAACATTTTTTGAAAAGCTGCTTCAATTATCAGAATCGAGTATTTGCCCAAAATTAATGCTAACCACAGTCAACTATAGTATAAAATTGTCCAAAACCTGTTATTTATCAACATTTTGTTCAACGAAATTTTGCCGGTTTATCAAATATCTGACACAAAAAAGCCACTTGATGTTCGAGCTATCCATCTTCATCCGCAATTTGGTCAGAGAAAGTCTTCTCATCGATTGTTTACTGGGCCACTTAAAATTATTGGTGATGAAAAATAATAGATTTCAAACATCGATATCTGATCACTCGAAATTTGATGGGTGGATTCCTCCACTCAAATAATTTTTTACCCCCGAAGCCGAGGAAATGGTAATTTGCGAGCGTTAATTTGGATTATGCATCTTTAAGCACACTTGAAAATGCTCGCTGTCTTTCCAATAACAAACAAGCCATCTTAATCAGACATTTGTTCACTTTATATTACAGCCAAGAAAGAAGTTATCCAATGGATCCGCAAGTGGTGAGTCATGTTTTTTTGAAGATTGAATTATCTAATATTTTTGTTTAGAAATTAACACTTCAATGCTTGAAATAACTCGCCTGGAAATAGTGTGTCTGACATATGTAGAATGAGGTCCCCAGAGTGTGAATATAGTGAAGCTATCCCGCAAAGTGGGCTAGCATCACCAAATTCACCCTCTGGAAATATATTGTGTCTGACAATGAGGTCCCCAGAGGGTGATTTTAGTGATGCTATCCCTCACAGCAGACTAGTGTCACCAAATACACCCTCTGATGACCCCATTCGGTCTCCCATAGCAGTTGAGGCCTAATCAGAATGAGGTTCGCAGAGGTGAATTTGGTGATGCTAGCCCACTGTGCGGGATAGCATCACTAAATTCACCCTCGGGGGACCTCAGTCTAGAAATGACAGATACACTATTTCCAGGCTTGGATGTATCAGTCATCTGGAAGTGAGTCTCTGTTTTTAAAGGTGCTCAATCCGATCAGACGGTCCCTATATCCTCAAGTTACAACAACAACAAAATGTTTTCAAAATATGCTTTTGTTACCAGAATCGATTAATTACAACAAAATAATGCTAACTGCTGTCAACTATGGTATAAAATTTCTCAAAACGTGTTATTTATCAACATGTTGTTCAACGAAATATGGCCATATTATCAATTTCGTATTCCGAAATTTGGCCATATTACCACTTGATTTTAGAGTTATCCATCTTCATCCACAATTTTGTCCCAGACAATCAGTTTGATGACTTGTTTCTGGGCCACAAATAATTAAACATTTCGAGAGATAACAAATTAAAAAAATTGATATCTGATCACTCTTGAGTTTTGATGGGTGGGTTCCTCAACGCGAATCAAATATTTTTCAACCCAAAGGCCAAAGAAATAGTCATTTGGCAGCATTAATTTGGATTATGCATCTTTAACCCTTCCATAACTGGAGCTTCCTGAAATTTTGTGAAACCCTGTGCCAATGCATTTTTTTGTGCAATGAGGTCCCCAGAGGATTTAGTGATGCTAGCCCACTGTGCAGGATAGCGTCACTAAACTCACCCTCTGGGGACCTCATTCTGCAAATTTCCGGCACCATATTTACAGGTCTGCAGATAATTATTTTGAATGACTTTCCTTACAGGGGACAGAAATGGACCACCTGCACTAACAAGTAAATACCATATCGGTAAAATCATCGGTGATGGGAACTTTGCTACAGTTAGAGAATGCACAAACAGGTGAGGAACTCAGGTGTATCAATGGTTAAAATTCCCCAAACAGGTAAGGAACACAGGTGTATCAATGGTTAAAATTCCCCAAACAGGTGAGTAACTCAGGTGTATCAATGGTTAAAGTCCACAAACAGGTAAGGAGCACAGGTGTGTCGATGGTTAAAATTCCACAAACAGATAAGGAGCACAGGTGTATTAATGGTTAAAGTTCCCCAAAATTTAAAAATAAATAAAAAATAAAAGATATATCTTGATTTAAATTTGTGGTATTTTCACCATTAACCTCTTCGCTGCTAAATGATGTTATGATGTCGTGTTCTGGGCTGTTGATGTTATTGCCATTTTTCAGTGGAAAATATAACGGGAATATCACAAGAACCATAAAACTGACTCGGTGGAAAGGCTATTATCATTTACAATCATGGAACATCATACACTTTTTGAAATTTTGAGATAGTTATTCTGATGCACCAATCTCTGAGATCCAGTTATGAATAATGGCCTACTGCTAGTGTGCTGAAGTAGGTCCGTAGGTACTATGGACCATATAGCTCACGACGTGCACTTCCGTAATAGTTATGGACGTTGTAACAGCGAAGAGGTCAATAAATCAGCTGCAAGCCTGGAAATAGTGTGTCTGAAATTTGCAGAATGAGGTCCCCAGAGGGTGAATTTAGTGATGCTACCCCACACGGTGGGCTAGCATCACCAAATTCACCCTCTGGGACCTCATACTGCCTTGGCCTCAACTGCTATTGGAGACCTAGGATCAGATTGATCTTCCCCATTTGAAGTTGGTGATGTTCACCCATTAGTCACCTCGATTATGGATTTTAACTTCTGCAAATTAGGGGATATAGAAACTGAACAGAAAGGAAAGGTAACTAAAAACAATGTTAATTTGAGACTATAGATACTACCAAGAAGATGAAGCCTAAGAATAAATATATTGAGGTCCTGAGTGTGAATTGGTTATGCTAGCCCGCTGTGAGAAATAGCTTCACTAAATTCACCATCAATGTACCTCATTTTACAAATCCCATACACATTACATCCAAGCTTGATCAGTTGATTATGTTTTTATAAAATTTCGGAATGAATTATATGCATGAATTTCATCACTATTTGAAATTTTAATTGAGTCTGAGAGCCAGTATAAATGAACAAACTCAAGGAAAAAGAAAGTCTGGTCTTCATCCAATATTCAAAGTATGTCCCCCTTTCTGGGTTATATTTGGATGGATAAATGTTAATATTATCTCACTGTGTTTGTTTATTCTCAGGAAAACGGACAGGATGTACGCACTGAAGACGATTGAAAAATGGAAATGTAAAGGAAAGGTATGAACACACTGATTCTTATTCCAGACAACAAGTTGGAGCATATATTTACTCTGTACTTTGTTCAGTTGGATAATCAGGGATTCAAGAAAGAAAGCACTTTGTCGGTGAACGAGGCAGCTTGCCAGAAAAAGCTTTTCATACTCAATTCCCCGAATATCCAACTCAACAGAGTACGTTTATCTCTGTTTTAATTGAATCCTCCAAACAATTTTAAAAAAACTGCATGAAAAACACTTTATCGGCATTACATGCAATGAAGTGAGATATCCAGTGATCAAATCTCTGAGTATTTTCCACAAGGTTACTTGGATCAATGGTCAAAAGACTTTTTATTGTATTTATAGTAAATAATTTGGCTATTCGTTTGAACTTGATTACTCAACTCCCGGCTGCACAGTGACGTACACATATATTTGACGTGTGTTTTCAATCGGAGCGTGCTCCATTCAAATTTATTTTCACCCATCAGTGGGCAATGCTGATGAGTCGAAAACTGAAGTTAGCAGCTCTCAGATCAGAATGTGCGTTTTAACGACAAAATTTCAACTTGAATTACACTTACTGATATTTCCCTACTGACAGGCCATAGTGATTGGTGCTGGACATTTGCAGAATGAAGTCCCCAGTGGGTAAATTTAGTGACTCTACACTGCACAGCATGCTAGTATCACTAAATTCCCCCTCTGGGGACCTCATTCTGCTTAGCCCTAAGTATCTCCTCTGGAAAGTATCTTTATTATCAAATTAACAAGTTGCATAGCTTCTTGAAAAAGTTCTTTAGAAAGTTTCTTTTTCTGTTTTGGTTTAGTTTCTCTGTAACCACAAATTGGAAGATGACAAATTGCATAATCAAGGCGCCCAATGGGTGCTTATCACTATTTTCACCATCTAGGAACTTAAATCTGAGTCTAGTTCTCCCATAGCAGATGAAGCCATGCAGAATGAGATCCCCACTGGGTGAATATAGTGATGCAAACCCGCTGTGCAGGGTAGCGTCACTAAATTAACCCTCTGAGGACCTCATTCTCCAAATGTCCTGCACCATATTTTGAGGCTTGTCTACTGAGTTAACCCTGTTGAGTGCGGATTGGATTCTCTCAATTCTTCATGATGATCTGATAATATAAACAAGCAACAGGCAGAGAACCACTGTGGATTCATACATTTAGATAATAAACATCAGGCAATAGTTTTAAAGACATATTGTGGACTTATTTCATTGAATAAAGTCAATCAGTTAGTATCCGAACACTATCTGATTGGAAGTTTCTAGCAATGAACTAAGATTGTCGAAAATCCCAACCACATCAGCTGTACCATTTCAAAGAACACATTATTCGGGATGCATTATCGGGGATAAACATTATCATGGCAATGATTGTGCCAATAATTTGTGCGTGTAATTTGATTACATCAATAAATCTGTTTTCTGACTATTTTGGGTATAAATTTTTTGAAAATAACATATTTTACAATGTTTAGTTATAATTCACTTAAGCAGAGTGTTTCACATCACTTTAATGATCAAGCTTCTATAAATGTCACATTATTTATATGCAACACAAGAGCGGCTGTTTTTTATATTAGAGAGGTCAGGGACCAGCCTGGAGGGTGACTTGGGAGACATCTCCCGAAAAAGTGCTACTTATCCCTATTTTTGTTGCAAGAAGTGACTTCTCTCTCATATACCCATATACATATGTCACAACATCATATTTAAAGTGTATTTTACTGATTATAATGGTATTCTTACTCACTATAATAGTTTTATAAAAGGCCCCCGCCCACGTTATTGAAGACCATTTATAGTCTAACCATTTGTATTTGTAACCTACAGGAGCAGATGATAAGCAATGAAGTATCGATTCTGCGACAGTTAGACCATCCAAATGTTGTCTCGCTGCTCGACGAATACGAGTCACCCGATGGATTCTATCTCGTCATGGAGCTGGTCAAAGTAAGAAATTACAAATAGGGTGTATCTTCCCCAAAACAAAATACACAATTGTAATTTCTATGTAATCTGCACTAATACAGCTTGTGGTCTAATTTTTTACTTTGAAAAACACAGCAGGACTTCTTTATGACACATACGTGGCTTATCGATAACAAATTGAGTCATTTTCAACCTGAATTCCTTTCAAAATAAAATATAGATAGGAGAGGCAACAAGAGATGGACTGTCGACCCCATGTGGCATAACGCCTAGTTTGGGAACACCTATAAATTATGACTGAGATATTCAGGCAGACAGATCAAAATCAGCATTTTCAGATCAACACCACTTAATAACTCTAGAATGAAAACCTGAACAAATCGATTGAACACTCCACATTATTCGAGAGCTTTCCAATGAATAGCAACAAGCCATAGTTCCAACTAAATTCTGAAAAGTTACCCATAATTCTGCTGTGGTTAAGGAGTCGATTACTTAGGGAATTACTGTGTACAGTTGAATTCTCTATGCATAGAAAAACAACCTGCATTCATATTATATTTTCTTTATAGGGCGGTGACCTGCTTGATGTCATATCGTCCACGACAGCACACACAGAGAAGGACGCTAGCAGAATGATGTTTGATTTGTGCAGTGGACTAGAACATGTGCACTCTGTTAATATCGTTCACAGAGATGTTAAACCAGAGAATATACTGGTTAGTAGCGTCATCTACAAGCCTTGAAATAGTGTCTGTAATTTGCAGAATGAGGTCCCCAGAGAGTGAATTTAGTGTCTTCTACCCCGCACAGTGGGCTAGCATCACTAAATTCAACCTCTGAGGGACATCATTCTGCAAATGACAGACACACTATTTCAAGGCTCGGCAATCTAGCAATAAAATGTCAGACATAAAATCTAAGAAAATGTTTATTATTTTGATGATGTCCATCGTAGAGGTACACATTCCGATTCAATGGTCCCCATATCATCAGATTCCAACAACAACATTTCTTCAAAAGACGCTTTAGTTATCAGAATCAATTACTAAACCCAAAAAATAATACTAACCACTGTCAACTCTAGAATAAAATTTTCCAAAATGTGTTAAATATCAACATTTTATTCAATGCAATTTGGTATCGAGAACGTCGGTCAGCTTACAAATATTTGCTAGGCCGCTAAATATTCCAGGTGGTGAAAAATAACAGATTAAAAAAATTAATATCTGAAAACTCTTGAGCTTTGATGGATGGGTTCCTCAACTTGAATCAGATATTTTAATGTTTTTTCAAACCATTCATGATGGCGAACCTCCATACAAAATTTCCTCGAGATCCAATGAACCATGGGTGAGATATATGCGCGGATGCACAAAAAAACCAAGATTTTCAGCTGAACAAAGAAGACTAACTCTAGAAAAGTCTGAGTATAGATATATGATCCACTATTAAGCTCTAGCTAACTCTTTTATTTTCTTTAGGTGCATGAACACAAAGACGGTTCTCAGTCACTGAAGCTCGGAGATTTCGGTCTGGCCGCCTCAGCTGTTGATACACTTTATACTGTGTGTGGAACACCTACATACGTAGCTCCAGAAGTGCTAGCAGAAACAGGGTTAGTATATGCTACTGATAAGTCCAAACAGAAACAAGGTCAATGCATGTAAAACTGGTTCAAACAGAAGTATGATTATGAAAAATCGCAATAGAAACATCAATACATATGCATTTGAAATTTTCTGACAGGAATAGGGCTTGAAACTGAAAAATCATAGCAGAAATATGGTTGGTAGATGCAGAACTGAAAAGTTAAAACATATGTAAAGTCCTTAAAATGTCTGCCTGGCAATCAGATTTGATCAATTGGTTACTTTTGGTACCAAGATATCAAAATGATTAACAAAGGCAACGCCAAGAGTGGGCCAATCCAAACGACTGTATGCTCAATATTGGCTATATTTAGAGAGAAAATGAAGTAATAGTGGGGCATTTCTCTCAGCTTAACCCCGGGTCATAACTGGCAAAGGGCCATGACCCTGGAAAAAAGTGCAGACAAAACAAACCCGGGTCATATCTCTGGCAAAGGGACATAACTCTGGGAAAAAAGTGCGGACAAAACCTGCATTATAAAGGATGGACAGACAAAGGTCTCCACTCTATATATCCCTGAATACTCAATTCACAAATTTCCAAGTCAAACAACGGCCGTAACTCTGGCAAAACATATTGGACAAAACCGTAGTATGTGGGAAGCCTGTCCACCAACCTGTGCTATTCCATACCAAAAGGACAACAAAATCTGATTATTAACACCCGAGTTACAAGCTGAAATGTTCTATCGGACACACAATTAACAACTTTCCAAGTCAAACAAGGGCCATAACTCTGGTAAAATTTAATGGACGAAACCCGTAGTATGTGGATATCTTTTCCCCTAACCTGCGCTATCACCATGCCAATGGACAAAACAATCCAATAATAAAGACATCCACAGCATAATGTTTGTTATGGATGTCCAGCAAAGGGCCATAACTCTGGAAAAATGTGCGGACAAAACCTGCACTATGTGGAGATCCTTTCCACAATGCTGATCTACCGGCATACCAAAGGACATCCATGCTGGACTATCGATACTTGAGCTGCGTTGTGAAATGTTTGTTACAGACGGACAGACGGATGGACAGAAAGATGGATGGAAAGATGGACGAGGTGTCCACTAAATACAACTGAGGGACAGGGCATAATTAACCCAAGAGGGGAGAGGCGAGGCACCCTTCTTTACTGGTCAATTGAATTAATTAATATCTAGCTATCGGTAATTGATATGCCATGAAATAGCCTAACATATTCATTAATTAATGCTACTCAGAATATTAACAGGTGAATGAGCAGATCAAGCCTTGATATAGTGTGTCTGTCATGTGCAGAATGAGGTCCCTAGAGGAGTGCACAGTGCGCTAGCTTCACCAAATTCAACCTCTCGGACCTCATTCTGCTTTGGCCTCAAATAATATGGGAGACCTGCTACAAGATTGAAGTTCCCCAGTTGAAGTTGGTGATGTTCACCGTTTAGTCACCTCAATTATGCATATTATCTTCTGCAAATTGGGGGAATCAGAAACTGAACAGAAGTAACCAAAAACAATGTTATTTTGAGACTATAGATACTTTCCAGAAGATGAGGCCTAAGCAGAATGAGGTCCACAGAGGTTGAATTTGGTGATGCTAGCCTGCTGTGCGGGATAGCACCACAAAATTCACCCTATGGGGAACTCATGCTGCAAATGACATACACACTTTTTGAAAGCTTGATGGTGATCTCAGGCAAATATTTTCGGTGCACACCTTAAAGATACATAATCCGATTTAACGCCAAATTAAATTACCATTTCTTTGGCTTCTGGGGTAAAAACTATTTGATTCGAGTCGAGGAACCCACCCATCAAAGTGTAACTTTGCCATCTACCCTATATTTTTTCAAATATAGTCAACTGGTATACTTTTAGAAACACATAAAACAACTGTTAATTTGACGGTTCATTTCTTGCTTGCCTGAAACAAGGTGAATAAATTATATACGAAAGACATTTCATTGTGATAATCGGTATTACCATCGGTATGGCTTTTTTTTTGCCGATGCCCATTTCATAAAGTTTACCGAAATATCGGCCGATTCCAATTGCCTTTCAGTTAATTTGTTCATCACCACATATGATATAACATCAGTGCACATTATAGCTATCAGAGTTACGATGTAAGGGGGAGAATTCTATTAATCAGCACGTTTTAATTCATTTCAGGTACAGTCTGAAGATTGATATCTGGTCAGCTGGAGTGATCGCTTATATTCTCCTATGTGGATACCCTCCCTTTTCTAGGTAAGATAAATACACATATAAACCAGAATTATCTCCCTTTTTTTTAAGGTTTTTTCTTATTTATATCATAATGGAACAACGTTGGTGCACATGGAAATAACAGGTGGCGGGGCAAAGGGAGAGGGGCATGCATGGCTCTAGCCAACCCCCCACCCTTGTCCGACTCCTGTGCAAATGCATTATCTACATTGGAAGAAAAGTTCCTTTCTGATAGTTGAGCACCCCATCCCCTATTGTCCTTCACAAGTCTAGAAATAGTGTGTGACATTTGCCGATTCAATTAATATTGATTTTATTTCAAATTTTCTTGTATAATTAAACATACAATCAATTTGGGACATTTACATGGGGGTTGTGTTCGTTGGGTGTGCAGCATAACTCTGTATAAAATTCTAAAAATAATATAAAACAAGGGGTACGCATCTAAGATGCTTTTGTCGAGTTTTTTGGCAGTCGAACCAAACTTCTGCACAACTCCGGGAAAAAAAGTTGGACGTTGGTATATTATTGCAATAGACCTATACAGTATACCAAATATCAATTGAATCCGTTAATCCTATTAAAATAGACAAACTAAGACCCATAACTCCGGAAAAAAAATTCGGACAAACCAGGTTTTCGAACTCATCCGAGATATTGTTGCAATAGACTCATATACCAAATATTGTTCAAATCGGTTAATATTTCATTGAGTTATCGCGCTAACAGTGATAAAATTGCTAAAAATAGACAAACTAAGACCCATAACTCTGCAAAAAAAAATTCGGGCAAACCTGGTTTTCGAACTCGTCCGAGATATTGTTGCAGGAGACTCATATACCAAATATTGTTGCAATCAGTTAATATTTCATCGAGTTATCGCGCTAACGGTGATAAAATTGCTAAAAATAGACAAACTAAGACCCATAACTCCGCGAAAAAAAATCGGACAAACCTGGTTTTCGAACTCGTCCGAGATTGTTGCAGGAGACTCATATACCAAATATTGTTGAAATCGGTTAATATTTCATCGAGTTATCGCGCCAACGGTGATAAAATTGCTAAAAATAGACAAACTAAGACTCATAACTCCGGAAAACAAATTCTGACAAACCTGGTTTTTGAACTCGTCCGAGATATTGTTGCAGGAGTCTCATATACCAAATATTGTTGAA
The DNA here is from genome assembly GCA_032622095.1 of Siphonodentalium dalli. Classification (NCBI taxonomy): domain Eukaryota; kingdom Metazoa; phylum Mollusca; class Scaphopoda; order Gadilida; family Siphonodentaliidae; genus Siphonodentalium; species Siphonodentalium dalli. The sequence goes on from CP136065.1 coordinate 79,424,038, forward strand.
ATTGGTTAATATTTGCGTGAGTTATCACGCTAATGGTGAAAAACTTAACTAAAAACCATCTAAGATGGATAACTCTTGTAAAAAAGTTCGGATGTGACCCATTTACTACAGGCAGTAAATAGTCATTGGGAGCAACTGCCATACCAAAATTTTTGAATCCGTTCACAAATGTCAAAGTTATAAGGCATTCTTTAGGTCCGCCCGCCCGCCAACCGTCCCTCGTCAAACCATAAGTCGAGTTTTTGAAAAACTCGACTAAAAATGTCCCACTTGATTATCGCATTATATAAGAAAATATTGATATAAATCAATATTAATTGATAGTAGCATTTCCGGATAGGTGTCTTCGACTCATATTTATTATTTTACACTACGGAAACAATATAAAACGTGTTATAGGAAGAGATAGACCATCTTTAAGCTGATTGATCATAAAAAAATATGCATTTTTCATTCAAATTGCAGTAAAGATGATAAAGAAGATGAACTTTTTGAGAAGATAAAGGAAGGAAAATATGAATACACCTCGCCATATTGGGAAGAAATCTCCGACTCTGCTAAGGTGAGGTGAAATACAGTTATTTTGAGCGAAAATCTCTGGGAATGGACGATTCCACAGGCAATCATAAGGGGCGTGGTCAAGCCTTGAAACAGTGTCTGACATTTGCAGAATGAGGTCCCCAGTGGGTTAATTTAGTAACGCTATCCCGCACAGCGGGCTAGAATCATCAGAATTCACCCTCTGGGGACCTTATTCTTCTTAGGTCTTGTCTTCTGGGAAGTAGCTATGGTCTCAAATTAACAATAAAAACATGTTTTTAGTTACTTTTTCCCTTCTGTTCAGTTTTTTTTCAAACAGTGATTTTGTTATCAGATCATAATGTACTGATCTTGTGATGCTTGCAGTGATGTTGGAAATATAACAGTGTCTTTCATTTTGCGTGACATTCATTAAAAATTTCACATTTGAAGACAAGATCATGGTATGTTTTTGGGTGTGTAAATGAGCATAGGCTGTAAGTAAAGCCAATTTATTTGAGCAGAAGAACGTCTCATAGCAACCATGTCAATTAGTGTGTCTGACATTTGCAGAATGAGGTCCCCCAGAGGGTGAATTTAGTGACGCTACGACGCAGCTGGCTAACATCACTAAATTCACCCTCTGGAAACCTCATTCTGCTTAGGCCTCAACTGAGCTATGGGAGACCTAGGATCCAATTGAATTTCCCCAGCTGAAGTTGGTGATGTTCACCCATTAGTCACTTCACCTCCATTATGCATTTTATCTTCTGCAAATTATGGGAAACAGTCGATTTAAGGATCAGGAGACCTTGCTTACCGTGACCAGAACCACATGATTACCATGAGAATCGGCAACTTGAAATTATTTTCTGCAAAACATTTATATTTTTAGAAGGAAAAATAATTTTTTAGATTTACTTACCATATCACCACATTTAGTTGCTGAATTACAGTGGATCAGCGAACAAAAAATTTCGGACAGACTTCTGACGCCAACCCACGACAATAGCTCAAACTTGACAAAGTTGAGCTAAAAGCTGATTGATTGGAATTATTTGTTTATATTGGTATCTCTCATGAGATATGGATATGTTGTAAGCGATACATTGTAATTTTTCAGTAAAACTTGTGTATCTATTTCAGGATTTGGTCTCCCATATGTTAATATTGGATCGCACCGAAAGATTCTCGGCATCTGAAGTTCTCAAACACACATGGGTTGCAGTAAGTAAATACTTAGAAATTACTGGCACATTCCAGAATGCCAAACATCAGCTTGCGGTTCCAGCTAGCACTGGAACAATACATTTATCATAATACGAATGATGATACATGGTCAGTGATCTGATATATATCATGCTACACTGAATTAATGATTGCAACAAGTGCTCAACTCTTTAATGACACATGTTAGTCATCATTTGACTTACACATACATTGAATTTCTGAAACTCAGGACAAGAAGAACGGAGATGTTAACCAGATAATAAAACTATGCCATTTTAAAAATACTCTGAAAAAGTCTAGTGTGGTAGTTAATCCTTTGATCTAGTCATCATTTGACTACATTCAATTTCGACATCTAGGTACAGGGCATCTAACAAGAACCAAGATATAATCCATTCAGTAAAACTACACCATCTTAATACTAGTCATCATTTGACTAATAATAATAATTGATGCATTAAATAGCGCATTCCACAGTAAATTAGTTTTATGACACATTACATCATTACCCCGGTCACAGAGCATTGACTATACATCCTCACAGAAAGGCAATCAGAGCAGCTAATGAGCATATCAGGATTAGCATACTGACAATATCCATTGACTGACCAGATACTCTGTTAATGTAGCGAGTCTGCCCATGTCAAATTTAGCATGAGATTGCTTGTCAAAGGCACAGTGTTTGACATTCAATGGCAGAGAGCAGGATTCAAATGCATGATGTTCTCATACCATGATGTTGCCAGTCCAGCAAGATTTTTTACCACTGGACCACGTACATCGCACCACTGCATACATTACTTAGGCTCCTGCGAATCACAATTTTTTCATCGATTCAAATTGCGGGAAGATTTCACATCAAATCGAATCACCATAAAAGTTCAGCGACATTAGCAATTTGTTTTCATCACTGGCGAATATATAGAAAACATATTTATCAATACAGACTTACAGTAATGCCCTAAGTAATCGACCCCTTAACCACAGCAGAATTATGGGTAACTTTTCAGGAGAGCTTTCCGATGAATGGCAACAAGCCATATTTCCGACTAAATCCTGAAAAGTTACCCATATTTCTGCTGTGGTTAAGGGGTCGATTACTTAGGGCATTACTGTACACAGTAATAGTTTGGATGATTATACTGGAAAATTGAATTGATAAATGAAATCGGACAATAGAGGAGATACATTTGTACTGTGTATATTATCGAGAACAAGATTTTGAGGAATTAACGTGGAAACTGATTATCATGCGGCATCGATCACACTTAGGTGCAAGGGGGATAATCCATTGTGTTCCACTGACGCTCTGGTGCAAAGGGAAGTAATTTGATTTCTAACTAGGGCGGTACTAGTCAGAAATCATTGAATAAGCATTGCAATTGCGAATGTGAGTGTCATAGCATTTAAAGGCATAATTTGCTTTATGTATGGATGTTTAGTAACGATATTATTACGAAATGCAACTAATAATTCTATTGAAATTGTTACAAAATAACAAAGCACCTGAACAGACTCTTATGTGGAATGATGACAATCGGGTGGTGACACAACTGTGGGAAATCTAAATCCGATCTGTAACTCAGTACACTGACCTAGAGGTCAAGGGTATTGGAGTCCAATACTGTGTTTACCCTAATGATTGATACATATTTATATGGTTATCATGATCTCCTTTCTGTTATCGAGATACAGCCAATGTTTTAAAGACATTTTCGATTATAAATTAGAAAAAGAGCATCGCCAGGGCATGGCAAAATAAAGTGGTAATTTCCACAATGGGCCATAACTCAGGTTAAAATTGGCGGGCGGAACCCAAATTCGAACTTGACCTGTATTTTGGGCTAGTAAACTCCTGTACCAAATTTCATTTCATTCAATTCAGATTTACTAAAGTTATCATCCAAAATGAAAATGAATTGAAAATTCCAACAAAAAGGGCCATAACTCTGGTGAAAATTGGCAAATTGATTTTGAATCAAATCAAACCATTTGTATGATTTCACATTGAATCGAATCTCGAACGTTTGCAGGAGCCTAAAATTACTTACATTGAACTTCTACTTCTCAGGACAGTGCCGCTAACAAGGACCGGGATATAAGTCAAACACTAACCAAGAAAGTGAAGACAAACTTCATCAAGAAACCTCTTAAAGATTTCAAGACTCCAGCGGTCAGGGTTATTGGAGTAAGTAATAGAAATAGAAGCAACAGCAAGCCTTTAAATAGTGTGTCTGTCACTTACAGAATGAGGTCCACAGAGGGTGAATTTAGTGACACAAGCGGGCTAGCATCATTAATTCACCCTCTGGAGCCCTCCTGCTTAGCCCACATCTTCTTGGAAGTATCTATAGTCTCGATAGATTTTATGAACAGTACACAAACAAAAAATGGCAGTGGTCAGGAAAACTCACCTACCAAAGTTGGTTCCAATTAAATGACCCAAACTAAAGTTATCATCTGGAAACCTCAAATATTTAAAATTCTAAGTCGAAAAGAGCCATAAGTCAGTAAAAAATATTCGGATCAAACCCATATTCAAACTTGACCTGTATTTTGGTCTGGAAAGCTCACATAACAAATTTGGTTCCGATAAAATAGCCCAAAACTGCTAATGGACGGACAGATGGATGGATGGCTAGACCAATCACATAATACGGCCGTTTTGTCAAACGGGAGTATAAAAAGAAATTTTCTGAAGTAGTTTCTGAGGAAAGTAAAATATTGTTAATTTGATAACAAAGATACTTTCCATAGAAGATGAGGCCAAAGCAGAATGAGGTCCCCAGAGGGTGAATGTAGTGATGCACACCCGCTGCAAATGTCCGGTTCCATATTTTCAGACCCATTACCCACCCCCACCTCAATGTTTTAACATGATAACAAGGAGACTAGTTCAATTTCCAGCAATTACAATGATTACCATACACTAATAACAAGAATCAGAGATGCGGGGTCAAGTTGCGGCCGCTATGCCAAACATGGGCTTGGATTGAATATGCATCAATTATTACTGGCTATCATACACAATGCAGTTAACCCTGCCATGACTGGAGCTTTCCCATAGGGAGCTTCGCAAATATAAGAGAATACATTTGCACAGGATCTTTAATTCTGCACTAGCAGAGCACCTGTCATGAAAGGATTAAGGAAGTTTGACATACAAAATATCGCCTGCAAACCAACCTTTGCAAAGTTATTATGACATTGCAATAACATTTACAAAAATTAACTAATTAAGGGCCATAACTCTACCCAAAATATGCAGACCTGGCCAATTTTTTAACTCGACCAAGACATTGTTGAGCAAGTCTAATATAGCGATTATCAGTTGATATTTGTTCAAGTTATCAAGCTATCGCGATCAAGATTCACAAAAATTAACTAATTAAGGGCCGTAATCCTACCCAAAATACACAGACTTGGCTGGTTTTCGAACTCAATCAAGATATTTTTGAGCAAGTCTCATATAAGAACATAAAACAAATCTGTTGATATTTGTTCAAGTTATCATCACGCTATCGCCATCTGTTGATCCACAAAAAGCCACCTGCAAACCAACGACGCCAAACAAATTTACGTCAAGTTTTTTTTAAACTCTACCATAAAGTATTAACTGAATATTTCAGTGCACAGCTCTGGACAAAGGATCAAGATACTTTACTCAACAGAAGGATGAGGAAAATGGCCTAACACTACACAGCAAATCAGGAAAGACCGAGACGTTCTGAAATCGCAGCAAAAACAGGAAATCAGGAAAGGACAAGATGTTCTGAAATAACAGGAAATCATGAGCATGTCACGTTCTGAAATCACAGCAAATCAGGAAAAAACATTATGAAGAAACAACCTACAGTAATGCTCTAAATAATCGACTCCTTAACCACAGCAGAATTATGGGTAACTTTTCAGGATTTAGTCGGAAATATGGCTTGTTGCCATTCATCGGAAAGCTCTAAGAGCTTTCCGATGAATGGCAACAAGCCATATTTCCGACTAAATCCTGAAAAGTTACCCATAATTCTGTATGAAAACTACAATGGAAATCAGAACAATAGAAGGAATTGAGATTATAAGGCGCTGTATTCATGATCCAATGCAAGAATACGAGTTGAGCTAAAGTATGTGGAGGTAAAATGATAGAGGGATGGAAAATATGGATAGCTTTAATCATTAACCCTTTCTATACTAAATGAATTCTCCTACTCAGTTATAAAAGTATGCACTGGAAATGTCTATTATTCATTTGGAGGGAAGCTTTGGTAATTAAAGAATATGACAGTATGACGAAAAGCTAATACAAAAGCAGAATGATTTATATTCGTTGGAGGGAAATGTTTAGTTAATAAGTTCAACAACTTTTGCTTAAAGATACTCAATCCGATTCGATGGTCCCTATATCATCAGATTCCAACAACAACAACAACATGCCGCTTCAGTTATCAGAATCGATTAATTGCCCAAAAATAATGCTAACCAGTCAACTATAGTATAAAAATTGCCCAAAACCTGTTATTTATCAACATTTTGGTCAACGAAATTTTGCAGGTTTGTCAAATATCTGACACAAACAAGCCACTTGATGTTAGAGTTATCCATCTTCATCTGCAATTTGGTCAGAGAAATTCCTCTCGTCAACTGTTCACTTGGCCACTTAAAATAAAAATAATAGATTTCAAACATCGATATCTGATGACTCTCAGCTTTGATTGGTGGGTTCCTCGACTCGAATAAAATATTTTTTACCCCCGAAGCCAAGGAAATAGTAATTTGCGAGCTCTAATTTCGGATTTAGTACCTTTAACTTATTATCTGAACATTTCCTAAGGGAACTACTCGTCAATGAGTATTTATTTTAGGAAGGGTTAAAGGGACCCAAGGTGCTTGCAGTCAGAAAATGTGCTCAAAATATAAATTTCAGTAGAAAACATCACCAATATGAAGAACTTTGGGAGGATTCCATTCATTACACTGGGTTACAATGGGTAATGAAATTTGAATGGGCAATGAATGAATGGAATGATTGGGTGTAAATACGCTGGGCTTTGCTCGCTACACCTATGGCCGAGATGGTGTAGCTGCAGGCGTATTGTAATTTGATGTCACTTTCCCTGCAAAGATAGGTTGTCAACTGAGAAGCACATGTAAAATATTTATGTAATGGATTAAATGAATTTTATTTTTCATAATATTCATGATTGTATAATTTATAATTCAGAAATATATAATTCAATTGGATGACAGTTAAAATTATTTATCCAAAGTTTTAAATACTTAGTGTCAAGGTTGTTCTAAAATTAGGTATATTTATTTGTTCGATAAAAGTAAAAATTCTCGTTAGTTTCATTTTGAAAATCAGATATTTTGCTCATTTGCCTAAATCTCCATCTGTTCGACATGCCCAATATGGGTTTTGTCAAATTTCCTCAATAAAAATTTATAATTTATTTGCAGTTGTAACTAATTTTAGATTACTCCAGACACCAAAAATCATTCCAATGTTTTCCCCAGGGTAATTTACCCATTCCACACTGGCGTAATGAATGGAATCAGCCCCTGGAGAAAGATAAACTTTGTTCTTATATTCATTACTGATAGTTCTATCGTTATATAAACAAAACTGTTCGTCATTTATCAATGGATATTGCTAATTGTGTAGTAAGTTCAAATATTTGAGTTTGAATAGATTTTCAGAATGATTTTCAATGCTTTGACAATTCCAATGTTTACCATCAAGTTTATATTAAACTTTGGTATCTTATTGGTATCTTAAATGTTTACATAACAATGGTTTTGATGTGCAAAATCTTATTATTGGAGAGTTGTTAATTATGAAAATAAATGCCAAACTATTTTTTTCATGTTCTTGTCGATGAGTTGTTTTTCAGACTTTCATGTATTTCGTTAGACCAAGTCAAAAAAAGCTTGGGATATAGGTTAGGTTAATATGGTTTTGGACCTAGTCCCCTCTCGTTAGTCTTCTATAATGGACTTTATGCCCAGAATCGTGGGCAGGAGTTATCTTCCTTGTATGTCTTCAGATTAGGTCAAAAGGACAATTTGTGCATACAAACATAGAGGCCAGCCTTTCCCAGGCATGATGTTATCAAACATGCATATATCAGAGGTTCGTTGAATCTCAAAGCAATGAGATTTATAAGTAAACAGAGAATTTTTATTTGTCGCGCTATCAGAAAATGTATGTAAACAATATATTAAATGATCGTATCATCATTTGACCTTTTTCTATCATGGTAAATGACATATCATTCTGAAGACAAATTAATCACAGACATGTCAGATGATTAATCACAGTCAGGGGTTCACATGCAAATGTAGTGCATCATTTCAATGAAGTCCATTATAAAAGACTAACAGAAAGGGAAACCATACTCTAACGACTAGGCAGTTTCTTTTTTTTAAGCAACAAGCCCGAATTTTTATAGCAACGGCGAATATTTGTGATTTGCAATACTAGAACACCAAAACTCATTATGATGAACAGGTGAATATTTCGTATTTCATTGGATACTTCAAAAACTCACCTAATTATTTTTGTGCCATAGATGTCTATTTTCGTAACTATGTCGTGAATGGACATAGTATTTTCCACTTTAGATGCTTATATTTATCATAGTGCATGTAGCAGATGGTGCTTCATTCTGTGTGCAAGCCTTGAAATAGTGTGTCTGTCATTTGCAGAATGAGGTCCCCAGAGGGTGAATTTAGTGATGCTACCCCGCATAGCGGGCTAGCATCACCAAATTCACCCTCTGGGGACCTCATTCTGCTTACAACTCAGCAGAATGAGGTTCCCAGAGGGTGAATTTGGTGATGCTAACCCGCTATGCAGGGTAGCATCACTAAATTCTCCCTCTGGGGACCTCATTCTGCAAATGACAGGCACACTATTTCAAGGCTTGTCTGTGTGTTACTTCATTTCTTATCATTGTTATATTCTATTTTGTACTTCATACAATTAAATCATTTATCTCAAACAATGTTCAATGACTTTTTCCTGATACTGCTAATATAATGAAAGTGTCAATGACACTGTAGCTCAACTTGGAGGTGGGATAATTCATGAGTTACAGTCATGGAGCGAATAGGAATGCGCAAAATTGAAATACCTAAGTAACACTAGATGTCAACATGAAAAGATAAATATAATGTAAAATCCATGATGGCCACTGGTGGTCATATTTTGTAATGAATATTCTCATTATTTTGTAATGAATATTCTTATAGCTTCCATCTAGTGGTCACCCCGAAGATCAATATGAGTTTGGTGACGATCAGATGAGGAATGTGGTCTGCCAGGTTTTGCAAAGGATTTAGTCATGCAAAGAGTAACATCCAAGATGGCCACTGGTGGCCATGTTTTTCAACAAAATACGGAAAAATTTGATGACTCCCATCTAGTGCACACCCAAAAGATACATATGAACTTTGGTGACAATCAGATGAGGGATGTGGTCTGTAGTGTGTCCCAAACGATTTAGTCTTGCAAAGAATAAAATCCAAGATGGCTGCCAGTGGCCATGTTTTTTATAAAATAATTTTCAAATTTGATAGATCTCATCTTTTTGTGATTCTAAACATGCCTGTTGCTCTGTAGAGTTTCAAAACAATTCTCCAATAAATGCCATGCTACAGGGTGTGCCGATGGGATTCAAATTTGAAATCCAAGATGGAAGCTGACGGCCAGGTTTTTAAACAAATTTCAGAAAAAATCAATGGCTCCCATCCATATGAAGTTTAGTAATGATCGGAGGAGGGAGGTGGCCTGTAGAATGTGCTGAAGGATTTAGTTACACAAAATCCAAGATGGCCATGTTTTTCAATGAAATTTGGAAAAATTTGATGGCTCCCACCTAGTGGTCACCTAAAAGATCCATACAAAGTTTTGTGGCAATCCAAGATGGCTGCAAGTGGCCATGTTTTTCAGCTCCCATCTTTATGTGATTCTAAACATGCCTGTAAATTTTCAAAACAATTCTCCAATAAATGCGGGCTGCAGGGTGTGCCGATGGGATTCAAATTTGAAATCCAAGATGGTTGCAGATGGCCATGTCTTCTAATGAATTTCAGAAAAAAAATTGATGGCTCACATCCATATGAAGTTAGTAATGATCGGATGAGGGAGGTGGCCTGAGAGTTTGCTGAAGGATTTAGTCATATAAAGAGTAAAATCCAAGATGGCCACTGGTGGCCATGTTTTTCAATGGAGAAATTTGGAGAAATCTGATGGCTCCCATCAAGAGGACACCCCGAAGATCAATATGAAGTTTGGTGATGATCGGATGATGGATGTAGTCTGCAGGATGTGCCCAAGGATTTAGTCATGCAAAGAGTAAAATCAAAGATGGCCACTGGCTACTATGTTTTTCAACGAATTACGGAAATATTTTATGCTCCCGTCTGTGGTCAGGAAGTACAACAGGTAAGGCGTCAGACAGACAAAAAGATAGTAGAAGTGCAGAAGTAATCCTAGTCGTTGGTGGGAAATGTTCAGATAATAAGTTTCTATGGGCATTTGTTGAACTTATTATCTGAACATTTCCACTCGTACATGGGTATTTATTAATGAATGGGTTAATAAACTCCACACAGCTCATCTGAATTGCAGGCCAGGAGAGTAAAACACAGCTCACCTTCAGTTTTCTGAATCAAAGGTCTGAATAGTATAATCCAGAGGTGGGCTGTCGCCCGGTGCATACCCCCACATTCCACAATGCCTGATGTGGCCAAACTCTTAAGTATTCAGTTTTTGGAAACAAAGGTCTGAATGGCATAAAACAAAACAATACACATTGAATAGATACAATGAGTTTTTATCCAGGAAATGAATCATACAAATTATAATACCTCGTTTATCCGATTACATAACAAACAATTAGATACCTTTAATAATTCCATGACTATAGTATGAATTTGATTACTTCCATCTCACAGAACAATTATCTTATAATCAAATGAGAGGAAAACATGTGGGGAAACTGAACTACAATATCATTGGAAGTAGAAACATCAATGATGAAATGAAAAGAGAAATGAAAAATATTTAAAGGCCCACTTAATTTTTTAATGCCCAGATCACATTATATACAATATATTCCATATTATATACCAATTGGAAGAGGAACCAAAAATATATATATTCTACCAGAATATGGAACAGGTGTGGCCTAAAAGTGTCCATCAAGTGACCCAAAGGGTGAATTTAGTAATGCTATCCAGCATGGCAGGCTAGCATCACCAATTTCACCCTCTGGGAACCACATTCTGCTTAGGCCTCAACTGCTATGGGAGACCTAGGATCAGATTGAAGTTCCCCAGTTGAAGTTGGTGATGTTCACCCATTAGTCACCTCAATTATGCATGTTATCTTATGCAAATTAGGGGATATAGAAACTGAACAGATGGGAAAAAGTAATTAAAAACAATGTGAAATTGATAGATACTTCCCAGAAAATGAAGCCTAAGCAGAATGAGGTCCCCAGTAGCATTTAGTGATGCTAGCCCGCTGAGGACCTCATTCTGCAAATGTCAGACACACTTTTTCCAATTTTGGCTGTGGCCAACTTAGTGTTCTGTCTCACATGCCCCTGAAAGGTTTCAGTAATTTATAGAGAGATATTTCTTTAGTAATAAAGGCACACTTAATTTTCAAAACACCCAGATCACATATATAAAATATATGCCATATTATACAATGAAAGATAAAGCTCCAAGACATTGAATTATCAACTTATAAGCGCGGTACCGATGTGTTTTCTGTGCTTAAGTTTCATCTGGACTGTACTGCAAAGTCTATTATTTTCAATGGAAGGGGAATAACTCTATATCTTAGTGTGAATTCTGTTGCATTCTGGGAGCAAAACGGGGGAAATGTTTCTATGATTTCAGCTATTTTCTATTACTCTATGGGCACCTAAGACACTGACATTCCAAATTGTGATGAATTATAGTATTTACTCATATATTTTATGTCATAGATTGTTATTAAAACAGTATATCAAGGCACTGTAACAAAAATGATCAGTGACGAAAATTAAATGGGCCTTTAAAACCTTATACTGAGCTGATTAATCATCTCGAGCTTTCTTGTCATCTTTCTTGAGACTGATCCACGTGTTGAGCTGCTTACATCGGATTTTAGCCCAAATCATGTGATCAGAAAGAGCCAGTATTTGTGCGGCATGGAGAGCGGCAGTGGATGGCGATATTACGGTAGGACAGCCCAGACCTGAAACAATAGGGAAAATGTTGGATATAAGAGGTCATACAGACAGTAAATGTGCGGCTAGACCCCATAGCGATGACAAATAATTTTCGCTGCTGGCTCAACAAATTTCGTGGTTGGTTAGCTAGCTATTAAAGCCAGCTCAGTCGCGCATTCGTTCATTCAGCATATTTTCGTTTCGAAAATTTTCCTAATCCCCGGTTTTAGACTCTGTTTGTTTTAGCATTTGTGGTGAACCCGTAGAATCACAGACCACGCATGCTCTTTTGGTGTTGGGTTTTTCCATTATGGCAAAAATACATGGAGGGTTTCCCATATAATCGGTATAAGTTACATTTGGACTTCTGTTAACTTCAGACTGCTATCATCACTGGTATCTGGTGATGTATGCATGCATCATTGAACGATGAATCCGATCGTAATGATATAATATTTTGAACTATTTTCTATTCACTTCTACAGGCAGGTTATGTGTATATATTGACAAATGCCAGCGATGTCTGAAACTGAGTCGTGTCGAAATAAACAAATTATATTTTAACCCTTTCAATACTGAATGGATTCTCCCATTCAGTTATATAAAAGCATGCATTGGAATATTCCACAATGGGAGGGTTGTTCTGATAATATAACAACTGCCATGTCCATGTGAGTATGTCAATATTAGGCAATACGGTTTTATAATAGTTTTTTGCAATTCACAGTACAGTTCAACTGTTGTGCTTGACATATAAGCCCATACACGCGGCTCAGCCATTTTTCAATTCCGGTGGCAGAGATTTTTTCATGTGGCTGGCACTAGAGATAATATGGCTGGTGATGGCTTGTGGCCATTATGGCTGGCAGCGGCGCGTGCGATGGTGGCTTCTGGTGCTATGTGTGGCAGTGGATGGTGATCTTACGGTAGGACAGCCGAGATCCGACAAAGGAAAAATTATGTATATGAGACTTCACAGGAAGTAGTACTCTGGCTATTTGAATGGTGTGCAGTGTGGAATTGGCAGGAAATGGTGGATAAAGAGAGAGTATCACAGTAGAACAGCTCAGACATGAAAAGTCATGTATATTGGCAGTGGATGGTGAGATCATGGTAGGGCAGTCGATACCTAAAACATGGGGGGAAAGTTGAATAAGAAAGTCAATAAAAGTTCATAATGAGATCAGAACTGGGGGTGTTGAGAGTGGAAGTGCATGGCGATATCACTGTAGGACACCCAAGACCAAAAACAATCAGGATAATGGTGGTCATACAGACACTATCTATATACCATGCAGATTGGCAGTGGATGGCAGGCATGGTGTTAAGGAAAATCCAGGGTGGCAAAAAATCGCCTTCCTGAGACTTTCTTAGGAGGGCTTGGAAGACATGCGATACATGGGATGTAACTCCAGCCGACGCCATTTTGTACGTGGTGAAAAATAGCGCCACATATCATACATAGATTGACAGAAATAGCGCTGGGAAAATCCCTGTATTGATTGCATCATTTCCCAAGTTTCAATCAATCGCCATGTTTGGCACATATCATACAGTCACATATTCAGAGCCATAAATTTTTGTTGTCCTCAAACCCAATTTGACCTCGCGTATTCCATTTCTTGTATGTATTTAGTTTAACTTTGTTGCCTTTGGCACCATTACGGTTAGTGTTGGCATCCTTGGAAATTCCCAAAATGTATATCACTGCGCATGCGTAAATATTCTGCGAGTCATCAATTCAAAGCAAACTCTGACTCATGACAAGTAGTCACTGATTGATGTCTACACATCAAAGACCTGATGCCGCACTCATTTAACCCCATATATATAGATTTATTCTCAATCGATCTCATGTTCTATACTTGTAATACTATGAACCGATACATTACCTACCTCCCATATGAAACATCGCTGGACTTAGGCAAGCGGAACAAGAGGTGTGCAATCGAGTGCTAGCATACTCCCACCGTGGCAAATTCAACCCGCATTATCCGTAAACTCAACCAAAAAGATTTTTAACTTTAAAGAAAAATTCGGACTAATAATATCAATATGGTGTCACAAGAAGCTTGTACAGAAAAAATTATTCAAATCGGTTCATATTCGTTAAAGTTATTAAGTCAGACAGAATTTTCTAAGTAAAAAATGAGGTGTAATATTACGAAAAACAGTCTGAGCCAATCCCTAGCCGCATCATGTAGAGAGGGTATTGTGAGAAGCATGTATACCAAAAATTATTGAAATCGGTTCATATTTGTTAAAGTTATTAAGTCAGACAGAATTTTCTAAGTCAAAATAAGTCGAAAAAGAGGCGTAACTTTAAAAAAAAAAAGTCGGACCGAACTGCAATTAGCATCATGCGGAGAGACCGTCCTAAGGAGATTGCATACAAAAAATTATTGAAATCGGTTCATAGTTGTTCGAGTTATGAGGTCGGACGGACAAACGGACGGAGAAAGTGTGACGGACGGACAGACAGACGGACGTACCAACAAATGGGTAGATATGTGGCTTCGACCTATGTGGCTAGAAATGGTAATGTGGCTTTAGTTTTTATGTGGCTTCTCAAGTAGCCATAAAATTTTAAGTGGCTATCAAGTAGTAGATAGTGATAAAACTCCAGATTATGGATTCATAACATGTTGGAATTATAGCAGAAGAAGCTGATTAAAACTCAAAAACTTGCTCACAGCAACTGGGACAGTGGAATAGGAGAAACTGACAGGTCCGTGATTGGGTGGCTAGCCACATAAATGTCTTGTCAGTGTCCGACATCTCCTATTGACGGGTCATGGATGTCTAAATCGATGGGCTTTTTTTTCTCCAAATTTTGAGTGACTACAAAATTAAATAAGCTGATTAGGCCAAATAGATCATTAGGCCAAATAGCCACGCAACGGAAGTTATGCACATAAATATCCATTTTACACAATCTTAGCCACATAAGTAGTCATTAGTAAACACGGACGAACGTCCGGACGGACAGACGCAGTCAATCCAGTATGCCCCCCATTTTCTTCGAAAGTGGGGGTATAAAAATTCATACATGGAATTAAAATTGTTTAAGCAGTAGGCGCGCAATAAAACCGCGCAGGTAATAATGCCAGACCTGGACTAGCTTTATCAGTGGGACAGCCCAGAGCTGAAAAATGGAAAATGGTGATTAAGAGATTCACAATAGATCATACTCGGACTATTTGAGTGATGTTGAGTTGGGTTGAACTAACCAAAAGGCAGCCTGAGTGACGACCATACATCATATGATTTGTCTGATGCATTATGGGGATATACTAACCAGAAGCAACCGCAGCGATGACCATACATCTTATGATTTGTCTGTGCATTATGTGACATATAATACTAACGAGAGGGCAGCCTCAGAAACGACCATACATCTTATGATTTTTCTGATGCATTATGGGATATATTATACTAACCAGAATGCAACCGCAGTGACGACCATACATCTTATGATTTGTCTGATGCATTATGGGATATATTATACTAACCAGAAGGCAGCCTCAGTGATGACCATACATCCTGTGATCCCCAATCTGGCGATATCGGAGGACAGTTAATCACTGGCCATGTTGCATTACCAGACAGCACAGGGCCGAGACCGTTGCTCCGACCAGCTACCGCAATGAAGACTGTTGGGATGCCTTCGCCTACGAAAGAAAAAAAGTATCAATTTTGATTTCGGGTATCAAACAAACCTTGAAATAGTGTGTCTGTGTCAGTTTCAGAATGAGGTCCCCAGAGGGTGAATTTAGTGACGCTATCCCACACAGTGGGCTATCATCACCAAATTCACCCTTCGGGAACCTCATTCTGCTCCTCATCTTCTGGGAAGTATCTATAGTCTCTAAATAACATTGTTTTTAGTTACTTCTGTTCAGTTTCTAGAGGCCCTAATTTGCTGAAGTTCTGAAGTTCCCAATTTGAAGTTAGAAATTAGGGGATATAGAAACTGAAAAGAAGGGAAAAAGTATCTAAAAACAATGTTTATTTGATGAGACTATAGATAGTTCCCAGAAGATGAAGTCAAGCAGAGGTCCAAAGAGCATTAACCCTATGGGAACCTCATTCTGCAAATGACAGACACATTATTTCAAGACTTTATACCAAAATCACTGATTCCCAAAGCTGGGTACTGTACAGTGATGCCTTAAATAATCGACTTCTTAACCACAGCAGAATTATGGTAACTTTTCAGGATTTAATTGGAAATATGGCTTGTTGCCATTCATCGGAAAACTCTCACCGATGAATGGCAACAAGCCATATTTCCGACTAAATCCTGAAAAGTTACCCATAATTCTGCTGTGGTTAAGCAGTCGATTAATAGAGCATTACTTTAAACGGATTTAATTTCACTGTTTAAATTTTCGTGGTTAGCAACTAATAACTTTTTCATGGGTTCGTAGATTTGTGGTCTGCCACCTCTAATTGTTACCTACAAACTCTGAATAATCACAATCAAGTCCGAGAAACAGCAGTGTAGCCACCTCAGTGGGCCGTCAGACACTGTGCATGTGGATTGCAGGCGTAATAACACATCACGTCAAAAAGACTAACGAAGGGATTTATTACATATGCCAACCTAATCTATATACAGTGAGCTGCATGTAGACCACCCTCCCCATATGCGGATTGTTGGTGGTTATGATATCTTTGTAGAACTATATAAGTCCTTCAATTTGCCAGTTGTTTCCCATCTGGCTATTGGGGCTTTCTAGAGTTATCGGTCATTGAATCCAAGATGGCTGACAAAATAGAATATCTGACCTGGTAAATTTTAATTCGCAATTACTCAGGAAGTTTATGAGGTATTAATTCATGCGATAGTTCATTCTATTGATAATTGAGTACTCCTTATTTATAGGTATGAATAAATTTCAAATGTTCAAAATGGCCACCAAAAGTGGAAAATATGATGCTTTTTCGTTAATATCTTCTAAATCAGTTTCTGATATTTGGAACTGGTTGAGAATTGTGACTTTATTTTGTATATTTTATATTAACTGATCATTGGGGCAATGAAAAAGAAAATCTTGGGGTCCTAGCCCCTTCCAATCCCTCAAAAATTAGATTTTACAGAACGCAAATTGATACAAAGATATCATAACCACCAAAAATCTACATGGGGGGAAGGGGGTCTACATCCAGCTCAAGCTCTATGTGAATGTACTTGCTTCTTAACTCGTTTGGGGCGTTATTCTTTTTAGAAAACATGACTCACAGACGTGATTGTTTGCAGAAATGCTTACTATATGGGTAATCATCCGTAGTCTATAAATGTTCTATAAATTTGGGTAGATACCATCAAATTCCGACCGGTTGCCATAGCAACCTATTTTCGTAAATTTGTGCATTTGGGGGCTGTAATTTTGCTATATGACGATATGTTTGAGACATTTTGAATCAAATATAAATCATTTCCAAAGTTAAATGATCCAGGAATATTTTGCCAACATCTGGAACTAGCCTTGCTCGAAAATCACCCAACACCGACAGAGGGCGCCATTCAAAATGGCCACCAAAGCCCCGTTTTCTAACGTTAAAATGTTTACTTTTATATCATTTTATAGCAATGTATGCGTTAATTTAATGCTGGGTCAGACCATTTGTCATGACAGAATTCTCCATATGACAAGTAATAATATATATATATATAGGTGTCGTAGTCTATAAATCTTCCAAAAATTTTGGTTAGATACCACCAAATTGCGACCGGTTGACACGGCAACTGATTTTCGGAAAATTATGCGTTTGGGGGCTGTCATTTCGCTATACGAAACGTCTGCATGCAACATTTTGAATGAAGGGGTCAAGATTCACCTGCCATGGAGATTGCCAACCGAAAAATTTGTCTGCGCGTCTATGGCTTAGGCTACTGGACGCCGCCATTTTGGAACAATGACATCACGTGATAGGTTACATCTTCCTAGATCCCTCACTGAGTGATCGGCCTATATTAAATACATGTTACTATGCTCAAAACATTTTATTACAAAAAAATCATTCGCTGATAGCAAGTGCATTAAGTGGGAAACGGATTTAAAACAATTAGTGATGATGGAGACCACCATGATTAAATGTACGCTTGCAGTATTTGAAACCCACAAAATGTGGCAACAATGACTTCCATCAGCTTTACTAATCAGGTTATGAATTTATGTGGGAGACAAACTTCATTGAATGGAATATAGAGCTCACCTTCATATTCAGCAAGGATTTTTAATGTTTGGTCCGTTTGTTTATGAGCGGACGACACCCGGAGTTCGCACGGAATGTTGAACGATTTCAATGCAGATTTGATTTGTTCACAGTGAGGCATGTCAGATGCTGATCCCATGAATACAACCACTCGGGCATGAGGCTTACTGCACAGTTTCTGAAAGGATAAATAGTAATGCATTAGCTCACAATACCTCGGGCATCGGGCAATGTAATAGTAATAGTAATGCAGAAATAGTAATGCACAATAATTCTCAACTCAATCTGAAACTCAATTTGCCACATGTTCCCTCCAAGTAGGTTTGTTTTTAAGTTGACCAGTTAGATATCAAATTAACAAATTTAAAATTGAGGTTATTACATGAATATATAAACAATTTAACTCTTAAAAAAAAACAAATGGCTTTGGCAAAATATCATTTGACAGAAACCCAATTTGATTTGACTTTTATCCATCCAGACTGAGTTCATCCGATTCAGTTGTGTAGAGCTGGAGGTCTGGGATGGATCCAGGACTCTTTTCATACCGGTAACCAGTATTGGCACTCAAACTGCAGATGCAAAAAATAGAAATCTTCTAATTCATGGTGCCTTGACTCTCATTAAGGAAATATCACCCAAATAAATGTGTAGAACTCTTTTTACTCAGGGGGGTTGTTCAAACAGAATATGTTAAATTAATATGCTTAACCCTTTACCCAACAGAAAGACCCTGTGCCAATGCATTCTCTTATATATGCGAGTCGACCATAGGTCGCCTCGCATATATAAGAGAATGCATTGGCTTAACACATTAAAAATTATAAAATTGTTAAAGAATGTAAGAAAAAATGGTAAAAAGTGTTAAAAAAAGATTTTTTTTAGGCCAATGCATTCTCTTATATATGCGAGGCGACCTATGGTCGACTCGCATATATAAGAGAATGCATTGGCACAGGGCATAACTGTAACTATCACAATGTGGTCAAGGAGCCGGTTCCAATGATATCCATATTTGTATGGTTCTATTGAGACAGACCGAAGATATTTTAGGCTGTTGCAGCTTTATTTGGGCGTTTTTGGCCGGTTTGTTGGGTAAAGGGTTAAACATTGGGTCATCTTCCATACTTCTGAGGTGTGATCAATTTGACTGTCCGTGGACACACTGAAATGTGTAAGCAGAGTCCTTATCATTACCATATTTACAGTGCCTGTGATCATCATTATACACCATGAATAGATAGTATCAACCCCACTACAATACATACATTTACAGTATTGGGATATAAAATGTTAATATTGATAAAACTGTCCTAATTCACATCCCAAATAATCAGTCAGAGATGCTCAATGTATGGCCCTTTCAATAAATTTCATTGGAGACAACCCTCAAACCCCTATCATAATCACCCCTAACTCATGCCTTCGGGATATACTTTGGCATATCATGGTCAGAAAAAAGATATTCCAAAAAAATATCTGCATCCATCCCTGCTGGAGGCATCACTTTAAATGATGAAAATTAATTTTCAAGTAAATGAAAGTGTCATTGACATGTAGCTCAACTTGGGAAGGAGTTCATTTTTTGCTGAGCAATGAATAGAATGATAAAGAAGAAGGAAAGTAAACTAGAGGTCACCCCAAAAATCCATATGAAGTTTGGTGATGATCGGATGAGAGATGTGGTCTGTAGCGTGCACCAAAGGATTTAGTCATACAAAGAGTAAATTCCAAGATGGATGCTGGCGGCCATGTTTTTCAACAAATTTCGGTCAAAATAAAAGGTTCCCATCTAGACGTCACCTCGAAAATCTATATGAAGTTTGGTGACGATTGGATGAGGGATGTGGTCTGTAGGGTGTGCCAAAGGATTTAGTCATGCAAAGAGTAAAACCCAAGATGGCTGCAGGCGGCCATGTTTTTCATCGAAAATCGTTCAAATTTGATAGTCCTATCTACAGGTGATCAAAATTGCGCCTGCAATTTAAAAATGGTCTGGCCATAAATACGGGCTGTAGGGTGTGCCAAGGGATTCAAATTTGAAATTCAAGATGGGTTTTTCATCGTAATCATCGAAATAGGTCACCCTGAAGCTACATATGAAGTTAGGTGAAGATCGAATGAGGGATATGGCCTGCAATGCGTGCCAACGGAAATTGGTTACGCACGGACATCTGCACGGACATCCGCACGCACGCACAACGGATGCCAACCCAAGGCAATAGCTCAAACTTTACATTGTACAGTTGAGCTAAAAATGATCCGGCCACAAATACGGTCTGTAGGGTTTGCCGATGGATTCAAATTTGAAATCCAAGATGGCTGCTGGCGGCCATATTTTTCATCGAAATTCGGAACAAATTTGATAGCAAATGTCCGGCACAATAATTTCAGGCATGCACCCATGCAAAATTTTTCTTTACATTCTGTAATACTCTACAACTCATCTTGGCTTGTATGACGAAACACGTGAAAATCTTCTTGATATCAGCTGTACAACTCACCTCAGCTTGTTCGGCGACCCATGTGAAATTCTTCTTGACGGTTTCTAATGCTTCAGCCGTAACTTCCTTCAGTTCTCGATAGACCTGTTTGTCCTTCATCAGTCGCCTGTCTCCAGCCGGCCACAACCTCCACGAGTCATTGTCGATCACATCCGCAACCAATATCTCCCCTTAATATAAAAACAAAGTTCACATTCTGCTCAATGTGAATTGTCATGAGATGTGCCAGTTGATTTTGCCCACTTTCAACGATTTCTTTACTAAATACTCATTGACGAGTAATTTCATTAGGAAATGTCACAGGGGCATGTCATTAAAATGAGTGAAAATATAAATTTAAAAATATTTAAATTTAAAACGAGTGCACCACTTTAAAATTGACATCCCTATAGATACAGTAATGCCCTAAATAATCGACTCCTTAACCACAGCATAATTATGGGTAATTTTTCAGGATTTGGTCGGAAATATGGCTTGTTGCCATTCATCGGAAAGCTGTTACTGAGAGATCACTGAATCGAGTACCTCCTCACTTCTAACGGCCATAATTCACAATGACTGTACCGATTCTTAAAATTCCAATGCCAATCGATCGAGTAAAAGCTATATTTTACAATTATAATACATAATTCTAGGATTAACTGTTCGAAAAGTTCCAAAACAGACGCTGAATAAAAAATATACGGAAAGCACCAGCACCTGGGTACCACTTTATAACAGGAGAAAATATACCATCAGTTTCAACTCAAAATTTATCGATAAAAAAACAACCTTTTGTACAAAACTTCTTCTTGCATTGACAAATCTAATGGTATCTGCCCAAATCAATCGCATATTTGAATGCAGGTCGCCACTCTTTTCCTCAAGTAATGTGCGTCACCAAATTCATGTGCCCAAATTAAACCAATCTAATGACCTGACACTTATATGACGATGGGAGAATCCATTTCGTAAATAAAGTGTTAAAGTCCGATTTCACAAGGAGCATTTTACTGCTAACATTTTTAGTTGATCCCGAATTCAATCTTCATAAGTTGAGCGTTTTAATTCTTACCTCTTGAGTTAATTCTGAATTCAGTTTTTACAAGTCGAACATTTTAATTCTTACCTTTTGAGTTGATTCCGAATTCAATCTTCATATCAATGAGAGAGCAGTTTAGGGTAGCCCAGGCCCGCTCGAGGATCTCAAACACAGCCACGGTCATCTTACTCATTATATCAAGCTCGTCCTTCCCGAGCAGGATGCCACCGCTTGTCATCTTAGCATCGACACACTGCTCATACGACCACTGTGGATCATGGTTCTCATCATCCTGAAGATAATAAAATTATAATCTCAGAGAAAGAAGGGCAAATTGCAGGCTAACAGTCAAATCTCAAATCCCAGACTCAGTCACAGTTTGTTTGAGTTATCGAGCGAACGGTAGAGAATGATCAAAATCGCTAAAAATAGACAAACTAAGACACATACCGGTAACTTCATATAAAAGATTGGACAAACCTGGTTTTTGAACTCGAGCTAGATATTACAACAGACCAAATATCAATTAACTTGGTTGATGTTTGTTTGAATTATGGCACTAACAGTCTCGCACCCGTCCGTCCACCCGCCTACCGATCTCGCCAAACCATACATGTAAGTCAAGTTTTTTCACTTGGGCCCTGTGAATTGGGGGTTAAATCCTATGATCATATGGAATCAAATTGAATCTCGAAAGTAAGCATGGATTTATGAGAAACTGTTCATACGACCACTCTGTTTCATGATTTTTTTATAATTCTGAAGACAAGAGAGAGTTATGTCGCATGCTACACTCCTATGGGAGGCCCTTTTCACATTTATTATTTATTTACGCTTAATCGCAAATATTTGCGCTTAAGCGCAAATAACCTCTATCATTTGCACTTAAGCGCAAATCATTTGCGCTTAAGCGCAAATAAAAATTAATATTCATTGATTTACCCCTGAATTAATTTTAAATGGCACAGGCCTAAACTAGAGATGGGCGGTTGTGAAAATTTGCCTCGGTTTCGGTTGTGGAAAAAGAGTTGAGTCTCGGTTTCGGTTATTATTAATAAAAATGACTAATGTGAACAAAATCTAATTATGCTTCATCGTATTACAAAGAAAACACACCAATTTTATCACCATAACTTGTGAGGTACATGTCCTTTTATAATTGTAAATTATGTATCATATTGTTACTAATACATGTATATTGTTAATGTCCATGTCGAGTGGCAGTGCTAGAATGCAAGTGAGTCTGTGTATTGTGTATGACTGCAATTCAGCATCATATGATCATAAGTGTGAAATAATATAATGATAATTTATATTGGCATAAAACTAATGTGTGTGACTAGATATATGTGTATAGTTATGATTTGAAAAATAAAATTTGAAATAAGCAACAAAATGAAAATAAAACATGACTAGAATCTCTCAATCACATTATCTGGCTATATACCTATTACCATATTTAGGGAACATAATACTGTACACACTATACATGCATCCAATACAAGTCACCTGAATGAGTGCTATTTCTAAACAGTTTACCGACAAACGGTATAATTCATTCCGGCTCCGATTCCGGCATAACATTTTTAATCAACGGCGCACAAATATATTTGACGATTTAACATCCAAACACTGGCAAACAGTGATAAAAACTAATAGGGGATGCGGGTAACAACCATTGATACCTTTTGATATCGTATCCTCGTTATCAAATTCACCTTTCAGAGTATTTGTACGGCCTTAATGATTAAAATAACATGAGAAACAAACTGACTTGTGTTGTGTTTACTTCGGCGAAAATAGGTGTACACGGAAGCAACGTAATTAATTTGTCGCGCGATTTCACCATGCGAACTCCTTTCTGCATATATTACAGGCGGCACACTTAGATTTCTTATCTTTCTTTGAAAAATATTTCCACACAGGACTCGTTTGTCGTCGTGCTCTGCCATGATTACAGGAAGTTGTGACAACCGAAACCACGGGTTTTCCCAACTTACCACGGTTGTCATTTCCGGTTTTTCCCGACAACCGAAACCGAACTGATTCCACGGTTAACCGCCCATCTCTAGCCTAAACACATCACTCAAGTCTATATAGGCCTACCATATGAGGGAAGCAATCCCCCAGTAACCCCTAGATCCATTTTATGACCATGGGAAAGGTACAGATCTGTGCAGGATATGTCTCATTTATAAAATATACTTGATCTCTGTATTGGAGACACAAATTCTTGGGGACAGGGATGTTGATAATATGAACATAGGGTTTTTCCCCCTTATTTCAAGTCAATAAGTACACCATACGAAGGAAGCAAGCCCCCGGTAACCCCTAATTCCCTTTTTATGGCCATGGAAATGGTATATGTCTGTGCAGGAGATGTCCCTTTAATAAAATATACTAGAGCTCTGGGAGTGAGGCACCAATTCTTGGGACACCAGGGACAGAGATGCTGATATGCATATGGAAATATGTTTTTTCTTCAACTTCGAGTCTGTATGGGGCTATTTACTATGGGCCCATAACAATATACTATGAGATGGACTCAATCATTCACAATCAGAGGGAAGTAATTAAGGGAGTGTTAGGTATTTGTGCTTAAGCGCAAATAAATTGATATACACATATTTGCGCTTAAGCGCAAAATAAATAATAAATGTGAAAAGGACCTCCCATACACTCCAAATGAACGCGAGCCGTAAAATGTCCCAAATTGATTGCATGTATGCATTACCAGAAAATTCTAAATATATTCAATACTAATATTATATACGCAGGAAACTATATAAAACTTGCTATAGGAAGAGATAGACCATCTTTTTAAAATTTTGGTAAAAATAAGAAAACGTGTGTTGTGTTTTCGTGCTTAATTTGTAACAGACACAAACTAACTCATTAACCATTTCTATACTAATTGGATTCTCCAATTCGGTTACAAAGTATACAGTAATGCCCTAAATAATCGGCTCCTTAGCCACAGCAGAATTACATGTATGGGTAACGTTTCAGAATTTAGTCGGAAATATGGTTTGTTGCCATTCAACGGAATGCTCTCAGTGAGAGGATTTAGTCGGAAATATGGCTTGTGGTTAAGTGGATTATTTAGGGCGTTACTCTATATATCGAAATGGTCTGTTATTCATTTGGAGGGGTGTTCAGGGAATAAAAGGCGGTGACAGACAGGAAATTTAGAAAAACAGATAATACAAGAGCAGACCATTTTTTTGTAAGGGATAACTGCTCGTCATTGAGTATTTAGTATAGAAATGTTTAAACTATATCTTGAGTGTTGCTACTAAACTTGACAAATGAAAGTCTTCTCAATCAGATAAAGAGTTGTCACCTTGAAGAATGTTTCCTGCTTGGGTGGACAGAATCTGTATCCCTCCTTCACTCCTGTGTTCCTCCTTAGAAACGACCCTGTTGCTATGCGCCGAGTTACCCATTCTATTGGGATCATGTCACATTTCTCAGCAATGAATTCAGTGTCAGAATGTTTACTGATGAAGTGGACTTTAAAGCCTGAAGAATTAAGATAAGGGATAGCCTGGTGAAAACAAGAGGTTGCAGAGTGAGGTCCTCAGAGGGTAAATGTATGGAAGCTATCCCACCCAGCAAGTTAGCATCACCAAATTCATCCTCTGAGGACCTCATTTTGCATGGACAAAATTCACTCACAGTGTGTACACAGTGCAGGGAGTGACAATGGCATTAGCATGGAAATAGTGAGTCTGACATTTGCAGATTGAGGTCCACAGAGGGTGTATTTAGAGACACTATCCTGCATGGCTGGCTTGCGTCACCGATTTCACCCTCTGAGAGCCTGATTCAGCTGAGGCCTCAACTGCTATGGGAGACCTAGGATCAGATTGAAGTTTTCCAGTTGAAGTTGGTGATCTTCACCCATTAGTCACATCAATTATGCATTTTATCTTCTGCAAATTAGGGGATATAGAATCTGAACAGAAGGGAAAAAGTAACTGAAAACAATGTTAATTTGAGACTATAGAAACTTCCCAGAAGATGAGGCCTAAGCGGAATGAGGTCCCCAAAAGATATTTTGGTGATTCTAGCCCACTGTGTGGGTATCGTCACTAAATTCATCCTCTGCAATTAACAGACACACTATTTCATGGTTTGGACATAACTCCACGGTGCAAGTTAAAACATGGGTAGGTAGGAACATGGGTAGGTAGGAACAGGTAGTGACCAATCTAGAAAACCCAAAATCAGCAATATTCTAAGTCAAACAAGTGGAATGCAGATCAGTTAAAAACTGCCAAATTGACAGACCAAAAAAATGGGGAAAACATGATGTTCAAACTAATTCGAGTCAGTTCGGCAAGAAATTTGTATTCCGGAAATTATTTTAAATCTGTTCATATTTGTTGGAGTTAACATGCTTGACGGGGACAAAATCTGAGAAAATGGAAATTTTTTAGAATTCACTCAAGTGCATTCTCAATGTTTGTGACCAGTCTGAAACCTGGCCTGATCCAGAAGCAATCAAACTTAGTCCCATATGGAGCCCTACATATATAAGAGAATGCACTGACTTACAATTCAAGGTAAATATTGTTAGGCCAATGCATTTTCTTATATATGTGAGGCTCCCTATGGGTTTTCGCAAAATTTTAGGAAGATCCACTCATGGAAGGGTTAAAGACATATGATGGAATTACATCAGTGAACAGGACTGATAAGTTAGTATCCAAACAATATTTGGACTGGGAGAATGTGGCAATCAACTAAGATTATCAAAAATTCCAACCACATCAACAGTACAATTTCAGAGAACACACCATTTGAACTA
Source organism: Siphonodentalium dalli (assembly GCA_032622095.1). NCBI lineage: Eukaryota > Metazoa > Mollusca > Scaphopoda > Gadilida > Siphonodentaliidae > Siphonodentalium > Siphonodentalium dalli. The sequence goes on from CP136065.1 coordinate 79,450,570, forward strand.
CACACATACTAGTTATGTAAATATTTACTACTTTATTCGGGACCAATTTTGCTCATAAACTTTAAGGCAATGATTCCACTAACAATAGTCACTGCATATAATTTGTTTATAACAATTGACACTGTTTACTGATACAAGCCTTGAAATAGTGTGCCTGTCATTTGCAGAATGAGGTCCCCAGATGGTGAATTTAGTGATGCTACCCCACATAGCAGGCTAGCATCACCAAATTCACCCTCTGGGAACCTCATTTTGCTGAGTTGTAAGCAGAATGAGGTCCCCAGAGGGTGAATTTGGTGATGCTAGCCCGCTATGCGGGGGGGGGGGGTAGCATCACTAATTTCACCCTCTGGGGACCTCATTCTGCAAATGACAGACACACTATTTCAAGGATTGTATTGATATCAAAGTTATGAAATAATAACTTATTTTGGAATGATTCTTTGTTATTCTGTTCTGATTACCTCAGTGGAGTGTTTCACATCACTTTAAATTTTAATTGTAGGCCAGATAATAATAATTTTCCAGACACAGAGACTGGGTCAGCAAGTGTTACTATTTTAGAACACTATGATATGAAGTTTGGCGGTGATTTCTGTGCTTTTCAACCAAAAATCTTATTAAACCTTTCTTTGCACCACCAGCACCCAGTTATAAATGTATAATGTTGAGCTCCATGGTCCAGTGACTCCAGTGGTTAGCGTGTCCGACGTGTCTGTCAACACATTAAAGTGAGTTTGCAGCCTGCCGCTAGTCTATTGAAAGTTTCACACAAGAGTGGTTAGGCCGAATTCAGCAAAGTACAATTGTCGGAACGTATGCTGTTCAAAATCTCATGTCAAGTTGTGACCCTTGAGCAATGTTGCTCGTACTGTGACTGCTTCGCACCACTGATGTGTTAAAAGAGTGTCGATGGATCTTGTCATTATGTTAACCTTGGTATGCGCACAAATTAGTTGCTGCTGGGGTGGCTTCCTTGTTGGAGGATGGGAGTGACAATGGTGTCATGTGATGGGGCTGGGCAGTATTGACGTTTTTAAAAACTGATTTTTCAAAATAACACCGCGATATGTGGTTTTATTGAATACTATTTTTCTTTTGAAATATACAACATGAAATCACATTTTAAACGAGAGATATAACACACCGGGTTTTCATTATAAGGGATGTAAACCACTATCACCAGGCAGTAAATGTGTAAACTATTCTTAGAATGGCATCCTATAAAGTTCGCAATAACATTGAGCAAAATACAGCCTTAAGGTGTCCTGATTACTTCCTTTTTAACTTAATGGAGATCATAGCACATGGACATCAGCACAAGTTGCATATTGTCGTTACGTCATAGCAAAGCACATGCTCATAGCTTAATAGAGGACCTAGAAGAATTGGGCTGAGATGGTCGATTGTGGACTGTCTGCGGTTTATCACACACACAAAATGACGGAACATTTTTAATGAACTATCGACCAAGCGAACAAGAGAACATAATTAATCATTGAACATTATTGACCATGAGCAGCCAACACTCATCCATAGCAATTGGAATATCTTCTTGGCTGTGCACATGTGACAGTTCGCGAGTTTATTTGTCTAAATTCAGCCAAAAATACAAACATCGCTGTCAATGTGCCTGTGATCATTGGTAACAATAAGATAAGAGAATGGTACGAGAAGACATCAGAGCAACCGAGAAAGGCTGCTTTCAGTCAACTAAAGTAATCAACTATTTGACTGTAACCGTCTTATGAGATGATAAAATCGCAGTTGCGATATATTGAATTTTTATTTTATCCAAGGTTTCAATACGGTTTTTCACTTCCAAACCGACTATAGTCAATATACATGTATATTAAAGGCCTACTTAATTTTCGAATCCCCAGATAACATTATGTACAACATATTCCATATGATATAACATATGAAAGAGGAAGCTCCAACAAATTGTATTTTCAACTTATTCGGTCAAATAAACTGTGAGCATGTTGTTTTTGTTAAGGTACCAACATGTGTTCTGTGCTCAATTTCGATCTGGTCTGTACTGACAGCTTACTATTCTCAATGGAAGGGGAATAACTCTATCTCTTAGTTGTGAATTATGATGCATTCTTGAGTTAATAACTGGGGAAGTCTTGGGGTGAATCTGAGAATCTCTACCACTTGATGGACATTCCTATAGCACACCTGTTCCGTATTCTGATGGAATATATATATTTTAGGTTCCTCTTCCAAAGGTATGTAATAGTGCTGATGGATTCGTATTGATTGGTGGGAAATGTTCATGCTGGCCGTTTGTTGAACTTATTGTCTGAACATTTCCTAATAAGTGAACTACCCATCAATGAGTATTTATATATGTAGGGTTAATTTGAACTTGTGTGGCACCAGATTTTTATCACATTTTGGGGGGATACCCATACATGTATGTCAACACAACATGTTTCATAAAAAATTCTGTTGTTGCTGAAAGTTTTGTCCAAGAAAAGTGACCTCGATATAGACTTGAGATAACCCACCTGCTTGTTTCAGCAGCTCAAATATAGCACACGTTGTAGATGTAGATATTTTAGCTTTCCCTTCGAGGTCGTGCGCTCGTGCACCATCCCCGGCGGTGATTCTGTCTTTCGACTTCAGCAACACATGCCCAGGCTGGTCTGGAAGCTCATAGACTACTTTAGTCTTGCCTTCAATAACAACATTCCCGAGTTTCAAATCTGGAAAAAGAATATTGGTAAATGTAACAATTTCAAACAAACGCATCGCTAGGGCATGGCAAAATACGCCCATAGTAATTTCAACAAAGGGCCATAACGCGTTAAAATTCGAACTTGACCTGTATTTTGCGCTAGTAAACCCACATACCAAATTTCATGTAATTCACTTCAGACTTACTAACGTTATCATCCAGAAAGGAAAAAAGCAAACAAACAGATGGACCAAAACCTACAGTAATATGCTCATTGTGCTACAGCTACAGGTTACAGTAAATAAATTTATAACATTAAAAATAAGACAGCTCAACCACAAATAAAAGTTATAAAACCCAGGTTTTTTTATAAGGAGAGCTCACAGCATTTTAAGAAATTATCTAACAAACAGCTGTAGTTTATTTAGGTGTGTTTCATCTAAGGAACTCATTTCATACAATTACACAATACTAAGCTAAAAAGTTCTATCGATCAGTCCCACACCAAAAAACCAAAACGGTAAATAAGATTAAATGTACACAGTGTACAGGTATTTTGAAATAAATATTACTTTGGTATACAGCTTGTTTCATACATAAAATAGATACTTCTAAAGATTAAGTGATCTGTTAATAAATCCTCCAAATTCGTAATATCCAATTTGTGATATAATTGCAGAATGCCAATGCATTAGGCGGATTCACCTCAAATTCATATAGTATCACATTTGTATTTTTCAATTCGAAAAGTGATTTTTAATGAAACAATTGTCAGTTGTTCAGTGTCAGATGTTCCTCCATGCCAGTTTCATTTTGTTTACATTCAAGTCGATCGTGACTTGAGCGGCCTTGAAGTCTTGAACTTCTTTTATCACGCATTTTCCTCATTGGCAATATCGGCCAATAAAATTTCATCCAATTAGTTGAACTGGTTACTCAACTAACGGAAATTGTGATTTTTTTCAACAGACAGATTTGAAAATAATGAGTCAGGGGCACAATTATAAGCAATCAACGTATTTTTTGTTGCATTTATGGGCTTATAAAATTGTAAGTGGCTGAACAACATAATTTGATATAATTTCACTTGCTGCATATGAGCGCACTGGGGGTATGGCATTTGAGCGTACGGAGACTGTGGTATTTGAGCATATCAGAGGTATGGCATTTGAACATGCCAAAGGCTTTGTTTGATAATATCCAATGTTTGAGTATTTGAGCATCCCGTATTTCAGCGTATTGGCGGTATGGCATTTGAGCGTACTGAGACTGCGGTATTTGAGCATACCGAGGGTATGGCATTTGAGCGTGCCACAGGTTTTCATACCCCATGTATGGCATTTTGAGCATGCCGAGACTGCGGTATTTATGCTTACTGGGGTTATGGCATTTGAGTTTTATTAGGTATTCTCAATTTCTCTGTCACTATGCGTGTAATTAATTCAGTATGAGTATGAACTAATGTGTCCTGATATAGTATGATGAATGTTTCATAATACAATGTTAAAGGGGTACTGTACACTAAATCTGGCCATTTTTGGGACCATCTCCTTTTATACTCAACAGAATATATGTAACAAATGAATGAATTTTAGCCATGGATGAGTGCAAAATATACTCATGTGCTCTACGAACGATGCAAACAACATGGTAATTATAATATGAATGAATTAATGGCTGTAGTTATAAATTCATTTTCGTTATAATTACCATGTTGTTTGTATCGTTCATACAGTAAATGAGTATATTTTGCACTCGCCCATAGCTCAAATTCATTCATTTGTTACATATATTCTGTTGAGTATAAAATGAGATGGTCCCAAAAATGACCAGATTTAGTGTACAGTCCTCCTTTAAACGAGAAACCATTACACAATGATACCCATTGAAGCCAACTTGGCCAAGACACCCAGTATTAATTAGCTGGATGGATACAAATATAGTAGCACTGGCCACCAGTTTGAAGCACCGGTTTCCGTCTTCAGATCGTAATACCACTGATAAATGGGAACTGCAGTTATCTCGCAGTGGTTTTATAATATTCAATAGCCACGTAGTAAATTGGATGTTTTCCATGGGAATGGGGGTTGTTGATTAGTCGACTTCAACTCGATTTTTGACTGATTGATTAGTCGACTTTGAAAAATCTAGTCATTTCAACAATAAAGAGTGAGCATACCGGGGGTATGGCATTTGAGTGTACTGAGACGGAGGTATTTGGGCATGCCAAGACTGCGGTATTTGACGCTCAAACACCCGTGGTATTTGAGCATACTGGGGGTATGGAAATTGAGCATACTGAGACTGCGGTATTTGAGCATACCAGGGGGTATGGCATTTGAGAGTGCCAAAGGTTTTCTATTTGAGCATACCTAATGTTTGGCATATGAGTACGCCGAAGGTTTTCATACCCAATGTAAAGCAAATAGCAGACAGAGAAAATTAATATTGGATTTCCCATTCTCCATTTGGATGGATGTACATGTACAGATATGAATTCAACAAACTGATATATTAAGGATTTTTGTTGAAATTTATCTCTCAGAACATCTCCACAATGAAAAATGGAGAAACCACCTGCCAGTGTCAGATCATCCAGTTAATACACAGGTATGCTATAGGGATCCAGGCCAGCTCGTCCCAGGGCCCACTCGGTCCAGACAGTTTTTGGGACGAGCTGGCCCGGCTTTTGTGTCCCGAGTGGGCCCAGGAATTATATTTGTGGATATAAATTTCTTAAGTTAAGATAAATTTCAGGATGTTGTCCATCAATTTTGACATTTTGATTACTTTAGGTATGTTTGTTTAGAAAGATAATAGGCAGTAATCACATTAGTCGGTTTGAATGAGAAACAGGCGAATTCATGAATAAATAATAAATTTCTCTGATTCTCTGAGTTTATCTCACTATCCCTGGGTTAATTTGGGAAAACCTTCAGAAGCCAGTATTGTCCCCAACAATATAACCAGTCGGCTAATCACACCTCACACTTCAGAGGGTAAGATGGCTTCAGAACGTGTGATAGATAATAACTTTCAGATGCCGACCTACATGTATATATAAGCAGTGCAATCATAACCACAAATGTGTTCTGTTGTGTCAAGTGCCTTTACGAAGTGAGACCACTGCAGCATGCGCTTCAGTGTGACGATTGCCTCCATTGGCAGAATCGGCTATGTGAAACTGGCATCGACCACGTTGAATACAAGCCGGCAACGGAAGGAGAGATGTTCCTGGCAGTGATGTGACCTTCTACAAACTTGTGCCACTGTTGATGCGAGAAGCTAAGATAGTCCAGTTGAACGTCTTTGCCAACAAACTCAAGAATTCGTCAAACCTATGTATTATTTTTATATAAATGTTTGTATGTTGCCAAATAAATTATCACAACCCAACGATCCAATCTACATCCCGATAACACTTTGTTTAGAGAGAGAGAGAAATCCCTTGGACCGAGCTGCCTCGGGATGAGCTGGCCCAGCTCGATTGGACCCTGGGATGAGCCTGGAAGTTATTTAAGGAAAAATAAACAAATTAATTGTTTGATTTTATTTCCTTAATGAAATAAAAAAGATCATCGGTAAATGCTCTGTGGTGGCTCATGTGTCACTAAATGGACACCAAGTCTGGATTTTAATGGATAATATGCATTAATTCATCATCTGGGGCACCAGTCAATCATTTATGAATTTATGAATCTTCACACAAATCGTTCTGCAAATAAAAGTAAAAAAAACCCTACCTTCCAACCCAATTTATTTTTGGGCATTTAACCCAAACCCCAACATTAAGTTTTTTGGCCTAATGGCAGGGTTTCCGCTAGAGGTTGGGGGAATGTGGCCGTATTTGGGAAGCACATAACGGCGCCCGGTCGGGAGAAAATTTTGATGTTTATCACTGAAAAGTAGCCATTTCCTTGCACTTGAGACAACAAGCAGGAACATTGAAGCTTCATATAGAAACCAAATTAAAACAGATTGTCTTTCTTTTATCTCAAGTTAATGAACTAAAAGCATGTAAGCACCACAACATACAATGGATACAACAACTTTTATAACAGTAGCAATATTAAAAACCGACATCGAAGAAATTACTGGGGTTGGAAAGACACATTGTCACACTCAGTGTCAAGCGTACTCTAGCAGTAATAAGTGTTACATCAGAGCTCATGTCACGTGTTTTGCACACGTTCTGCATGCCTGCTTTCTTTGTATTTAATACAGTACCGATCAAAACAAGTTGGTGTAAACTCAAAAGCCATTCCTCAGACGGAGATGACCACATGCTGGATTCGTATAATCAGGGTTTCCGCTAGAGGTTGGGGGAATTGGAGGAATGTGGCCGTATTTGGGAAGCACATACTGGCGCCCGTCGGGAGAAAATTTGGATGTTTATCACTGAGTAGCCAGTGATACCATTTCCTTGTACTTGAGACAACAAGCAGGAACACTGAAGCTTCGTATAGAAACCAAATTAAAACAGATTGTGTTTCTTTGACCTCAAGTTAATGACCTAAAAGCATGTAAGCACCAAAATCTACAGTGAATACAACGACTTTTATAATAGTAGCAATATTAAAACCGACATCAAAGGGGCTACCACGGTTGGCAAAAGACATTGTCACACTCAGTGTCAAGTGTGCTCTAGCAGTAACCAGTGTTACGTCATGAGCAGAGCTCATGTCATGTGCTATACACACGTTCTGCATGCTTTCTTTGTATTTTGTTCACAGTACCAAACAAAACAATTTGGTGTAAAATCAAAAGCCATTCCTCAGATGGAGATGACCTCATTGTAAGATGTAAATGCCACATTTAAGTTCATACAAGTTGGCTGTCTTTTTGACAGCTGTTTTGAGTCTATATTTTTCAGTATGTATATTTACTTCTAGTTCTCCAGCAGGTTCAATGAAAATGAAGATGGGTTTGGGAAGGGGGGGGTCGAGAAACTCATTTGGATCATTGGTTGATTTATCTTTTTTGCTATTAGATTAATCATTAGGCAGGATTAGGGCCTATATTATCGGGTCCTACTAATCAACGAACACAAACAAACACAAACGAACATAAACAAACACAGATCAAAAGGCGGAATAGAAAGGTGAAGTTGGGTTTGTGGGTGTCCATTCTATGTGCATGTGGTATTATTTCCAACTTTGATGACTTATTTTTTGAGTTATTAGCATTATTTGAATACAAAGCTACTAAACACAAACGAACATAACATTGGCCGTATAGCACTATAAGCCGTTAATTAACTACCACACTCTACGGCTTATACTCTGTCTCTTTGTTAATTACGCATTACTGAGTTATTTTGACTTTGTTTAACTCCCCTCAGACTTTATCTGGGCTTGGGACCAGAAGACTTCGTAGAAGTCAGGCGGATTTAAAGTTATATTTTTTTGGAAAAATAACTAAGCACTGACTCAGGTCGCTGGCGCGATTTATTACGTAAATGCATCTTTGGAATTGTCATTGGTACATGAACGATTATGAGAAGTACTGCTAATTATTTTTCAACATGACACACTTTTATGGAACAAGTATGTTGCGCAATATCGGATTTTTTCTGTGAGCTAAAATCAATCGTTTGTCGAGAATCTAATGCAATTGAGAGTTTAATTCTGTGCAATTGCGTTTGAAAATGCTTGCGATTTCAACATTTCTGCGATTGAACATATTATTTTCGCGTTCCAAGCATTTTGATTTAGTTTCATCCTCCTCGGTTAGAATTACCATGTATTTGTTCGATTGGCTGAAGGCTGAATGAAATCTTACATCATGGTCAGGTAAATTGAAATACTTGGCAACACAAAAATCATTATCTAATCGAATATCTGAGAGATGGTTGGTCACACCGTATTTTTTTTTCATGTGATCAGTAATAAAGAGCGTCACATAGTTTGTCAGTCACCATCTCATTTAAATTGTCTGTCAAATTAGTTAATTATTTTTCCTTCCAATTGTTTTCTAATATATTATTTTTGTTAAGGCTTAAACAATTGTTATTCGTCCAACATTTCGGAACTGTTGAATTTTGCTTGCTAGTATTGAAAACTTGTACGATCCCAGTGCAACTATTTTGTCTTCCAATTGTTTCCTAATATATTATTTTTGTTAAGTCTTTAACAATTGTTATTCGTCCAACATTTCGGAACTGTTGAACTTTGCTAATATTGAAAACTTGTACGATCCCAGTGCGGATAAAGCGGTCCAAGCATGCAGAATAGGCACTTCATTTGAATTAGATTTCCTTAAATTATTGGGATTTTACGTAATAAATCGCGCCAACGACCTGAACCCGTGCCTACTTATTTAAAACAAGAAATTATGCCATAGAAATCCATGTAAAAAAGGACCACCATGCAGTCACGACCTGCACTACTCAGACTAATATGTGTTGACTTATATGAACGTCAAGATTGAATTATCTATAAATATTTCTTATAACCAATTATGTACACAACGTTGGTTGCTTGTGATAGGGGGATGGGTTCTACCTCAGAATTATCATATTGCACTCACATCTTTTACACTTTCGTGGCTCCCGGAGCCATTTTTTCGACTGGCCCATATGCCCATTCTCAATTTGGATGAAATATTAGTTGTACTCGCCTCCACAACCCTTGGCTTTGGTTGGAAATTGGGGTTCTTATGAGTGAGAACTTGGGTCCCCCCCCTCATAATTTGGGTTGTTTGTTTGTTTCAAATCACAACCCAAATCATTAGAATATATAAGTAAGGAAGAACATTCAAGTTCCAAGAACATGTTTTTGTTTGTACCTGTACAAATCCTATAGTGATTTTATAGGTTGGGATTTGATCAGTTTGATTACAATTGCATGGAGCTACATTTATACCAGTGCGGACTCGGAGCCATGCGCTATGAAACGTCAACCCAACCAAACCTAATGCCAACCGTGCCAACATTATGCCTGCTTTGTGTGCTATGTCGCTGTCAAAACGTCAATAACTTTCGCTGGGGAATGCGCGTGCCAATATGACGTCGCTTTGGATACAACATATCACGTAACCTAACAGTTTACGTGAACGGGCTTTTACTAATTTACTAAACTGAAGAAAAGTTTATTTACTGATATGACAAACATTTTAGACATTTACGAGATGAGTCATGTTGTTTTCGCGATGTGGCTAACGAAAATGTGCAGCTTTACGTAATTTCCATCATTTTCCGAATGGCATAGCAACCCGAGTCAGATCGGCAACATTTATGATTTAAGTAATGATTATTGTTTAAAGTATAAACCATGTATTGTCTTCACGCAATGAATACTGTTATGTTAGCTATGTGAAAAGTAACATTTTGGACAAAAAAAACATGTTATTTAAAAAAAAAATATCATAGCAAGATGCAAAACATTAATATATTTATATATATTGCCATAAGAAATTTAAGTTTACAAAAATATTCAAGTTTAACAGTTGGAATCATACCGTACTGTAAAGTATGTTTGGCTTTATCTAGCTTTCATCTGTGAAAACTTAAAATAGTTTGAGTTCAGGTTTGTTATCATTCAGCCTGGGACTAATATGTGATAGGTCCCTGATTCAGCCTTCAGACTTCAGTATTTCAATCAAATACAGTACAAGAACATTAACAATTTGATCAAATCAACCTGGTTATCAGGTAGGATATCATAATACCAAATGAAAAATTAACATAGAGATTAGTACTATAAATAGTAATTACTAACTTAATAGACATTGTTTCTGTACTACATGTAGTATATTATGTATGTGTCTCACTTGAATTTTATAAAATAGCCTATTATATGAATTAGAGTGATAATGGTAAGTCTCATTTCAAGCAGGATAATCATAGTCCATTGAACCAAAAGATATCTGACAATATCTTATAAGCATTTCCAATCCATACATATAAAACAAGAGATCGACTGTTGTCCGGTGCATACCCTCTTAGCGCATACCGCCTGATGTGGGCATATCTATAACTTATGATTGCTATACTCAGACAGATGGACCCAAAAAATCAGCATTTTCATGTAAACAAAGATAAATAACTATAAAACAAAAAACCAAAACGAAACAGTTGAATGTGCCATTAAATGTCCTCATAGTGGTGAACATCCATACAAAATTTCATTGAGATCCGAGGCTCCGAGCATTACTGTTCAAGTTATGACCTCAGAACAGACTTCGGATGGACCAAACAGCCAACATTTCCAGATAAACAAAGATGAATAACTCTAGAATGGAAAAGCGGAACAGAACAATGGAACCCTCTATTGAATGTCCTCATTGTAGTGAACATCCATACCAAATTTCATTGAGATCCCAGCACAACTGTTGAAGTTACGACATGAACAGACACCAGACAGACCAAAAAGCCAATATTTCCAGATAAACAAAGATGTATATTAAAGTCTAGAATGGAAATTCGAACAAAATGATGGAACCCTCTTTTAATATCCTCATAGTAGTGAACATCCATACCAAGTTTCATTGAGATCCCAGCACAACTGTTGAAGTTACGACATGAACAGACACCAGACGGACCAAAAAGCCAACATTTCCAGATAAACAAAGATGAAACACTCTAGAATGGAAAATCCGAACAAAACAATGGAACCCTCTATTTAATGTCCTCATAGTAGTGAACGTCCATACCTAATTTTATTGAGATCCTAGTACTATTGTTCAAGTTATGACATGAACAGACAAGGGGTATAAAAAATTTCCAAAGTTATGCTTCAGAAACTTGATCAAATTGACCTCTCAGTAAAATTCAAAATACTAACTCTGCCCTAGATTAGCTCTAAATTACCCCTCCCAAACCTTCCTCCGCTCAGGCCTTCGGGTTATGCCTTTGGCATATCATTGCCCAAAATCAGGTGTCCTCAAAAAATACCTAGATCCTTCACTGAATGCGGAGGAGAAGGTGGTGTTCTGAAGCCATCATTAAGAGATCGGTACAAGACGGTCACTTCAATATGTGAACAGTGCAGTGGTGCTGGACTGACTCCATTTGTCGCCAGACCATATGGGAAATATTAGGATTATCAAAGACCATATTAGTATATAGACTAGTATATATGTAAATATTAAAGCATATGTAAGATTGAATTGGAGTTTATAGTTTCTCTGTCATCTGGGTTAACATGATTGGGGCTTATAAGTGTACAGTTCGCCGGTTATTGACAAGTATTATACAGTTATTTTTAAAGATACTGAAAAAAAAAAAGTTAAGCAAAAACAAAAAGTTAAGCCTACCTACCTACTCTAATTTTTTTCAGCTCGTTAGCGGAAACAAACGTATTTTTTTGTTAGGCCTAATGACGTTTCAAGATGGCGGCCCCTCAAATTCAAGATGGCGGCGCCCATGTTCGAAAGAGAACTCAGTATAGGTTACACTGGTGTAAATAAGGTTCCGAGTGACATCTAGCGGATGCGGGAGGAATATATAGGAGAGAATAAAATAGACACTGGGCCCTGATTGGTCAATAGCCTTGTGTGCTTTTCACATAAAAAAATCATCACACCTCTTCCCTATGATTTCCCATAGGTAAAATAACCATTGGCACAGGAATTAACCCTTTGTAGTGAAGTTTGAATTTTTTGGTGTGGTCTAAAATATGACTGTATTTTTTTATGCGGTTCTGACACTAGTTACGAAAACATAAGATTTAAAGGCGAATTCCCTGCTAGACAGACATGATTTTTTTGTGTAAAAAGTTTCCCAAAATGTAAATTTTTCAGATTTAAAGAAAATTTTGTACCCAACATTTATATTGCCAACACTATACGCTAAAACGTTAGCACTGAGGCCTATGGAAAACATTTACACCAGTGTAACCTAAAGGGAAAAAATAGCTTTTTATCATTTTTGATTCCTGGGAGTCACTTTAAAGCATTTTAATGCATTTTACAGAGCCTGGTCTTTCATTCCAATGAATATCTCATGCTTGATGTGGCTATTCTTGCTGCTGATGCCTTCTTTCACTTACATCAGCCAAAAAAATAGTAAGATTTTTCATAAAAAATGCCAATTTTTCAAGGTATTTTCAAATTTTTTCAAGGTGGTAATAGTCACATGATAATGCAAATGACCCATAACATGGGCATGTCAACGACACATATATCAATTGATATAAGAACCTAATTTAACAAGTATTTTGGATTTTATAGCCAGTGATATACAGATATATATCATAAAAGTGTGTCATTTCCACTGGTGGGTATGGTCATTTGAAGGTTAATAGCACTAAAACTTGGACACATTTAAGAAAATGCTTCAGCAATTCAAAGAGAGCATATCTTTATTCAACTAATTCAATATACACCCACATCCAGTTATCTTGGATCACCCTTGCAGACCTGAAAATGTCATATTTTATTCTTCAATGTGCTGATAAAGTCATGCGCTTGATGCTCAGCTGATCAGATCTGGACTCAATGACCTCACATCACCAGAAGTTCTCTCATGGAAAGAATATTGAACAGTCTTCCATAGCTGATCCAAGTTTGCAACACCAGACCCCTAAAACTGAGTGAAAATGGGGCCTGAACATGACTGGTGGTGGAAAATTGTGCTTTTTTGATGAATAATTTGTTAAAGGGGGTGGGGTTAAATTGTGTGTGATAAATAAAGAACCACAGAAGTGATATTGTTTTTGAACACATTTTTTCCATTGATGGGCAATTCTGAAGAAATGTAGGGAGTTACAATTATTCCGCGAAAAAGCGGGCTATCGCTTTAGGTTACACTGGTGTAAATAAGGTTCCGAGTGACATCTAGCGGATGCGGGAGGAATATATAGGAGAGAATAAAATAGACACTGGGCCCTGATTGGTCAATAGCCTTGTGTGCTTTTCACATAAAAAAATCATCACACCTCTTCCCTATGATTTCCCATAGGTAAAATAACCATTGGCACAGGAATTAACCCTTTGTAGTGAAGTTTGAATTTTTTGGTGTGGTCTAAAATATGACTGTATTTTTTTATGCGGTTCTGACACTAGTTACGAAAACATAAGATTTAAAGGCGAATTCCCTGCTAGACAGACATGATTTTTTTGTGTAAAAAGTTTCCCAAAATGTCAATTTTTCAGATTTAAAGAAAATTTTGGACCCAACATTTATATTGCCAACACTATACGCTAAAACGTTAGCACTGAGGCCTATGGAAAACAATGCGCGACTGGGCTGCGCCCAGCTGGTCATCCTTAAAAAATATATATATACTAGCTGGTGGACTCGACTTCGTCCGGGCTGTTTCCCCTCTGCGCGATTTGACCTTGAATTGACCATTTTGAAGGTCAAGGTCAGGTCGGGGTGACGATTTGACCCGTTCAAAACATTCCCTGGACAAAAGTACCCGACAAAAGTACCCGTCGAAATCCGTCCGGTTTTACCCGATTTGACCTTGAATTGACCATTTTGAAGATCAAGATCAGGTGGGGGTCACGATTCGACCCATCCAAAACACTCCTCGGACAAAAGTAAACCTAGGTATCAAATTTCGTCGAAATCGCGTCAAAATTCGCGATTTGACAATTTTGAAGGTCAAGGTCAGGTCGGGGTAACAATTTGACCCGTCCAAAAGACTCCCCGGACAAAAGTACCTCTAGGTATCAAATTTCGTTGAAATCCATCCTGTTTTACCCGATTTGATCTTGAATTGACCTTTTTGAAGGTCAAGGTCAGGTCGGGGTCACGATATGACCCATCCAAAACACTCCCTGGACAAAATAATCCCTAGGTATCAAATTTCGTCAAAATCCATCTGGCAGTTTTCCCGGCCATAGCGTTTTACCAGATTTGACCTTGAATTGACCTTTTTGAAGGTCAAGGTTAGGTTGGGGTAACGATTTGACCCATCCAAAACACTCCCTGGACAAATTTATCATCTCCCCCCACTCCCAGGAACCCCTAAGAACGAACACAGACTTAAGAATCACACAACACGCTCATGTCTGTACACAGGCACAACACGCTCATGTCTGAACACATAGACGCTCTTTATCGACGACACTGCGGATACAAACACTCTTTAACTACAGGGATTTTTCTGCCTATTTTGGGAATGGGTCCGGGTCCGTTCGAATTGGGAAAAATGTGTCTTTACAGACCAAAATTGGGAATTTTCCATGTTTTAGAAAAATTCAATTAATCACTGTTAATACACACAAGTAAATAGTACTAATACCGTAATTTTCGGTGTATAACGCGACTCAAACACAAATGCTGTTTTTACATCACCTACGCAATTAGTTTACTGAATACAGTTCGGAGTGAATTAAATTGACAAGTTGTTTTAAACTTTATGCAAGTCCTTGCTGTGTACACATATTAAATACTACTTAATGGGGACACCAAGACTTTCCAAGGACATGTGACATGATAAACTTATATTTACTTGTATTTACTGTACATGTGTTTTAAATCAGCAATTTATTTAGAGTTATCATCCCTCTTTCATAAATGCGCTGACTGGTAGAGGGGAGGAAATTCGCATGTTAACCTAATAGTTAGGTCGCCATTTCCCGATGTCGCAGATTTACTACGGGTTTTCAGCCGTTTATTGATCGACTGAGTGTACAAAACTCAGAAAAAATTGATAATTATTCAATAAACCCGACTATATTATATACCTGCCTGCAATTGGGAATTTGGTGGTTGAAAATTGGGAATAAATGTGCCTTTTTCCCACTGGGAATGGGGCCGTTTACCGGACCCTGAGGACACCTAAAAAAATCCCTGAACTATCACGCGATTAACCCATGAATTACCATTGCGGTGGCGGGGGATTGGTGAATGAGTGCTCTGACGTTCTCAGAAGCGGTCCAATGACCATTCCCGTGGCTTTTTACCCTTAGATAGCAAGTTTGGGCTAAATCCGCCCGGCAGTTTTCCCGGCCATAGCTAACACACAGACACACAGAAGTTCCAAAATATATAGTAGATATAACTTTAAATCCGACTGACTTCTACGAAGTCTTCTGGTCCCAAGCCCAGATAAAGACTGAGGTGAGCTAAAGAAAGTCAAAAGAACTCCGTAATGTGTAATTAACAAAGAGACAGAGTATAAGCCGTAGAGTGTGGTAGTTAATTAACACCTTGATTCGCCTTATAGTGCTATACGGCCAATGTTATGTTCGTTTGTGTTCGTTGTTTAGTAGCTTTGAATGCAAATAACGCTAATAAATAATTAAATAAGTCATCAAAGTTGGAAATAATACCTTATGCACATAGAATGGACATCCATGCATCCATTAAACCCAATTTCAACCTTCTATTCCGCTTTTTGGACTTGTGTTCGTTTATGTTCGTTGTTTAGTAGGACCGATATTATCACCATATTATACAAAAAAAATATTAATTTATGCATCTATGATGTTACGCTTCTTAAGGACTTTGCTAACCCAATTTTCCCCAAATTTGATGGAGTCCAAAATAAAGGTTTAAGTTCACTTTTATTAGTAAACAGAGTAACCAAACCCATGGATGCAATATTTTAAGAGTATAATTCATGGTAGATTATGTTATAAATTCAAAATGTGAAATTTATAGAAGTTTTTAAAATCTATTTTTTCAAAGCCAAATTCAACAAAGACCATATCTAAGAAAAAAATATGGGTATGTGTACTGAACACTGTGCAGAATGATGAACAATAAAGATATACTCACATTTCTTCAGTGTTATTCAGATTTTTGGCTTGGAAGCAGTTGTTTACAAATGGTAGATTTCATTGCTCAGTAAAGCTATTTGGGAACTGAATTTGATGGGTCAAGTTAATGTTCACTCAAGCCAGCTGGGATTATGACCAGCAGGTGCTGAACCATGGGAAAATTATATACTGATTGGTGACCTAGTTTCTGGGCTATGGGGTATCCCTTGATTGGGGACTACACAGTTCTTTTGTCAAGAGATTCACAACACAACACTGTCCACAGATATTAACACTTAACTGTCACCTCACTACAGGCAAGTTACTCAATAATTTGTAAACAATTGGTTCTTAGTAATTTTACCAAAGTATGCTTGATAAATATGAATATTATTTTATTGTTCATCATTCTTCAGTGCTCACTACACATTGCCATATTTTGTTCTTAGATATGGACTATGTGTTTGTTGAATTTGGGTTCGAAAAAATAAATTAAAAAAGACACTATAAATTTCACATTTAGTATTTCTAACATATTCCACCATGAATTATACTGTTAAAATTAATCGAAGTGCCATGTCGAAAAATTCGAAATCGAGTAAATATTTTCGGCGCGAAAAGTGTTTTATACTTTTATACCCGATATTAGAATTATGGGAAATCCAAGAGAATCATGGGAAGTTCAAAGGTCACTATAGTTCGTGTAACAGAAGTGTACCGGTGTCGTCGGAGTAATATATAGTCTATAGAGTCAGGGTTTCCGCCAGGCCGGCTGCGGGTCCGTCACACGGACCCATTCCCCTCGCAGATGATCTGTTTGATTCAGGCATGTACCAAATGTCAGTAGCAATATGTCGTAAAAAAAATTTGGCTGCAACGGGAGTTAAACAGAATACTGGTGAAAAAGCGGGTCAAATAGCGACATTAGATACAGCGTAATACATGTCGCTGTAACATCAAAGAATGCCGGACTGTTGAGTATGGATGTTTTTGTGCACGGGATTCCATGGATGAAACTACTCAGACTCGAAGACCCCGTCCTATCGTACAATTACATAATTGGATCAAAGAACACCCAATTGCTGAGTCGGGACATTTTTATGCACGGGATTTTCGTGGATGAAACTACTCAATGTTGATCATTTATCTTATTGCTGTATTATTATTTGTTTTGAGTTCGATGTCAGTGAAGTTCCTGAAAAAAACATGTGATTCTCTACGTGTGTTGATTATTATGCGTATATTGCCATGCATACTCAACAAAATCCCAAAGTGATTTATTTCACAATAATACGGAACCTGTCCTGTCTTTATAGCGCGAATTCATAGTGACAACACCATTCATTTGAGCCATATTACACGCATGGAGGATAAACACAAACACATACCCTCCCCCCCCCCCCCCCCAATATGGAGATAAAGTCAAAGTACAGTCAATAATAGTTTCGTTGTCCCGCCTGGGTCCCCAAGCACAATCAACGACGCACATGTTCACATTTCCAGCCGAAACTCAATTATATTTTACAAAACGTTGGCTAAAACTCTGTTCTATAGCTGCGGTCAATCGTCAGTTGTTGGCCTATACAGACTATTGAACAAGCTACGCGTTCCGAGTGAAAGACTTCGCTACCATTCGTATTTCGCCGCTATAAAAATATACACCAGACAAACCCTGCAGTATGACGTCACAGCGCACAAAGAGTTTTACGATTGACAGAATACATGTACATAATCCTGTCAGTTTAATTTCCACGGACGCTACCTGAAATTCTAAAAAATAATTTATTCAATTCTCCTTGCGTGGTATTATTGGTCAATGCGTAGATGCCTTTTAGTGTTTATATTCATTATATCTTATTGTTAGTTATAAATGTGTAAACACTGTAACTCGTAGCTCGTTATTTATAGAGTATTCAATCAGACGGCAGTCTTATACGTACGTAATTACATGATTAATTATTTGTATACCATCAACAGAATTAATGCACCCACAGAAATGATCGACTTGCATAATATATGTAGCTTTGGATTGCTTTGTGGGACACTCAGGTGCAAGGAAATGGCTACTTTTAAGTGTCAAATAACAAAATTTTCGCCTGACAGGACGAACCATGGTCGTCCCGTCGCGTTATGTGTTTCTCCAATACGGACTCATTTATTCCCCCCTGGCGGAAACCCTGATAGAGTAAATATTTCCGGTTTAGTAATTACACATTTTGATAACAAAATTGCCCTTTGGTTACTGTAATACTAATAAAAGTGTACATAAACCTTTATTTTGACTCCATCAAATTTGGGGAAAATTGGGTTAGCAAAGTCCTTAATTACACCGCGACATCAACATGAAAAACATTCACAAACTGACTTTGAAAATGTTCTATCCGTTTAGTTGAATATTGCAACTTGCGATTTTTCACATTACCATGCACACTTATGACTTTTGACTCGCCTAATTTCGATGCACTACAAGTTTCCCCAAACTACTGAAAAACCAATAGTTGTCATCAATTTGACTGGTGACATATGTTAAGATAAGAGCAAAAGAAATATAACTATACTGTTTTTTCTGTAAATTTATACCGCATTAGACAATAAATGAAGATTTAAATTATAATACCCACCGCCTGAAGACATGATAATTGAATAAAACCGCAACGCGGAACAAATGAAACGAAACTGGCAGCTGTCGAATACTTGTGTAAACAAGTCGCTGATCATGCGTGCAATTACTCAACAACCACAAGCTGTCATAACAATGCTTGAACCAAAGTCTGAGTTAGTTACGTAACAGAAGCGCACTGGACTATCATCATAACACTCAATAAGTCATGTTGATTGAAGAGATAGGAGGGGGTGTCATACATTACACTTTCCTGTGTCTCAAGATATTATTATAACGACGGTGAAACTATCACTGGGAATGCAGTGTCTTCATTGAACTAGACGCTGGCTCAATGACTAGTATGAGGCTACGTCGTCACACTATGCACGCTGTCATGACGGCGAACAGAGCAGAGCGTCCGAGCGTCAAAGAGCCAGTATCTAGTCCATGTCTTCATGTGAGAAACACCTTAAACTTGTAGGGCCTATGGGGCCCGGGTATACTACAATTTAGCCTTTAGTGAATAACCGATTCATCTATTTTTCCACAATAATTAAAGCAATCTGAATAGTGGGGATAAATCTCTCTCGGTTAACAGTTAAAATGTCAATCATCAGGTGATTTTGGATATAACAATGTTCCAGTTTCGTTTCATATTAGGTCATTCATGCTTCCGCATTTTTATATATCCCTTTTGAGAGAAGAAAGGGTGTGATAGCAAAACAAATCCATGTTTTCTCTATCAAATTCACAAGATCGAAGGAATTGATCGGTTTTAATTGATGTCCAGCTATATTCTGAAAGATATGAAATATTTGGTGGAGCAAAGTGATTTATAACACCACGATTTTGAAGGAGTTTTATTATCGGTAAACATACTAACGCCGTAACGGCTGACCAACTTCACCAGCCAACCATCACCAAGGCCAACTTCAGCCGCCAAGGGCAAGGCTTTGTGAATTTTGTGGACTTGGCGTAAACAATATTATTTTCAAAAAATCAAACGTTTTTGTGGACTTAAGTTCAGGCCAATGTAAATGTTTGGCTCTGGGTACCAATACATACAGTACTAAAATTATCCATCTCATCAGGTATATGTGACCATCACAGTCACTCACCATAATCCATATTATTATAAATTTATATATGCTCAGAGTTTATTCTATTCACATGTATAATACTAATAGCATACAATAAACCACTTGTAGATGCAGAACTTGAATCGCGCTTAAATAATAGATTAGAAATCAGGGGCCTACTGTAGTGTAACTGGTAGTTCAAAATTATCATTAGGGTGATCCTATTTACCGAGAACAACTGAGAACAAGTCTAAAATTAATAATTAAGTGTTAATAATGTTCAATTATAGTGTATATATCAATCATAAGTGAATATTATACCATATTTGACCTTTTAAATGACATATAAGTAGTTATTATGGGTATACAGAGAAGTTGAAACATCGCGCAGCCGCCGTGCTTGTTCTCGGTTGGCGGTAACACAAAGGCATAAGCCGTGCCTAAGTGTTAATTAACTAAGTACTAGCTGCATGATGGGTCTGATTGGTGAAAAAAATTCATTGAGTTGAGTTGTATTTGGTGCATATAACTGTTAATCAATCAAGCAATATACAGAATTCAATCAGAAGTCAAACATGCATGTATCATGAAATCCATCATGATGGAATTACAAAAATATCGAGTCAAACAAGTTTGAGCTTTCATTTGCTTGCATTTAGTCACAGATTAGTCAAGGTATAGTTTGTACACTGGAAAACTTGTCATCTCTTCTTTGAACCAATCAATTGGTGATGTTAAATTAGCTCCAAATTAGCAAATTAGCAAGCTTGTTTAATACACATGTAACACTCTTGTAAAAACAGAGAAGACACTACAAACCGAGAACAAAGCTTAGTTAATTAATCACCCCCGTATTGAGTGATATATTTACCGAGAACAACCGAGATTTCCGCTAGATATATTAACGATTACAATTGATTAAGAATATCTCTGTTACAATGTATATAAAAAGTAAACATTTTAATGAAAATATCAATATCTACTGATATTTTAAGTATAATACGTTATTTAAAGTGATTAAATATTATATCTAAATTGACAACACACACCGTCATTCTTGTATATTAATGAAATGCAGTGACTATCGATGGCGAAATCGTTTTCATAAGTTTATGCATAATATGTCTTTAAATTAAAACTTGTTCTCAGTAAATTTGACCGCCCAAATGGAGAGCGGTGCACTTTTGATATCTCTTAGCTGATCGTTTAATATACAATATCGAAACGTCTATCTCTTTAATATGGCAGTTTTAAAATGATTTAGTCTGTAATCTTGACATGAATGAATTAATAGTAAAATATCGTCTGTTTTGTGTAAGTATATCGGCTGCTATATACGCACTGTCTCATCAAATGTTCGATCCACTTTCACTTGCCAATTTAAGAAGAAACACCTCGATCTTTGTCTACACAACTCAATGAATTGTGATCACCAATCAGACCCATCATGCAGCTATAGTATATACAGGTATACATAGTTAATTAACACTTAGGCACGGCTTATGCCTTTGTGTTACCGCCAACTGAGAACAAGCACAGGGGCTGCGCGATGTTTCAACTTCTCTGTATACCCATAATAACTACTTATATGTCATTTAAAAGGTCAAATATGGTATAATATTTACTTAAGATTGATATATACACTATAATTGAACATTATCAACGCTTAGTTATTAATTTTAGACTTGTTCTCGGTTGTTCTTGGTTGTTCTCGGTAAATAGTATCTCCGTATCATTATACTATGTGGATAGTTTGTACACCTGATTGCGATGTTGTCACAGATGAGGATATCGTGGGTTGTTCGTAAGCCATGGTTAACTACTTGTTTGACTACCCTACGATCTTTCCGTCTACGATTTTTACACACGAGTGCGATTCCGTCGCAAGTGGAGGATACGCCTCGATTTCGCATCTAAAATTAAACAGTGCTTGATATTATTTCTTTACTCATGATCTTGTAGTGAGCATGAGCAGTCCAACTACCGGTTACTACCTACATGTATGAAGGAAATCTTTCCACTTGCAATTGAATCATGGTCGTCTGAACGTTCACTGCTACCCAAATGTAACTTTTAAAAAAAGCTCAGGGTACCCAACTGAAAATTGTTATGCGTTTATAACTGCGGTGAACCATAACTGCACCACAGTTATTAATGGTGTTATTATTCCATGACTGCTGTGACACCGTGATTAAATAAAGAAACTCTGGTTATCTTCCTTGACTGCCAATACACTATAGCTAATTAACTGCTGACTGTCGGCGAATTTCATTTTATGACAAATATAAATTTGGTGGAGCCAAATAATCAGCATACAAGGGGGGATTTTTACTTGAAATTTAATAAGAGTACCGGTACCTGTATATTTATTTTGATCCCATAGAGTACTGCCCTAATTAATTGACCCAGTAACTGGTTTCTCAAAATTTCAGGAAGCTCCAGTCATGAAAGGGTTAAATGGGGGGAGGTGGGGGTTGTGGCCATCCATGTCTGATGAGTCATTTACTTAGGGCAGTATAGTACATGTTAGTTCTACTAGTATTGCAATTAAATTTAATTGCACTACTAGTTACTGCGAAACTTTATCACAAAAAACGATAAGCGATGCTAATGCCGCGCATAAAAACCATTGGTGCTGGAAGCAACCGAGGCTCAGGACAAGGGGCACAACTTCCAGAAAAAGGCACTTTTTTCAGTCAGGCAAAAATAAAAAGACCTGTGTTTCCGGTGACCCGCCCGCCCCTATTCCGGCACCCCCGATCTTTTTAATTTTATTGATTTTGCAAAATTTGTATACATCTATTTTATTTTCTGTGTAAACCATGCAATTCATTTCTGTATAAAACGGATTCATCATGTGTACTGTTAAACCGGAAATTATACCACACTTCAATTAGGTCACAGCTTATTTATTCATGTTTTATTCCATAAAACAATAAATTACTCTATATTCGAATATTATGTACTTAGTTTTATTATTTTATAGTACTAGTACATTACAAACAAGGAGAAGAAGTCAGGGGGGGTGTATTCATATTTATTTTCAGCAATGCGTGTCATCAGAAACAAAGGTATATATTTTTTTTGGCCTCGTAGGTATTTGCATAAAGCAGGGTTTCCACTAGGGCTTGAGGGAATTGTACACCTATAGCTACTGGGAGCCTTCGCAGTCCATCAACAAACTGTTACTGTATGATCTACTGGTATTTCCCAACAGTAACAAATTTAATTCCAAAGTTCTGAACGTCTACGGTAATATAAGTATGTGTAGTTAATTTAACTCTTCCATGAATTGAGCTTCCTGAAATTTCTAGAAAAACCTGTGCCAATGCATTCTCTTATATATTTTAGTCTACCATAGGAAGCCTCGCATATATAAGAGAATACATTGGCCTGACAATATTCACTTCAACCTTGTAAGCCAGTGCATTCTCTTATATATGCAAGGCTCCCTATGGGAGACTCGCATATATAAAAGAATGCACTGGCACATGATACCAGCGCAGCTCCCATCATGAAAGGGTTAAGGAATCGTAATTGTGTTTTATTCTTTAACAATTTGAAGGGTGCAGTAATGTAAATGAATTTAATGTACATGTAAAGGTGTTGTCAATTAGTAGATAACCATTGATACCATAAACTACGACAAAACCTCATGTTAAATCGGCGGGTCAAATAAATTTACCAACATTATTTCATACTGCCCCCAACAAAGGTAGAGGAAATTGTTCAAATTCGGAATTTATTTCTATGCCGACTTCACTAACATTACGTGGGTGAGGAAAAAGGAACCCTAAAAGGGATCGGCTACCCCTCTAGCGGAAACACTGCATAAATACCAAAAACGGCAAAATTTGGTAAACATACACTTTCCAGATCCAAGCTCATTAAGCTGCTTCATTGGTTATAACTGTCGCTGAAATGGTCACTGTCACCCCCTTTTGTTCAGTTGGGTTTCCAGCTTTTTAAAATTTTCAGTTGGGTACCCCGCTTTTATAAAGTTCATTGTGAATGTCTGTCTGTCTGTGTTGTATAGAAATTCACAGGGGACCATCTAGATGGCACCAAAGGGGTCTACTAGGGTTAACTTTTTACGAGAAAGATAATGGTGAGGGTTAGGATTTTCTAAAGTGACGCCGTTGTTGCCAGGGGCAGTAAAGGGGGAGGGGTAGAAAAATACTTGCCGCCAATTGCCACGAAACTTTTATATAATCATTCCCATGATATGAGGAATCTAATGGTGTTGTTTAAATATGTCAAACGTGGTGCCATTCGCGTCAGGGATGCACGGAAGGGGAGAGGGGCACCAAAATTGATCAAACTAATTTTAGCGCCGATTTCCACCAAATTGATATATATTCTTCTCCATGATACAAGGAATCTAATTGCACGATTTAAAGACTCCAAATTGCTACCGTTTGGATGAACGATTGTGGGAGGGGCACTCAATTTGATAAGAATGGGCTTAGTCACCGATTGCTACCACACATACAATATCATCCCCATTGTATGAGGAGTCTAATGGTGTAGCTTAAATCTGTCAAAATTGGCGTCATTCGAGTCAGGGTTGAACTGAAAGGCAGAGGGGCACCAAAATTGATACGCAATAATTTTAACGCCAATTTCCACCAAAGTGATACACATTCTTATCCATAATACGAAGAGTTTGATCGTGTGATTTAAAGACGCCATGTTGTTTACCAAACTTATCAATAATCATCTCCATGATATCAGGAGTCTAATTGTGTGGTTTAAGGATGTCACAAGCTGTCACAAGTGGGGCCATTCGAGCCAGGATGCATAGAGGGTGAGAGGAACACAAAAAAGATGAACACTATGTTTAGCGCTGATTTCCACCAGATTGATACATATTCTCATTGATACGAGAATCTAATCATGTGGTTTAGATATGCCAAATTGGTGCCGTTTGGATGAAAGATATGGGGGCCTTAAATTTTATACGAATTTGTATACTCGCCAATTTTATACAAAAACTGATACAAAATCATCCACACGGTATGAGGAGTCTAATGGGGTGGCTTAAAGCTGTCAAAAGTGGCGTCATTCGAGTCAGGGGTGCACTGAAAGGGAGAGGGGCACCAACATTGATCAAAATAATTTTAGCGCCGATTTCCACCAAATTAATACACATTCTTCTCCATGATACAAGGAATCTAATTTTGTGATTTAAAGACGCCAAGTTGGTGTTGTTTGGATGTGAGATTGGGGGGGGGGGGGGTAGGTATTAAATTTGATAAGAATTGGTTTAGTCACCGATTGCTACCAAACGAAATATTTGGTGGAGCAAAGTGATTTATAACACCACGATTTTGAAGGAGTTTTATTATCGGTAAACATACTAACGGCCAGGGAACATATACAACAGCTGACCAACTTCACCAGCCAACCATCACCAAGGCCAAGGGCAAGGCTTTGTGAATTTTGTGGACTTGGCGTAAACAATATTTATTTTTAAAAAATCAAACGTTTTTGTGGACTTAAGTTCAGGCCAATGTAAATGTTTGGCTCTGGGTACCAATACACACAGTACTAAAATTATCCATCTCATCAGGTATATGTGACCATCACTCACCATAATGACAATCCATATTATAAATTTATATATGCTCAGAGTTTATTCTATTCACATGTATAATACTAATAGCAGACAATAAATCACTTGTAGATGCAGAACTTGAATCCCGCTTAAATAATAGATTAGAAATCAGGGGCCTACTGTAGTGTAAGACTAGTATTGGTAGTTCAAAATTATAATTATACTAAGTGGATAGTTTGTTCACACAGTTGCGATGTTGTCACAGATGAGGATATCATATGGGTTGTTCGTAAGCCATGGTTAACTACTTGTTTGACTACCCTACGATCTTTCCGTCTGTGATTCCGTCGCAAGTGGAGGATACTCCTCGATTTCGCATCTAAAATTAAACAGTGCTTGATATTATTTCTTTACTCATGATCTTGTAGTGAGCATATGAGCAGTCCAACTACCGGTTACTACCTACATGTATGAAGGAAATCTTTCCACTTGCAATTGAATCATGGTCGTCTGAACGTTCACTGCTACCCAAATGTAACTTTAAAAAAAAGCTCAGGGTACCCAACTGAAAATTGTTATGCGTTTATAACTGCAGTGAACCATAACTGCACCACAGTTATTAATGGGGGGGGGGGGGGGGTAGGTATTAAATTTGATAAGAATTGGTTTAGTCACCGATTGCTACCAAACTTATACAAAATCATCCACATGGTATGAGGAGTCTAATGGTGAGGCTTAAAACTGTTAAAAGTGGTGTCAATCGAGTCAGGGGTGCACTGAAATGGAGAGGGGCACCAGAATTGATACGCAATAATTTTAGCGCCAATTTCCACCAAATTGATAACACATTCTTATCCATGATACGAGGAATAAAATCATGTGATTTAAAGACGCTATATTGGGGCTGTTTGTGTGAGAGATGGTGTGGGGTGGGCACTATTTTGATAAAAAAAAATTGTTTAGTCGCCGCACCAAACTTATAAATATATGATACTAGCAGGTGACCCGACTTCGTCTGGGCTTTGACCTTGAATTGACCATTTTGAAGGTCAAGGTCAGGTCGGGGTAACGATTTGACCTGTGCAAAACACTCCCCGGACAAAGGTAACCCTATGTATAAAATTTCAGCGAAATCCGTCCGTTTTACCTGATTTGACCTTGAATTGACCATTTTTAAGGTCAAGGTCAGGTCGGGTCATGATTTGACCCGTCGAAAACACTCCCCCGACAAAATTATCCCTAGGTATCAAATTTGGTCGAAATCCGTTAATTTTTTAATTTAATTTGAGTTAATTCTGCATTTTTAATCAAGAGAAATGATGGTACCCGTCCCGTGATGGTACCCGTCCCTAAAAGAGGTACGTTTGTGGGTACCCGTTTCAAGGTGAAGATCTCCTCGGGCGGAAAAACTTACCCGATGAAAATCTCCCCCGTTCCTTGGAACCCCTAAGTACGAAGACAGACATAAGAATCACACAACACGCTCATGTCTGGATACAGACACACTCACATCTGGCCCCAGACATAAGAATCACATTACACGCATACGCTCTTTATCAACGACACTGCGGATACGAACGCTCTTTAACTATTAACGTGATTAACCCCACAGTGCCAATGGCGGTCATTTTGGTGACTGAGAGTGGAGAAGGGGTGCTCGGAGCTTCTCCAAAACGGCGGTAAACACTGCCCGTGGTTTTTTAACCTTAGATTGGAAGTTTGAGCTCAATCGGTCCAGCCGTTTTCCCGGCCATAGCTAACAGACAAACAAACAGAAGTCCCAAAATATATATTAGATCAGGAGTCTAATTGTGTGGTTTAATGATGCTGTCAAAAGTGGTGCCATTCGAGACATGGGTCCACAGAGGGTGAGAAAGACACAAAAAAGGATAAACAATATGTTTAGCACCGATTTCCACCAGACTGATACATATTCTTCTCCGTGATACGAGGAATCTAATCGTGTGGTTTAAATATGCCAAATTGGTGTCGTTTGGGTGAGAGGTATGGGGGCCCTAAATTTGATACAAATTTGTATACTCGCCAATTTTCAAAATTATTATATATATTCATCTCCATAATGAGTCTAAGTTTGTGGTTTAATGATGTCAATTGTGGCGCCGCTTGAGTTCGAAATAGGGACGGGCGGGTCACCACAACTGATAGAAATATGTTTAGTGCCTATTAACATCAAAGTCATACACGTTCTTCTAAAATGATACGAGGAATCAAATCATGCATGTCAAAAACGTCACATTTGGTGCCTAGATATATTTGCAAATATATATCTGTCTGTATGTGTTCTATAAATAACTTCACGGGGTACAATCGAGATGGCACCAAGGCGTTCTAACGGTGGTAACTTTTTATGAGGAAGATAATGGTGGATGTTAAAATATTAGAATAGCTCATGTTAATATTATAACACAATTGAGTCTGCCCCATTCAATATAGTCTCCACAAAAAAGTTACAAGAGATATGGAAATGTATAGAAGGCCTGTTCAACAATAGTCTCAAATATAATTTCTTCTGAGATAAAAGAAAACGGAGTCAATGGCACATGACTTTTCAGGATCCTCCCCATACTGACATCTGACAAGGTTATATCTGCCCAATATACAGAGGATATCTTTCATGTTTTAGAACAGACTCATCGCCTAACATAAACCAACTCAAAATCTCGCTGTGTCGGGCACATGTATATATCTGATATAGATGCATAGCAACATTCCTATTAAACTGAGAATAATTAGCCAGTATATAGCACAATGAACAGAGGAGCACCTGGACATTTCTTTAAAACATCTGTATCTTCATAGAGATAAAACCAGGTGTCCTCAAAATCTTAGTCAAACCCACTAGATTGATGGATACATCTCTATGTAAAACCCAATTGTCGTCTTTTATTTTTGCGAACTGATGTGTTTATGGTGTTCATGTTATAACGTCTGAAGTATACGCAGTTGTAAATAAATAAATAGTTCTTGATTGGTGGGACAGATTAATCGCGATAAACAAAATGACAATCGCTCCGATCCGACAAGGTGAGCTACTACTTATATTCCGTGTGTAAGAATCATGTTTTGTGATGCTATTTGGATATATAATTTATGAGAATATGTGTAACGCTTTGAACAAGAGTATCCTCTATTCCCATCATATATCTACAATATGCAGAGGGTTTTCACATCACTTTAACCTGGGCAACGCCGGGTAACCCTGCTAGTCTACTATATATTTTGGGACTTCTGTCTGTCTGTTTGTCTTTTAGCTATGGCCGGGAAAACTGCCGGACGGATTGAGCCCAAACTTCCTATCTAAGGGTAAAATCCCAGATGGAATGTCATCGCACCGCTTCTGAGAACTTCAGAGCACTCTCCAATCCCCCACCACCGCAATGGGTTGTTCATGGGTTAATCGCGTGATAGTTAAAGAGAGTTTGTATCCGCAGTATCATTGATAAAGAGCGTGTATGTGTCCAGACATGAGCGTGTTGTGTACGTGTCCAGACATGAGCGTGATTCTGTGTTCGTACTTCGGGGTTCCTGGGAATGAGGAAGATTTTCATCGGGTCAGTTTTTCCGCCCGAGGTGACCTTCACCTTGAAACGGGTACCCACAAATGATCTAATATATATTTTGGGACTTCTGTCTGTTTGTTTGTCTGTTAGCTATGGCCGGGAAAACTGCTGGACGGATTTCGACGAAATTTGATACCTATGGAGAATTTTGGCCGGGGAGTGTTTTGGACGGGTCAAATGGTGACTCCGACCTGACCTTGACCTTCAAAATGGTCAATTCAAGGTCAAATCCCGGACGAAGTCGGGTCACCTGCTAGTCTAATATATATTTTGGGACTTCTGTCTGTGTGTGTGTTAGCTATGGCCGGGAAAACTGCCTGACGGATTTTGATGAAATTTGATACCTAGGGGTAATTTTGTCCAGGGAGTGTTTTGGATGGGTCAAATCGTTACCCCGACCTGACCTTGACCTTCAAAAGGGTCAATTCAAGGTCAAATTGGGTAAAACGGGACGGATTTCGGCGAAATTTGACACCTAGAGGTACTTTTGTCCGGGGAGTCTTTTTGACGGGTCAAATCGTTACCTTGACCTTCAAAAAGGTCAAGGTCAAATCGGGTAAACCGGACGGATTTCGACGAAATTTGATACTAGGGGTGCTTTTTTCCAGGGAGTGTTTTGGACGGGTCAAATCGTGACCCGATCTGACCTTGACCTTCAAAATCGTCAATTCAAGGTCAAATCGCGCAATTCGCCGAAAAGCAGAGGGGAAACAGCCCGGACGAAGTCGGGTCCACCAGCTAGTATAATATAAAATGCAAATATTCAGGTTCATTTCAAAAACAACTTATGGCAATCACTAATTAAATTACGTTGTGTGTGAGATTTCATAAAGCTGGGTATCCAAATGTAAATTTTATAAATCTAGGTACCAAACTGAAAATAAACAAAAAGCTGGCTACCCATCTGACCGAAAGGGAGTGTCAGTGACCATTTCAGCATAACTGTCTCTAAAAACAATGCTGTTTTAGCTTATATCTCAGCAATTCTGGCATTCTATGAAGTTTGAAATGGCACTTTGTGTCCCCCCTGAAGCAGGACAGGGGGATGTGCCCCTGCAACAGTGCCTCTGCATAAAACTTAAAGGTGTGTTCACAGGGGCGTGTTGTTTAAAACAAGTAAAAAATAAAAATAATAGCAATTAGGAGTGCAGTGTCTGATGAGGTCGAATAATATCAAGGGATCTTTTCCTTCAGTCATCCAAGCCTTGACATAGTGTGTCTGACATTTGCAGAATGAGGTCCCCAGAAGGTGAATTTAGTGATGATATCCCACAGAGTGGGCTAGCATCACCAAGTTCACCCTCTGGGGACCTCATTCTGCATAGGCCTCATCTTCTGGGAAGTATCTATAGTCTCAAATAACATTGTATTAGTCACTTTTTCCCTTCTGTTCAGCTTCTATATCCCGTAATTTGCAGAAGATAAAATACATAATCGAGGTGACTAATGGGTGAACATAACCAACTCCAACTGGGGAACTTCAGTCTGATCCTAGGACTCCCACATGGCAGTTGAGGCCTTAGCTGATTGAGGTTTGAAGAGTGGGAATTTGGTGATGATAGTCCACCGTGATGGATAGCATCATTAAATTCACCTTCTGGGGAGCTTATTCTGCAAATGTCAGGCACATATATCCAGCCTTGCACCCCTCAATTTGTTGATTTATTTTAATAGTTATTGCCTGGAGGAGGCAGATGGGGGAGGCATAGTCTGCAAGCTTTATTATGGGACAGGGGGAATTCCAAGAGATGCCCTCTAGCTAAATGCCACCGGCTGTAGGAGCTAGGAATGAGCTGAAAAGTAAAACAGATTAGAGGGGATTTGGGGGAAAGGGCTTAAAATGGATTAATTTTTTTGGGGTATTTTTTGTTATTAGTAAAACTTACATTGTGACTGCTTGTTTTTTATACACAAGATTTAGCCTGTCGCCTAGAGTGTAGTTGCCATTAATTATTAAAAACCCAACACCTGCCAGATCAACATATTGGGTATAAAGCTATATTTTTTTGCAAGCCAACTGGTGACATGGACACTATGACATAATCCAACCCCACAAGACTTAATGGTAATTAGCCACAGCCAGTGCTTCTATATAAGCTAATGAGCTTAATTAATAACACGTCTATAGATACCAGTATATCTATAAACATAAGCTGGAGATTAGGAATATTATACCAGGAAAGGCTGGTAATTGAAACTTAGTGTAGAGAGGTATATTTTCTCGGCCAGGCTTGTTTATCTGGAGCAGTGACACGTTGAATTAGAAAAGGTAGGTACTATTTTGTTCCCAGCAATAAGCATTATTAAAGGGGGACTGTACCTATATCCAACAATTTATAAGACACCTTCTAATATATTCAATGGTAAATATGCAACAAATAAATTAACTTGAGTTAAGGATGTATGCTAAATGCACGTGCATATACAAAGAACTGCAGATTATAAATATATTATTATACCTAAATTGTATTTGACTGCCAGTTCATTTGCTAGGTCATGTATAAACCACAATAAATTAAAGGATGTATTTGGATAAAATTTAGCACACATTGTGTACAATTTCCATTGGTACTCACACTTGGCATATTGGTAAAGTTCAAGTTGTTATTACTTCAGGCTAAACATATCCCTCATATGCTGGAAATTTGAGTACAGTCCCTTTTTAAAGATACACATTTAAATGTGTGCTGAATTTAGTTTTTTTTTTAAGTTTTGCTGTTACGTTTCCTAATTCATCTAGCATTGAAGTTGTTGTTCTGGTTCCTGATACTCTTTATATAGTGTATGGATATTAAAAATCATTTATCAGAGTCTAGATCGAGTCACCAGTTGAGAAACTTAAATGTTAGATGTTAAAGACATTTTATGTGCTTATTCCAGTGAATGAAATTGATAATTGAGTGGCCACTGAAAGAATGTAGCTTTTAGCTAATACTACCAAAACATCAAGCTCACTGATGGTACTAGTACCATTTCCAAAAGCTCAACGTCTGAACAAGGCTCATTTGTAAACACTTCTTAATTCTGGACGCATTTTTGACAGAAAACAAATGGCAAGGATGCATCCAATAAGAGTTGCTGCATTTAGATTATATAAGAACGAAATTGCATGCTGCCAATTTGGATATAAAATAAATGAAAATAGTTTACCCCCCGCAACAAGTTGTGGGGGGGGGGGGGTATATTGGAATCAGCTTGTCTGTCCATCCATCTGTCTAGCCATGGACACAATTTTGTCTGAGCTTTTATTCGTACATTTTTCGGTCAATTCTTTTAAAACTTTGCAAAAATATTTAGTACCATGGGAAACTGTAAACCTGTGATTTAATTCTATCCCATTTTTTTTGTGAGTGGAGTTATCCCCCGTTTTCGACTTAGAAAATTTTGTCATGATGCATAATTTTGTCCTAGCTTTTATTCTTAGATTTTCCAGTCAATTTTGTTTAAACTTGGCTCATGGGAACCTGTACACCTGCGATTATGAGGTCCGTCAGGCTTTTTTTTGTTGAGTTATCCCCCTTTTTCGACTTGCATAATTGCATAATTTTGACGAGTTTTGTCCGGATGTTTTCTCACAATATTCTTGTTCATTTTGAATTCAATTCACTTTAACTTTAATAGGATTATTTGAATCACATCTGACAGTTTAGAGAGACAATACAAAATTATCTCACTTGTTAGCACCAATATAAATGGAAATTCGGTAGATACTGATTTGAAATTCTGTGTATCAAAGAGAGTGACCTTTTCATTGCTGCAGATAAGTTTCAAGCTACATGTACTTCCAATCGGTTGCTTGTTTAATTGGATCAAGGACCAGTCTAATGCACTAAATCAGCAACAACTGTCTAAGTTTCTACCATTACTTCACGTAACACTTCCATGAGAATGCATTGGCCTAACAATATTTACTATAACCTTGTAAGCCAATGCATTCTCTTATACATGTATATGTATATGTGAGGCTCCCTATGGGAGCCTCCCATTATATAAGAGAGTGCTCCAGCACATTATCATTAATGCTGCACCAGCTCAGCTCCCATCATGTAAGGGTTATTTAAAAGTACATTTTCATCTCAAAGTAGATAAAAATGCTT
Organism: Siphonodentalium dalli; assembly: GCA_032622095.1. Lineage (NCBI taxonomy): Eukaryota > Metazoa > Mollusca > Scaphopoda > Gadilida > Siphonodentaliidae > Siphonodentalium > Siphonodentalium dalli. The sequence continues at coordinate 79,483,825 of CP136065.1, forward strand.
ATAGTGAATGAACAATGCTGTTGTCCCCATTGTTGTTATGACTCTTCTAGCTGTCTGTTTGTCGGCATGCATTTAATGCCTCTTGTCGAATAGACTGGTTCCTGGTCTATAAATTAGAAAATCTCTATACGTGGTAACTTGATCTTACTGCATCAGTGTTATTAACCTAATATTTAGACCGACCTTTTTAGTTCTGAATAAAAGGGCCACTTTTTTTTCGGACCCCCAGATCACATTATACATGTATAAAATATATGCCATATTATACAGTAATGCCCTAAATAATCGACTTTTCAGGATTTAGTCGGAAATATATGGCTTGTTGCCATTCATCGGAAAGCTCTCCATAATTCTGTTGTGGTTAAGGAGTCGATTATTTAGGGCATTACTGTATACCATTTGAAAGAGGAAGCTCCAATACATTGTATTATCGACTTATCCGGTGTTGCCATTCATCGGAAAGCTCTCCATAATTCTGTTGTGGTTAAGGAGTCGATTATTTAGGGCATTACTGTATACCATTTGAAAGAGGAAGCTCCAATACATTGTATTATCGACTTATCCGGTGTAATAAACCTAACATTATGTTTTTGTTGAAGTACCAATGTGTTTTTGGTGCTTAAGTTTCATCTGGATTGTATTGCAAAGTATATTATTTTCAATGGAAGGGGAATAACTCTTTATCTTAGTTTGAATTATGTTGAATTCTGTGAGCGAGATGGGGGGAAATGTTTCTAGGATTTCAGCTACGTGTATTTTCTTTTACACTCAATGGGCACCTTCTGAGACACAGACGTTCCAAATGGTGATGAAGTATAGTATCACTTTTAATCACCTTTTATGTCATAGTTTGTTATTAAAACCGTATATCAAGGCACTATAAAAAATAATCGGTGACTCGGAAATTAAATGGGCCTTTAAGCCACTTACTTCAGGTCAATATTTGTACTTTGGGTTGTTTGTGTGCACTGAGTCAGAATCCGTCCTTGTTGATTTGTACTTTGTATATTCTGAACACTTCAACCTCATCATATTTACCAAATGGCCAAACAGATGACCATGTTGACATATTTATGTGTACCAGCATGGACAGTTAAGTGATAAACTTTCATACAAATCAACTGTCCTCAACCTTTAGAGTGTTCTGATAGGCCAAAGAAAAATATATTTGTGACTTGAGTTTCCCCAGTCTCAGTTAACTACAGACACACATATGAATAGTGGGTTTCATTACCTGTCATAAACTTTCTATTTCCGATCTTCGGGATTCCACATAACTAACGCCAATCAGAACTCACTAGTAACTCCGAGATAAAAGCGTCCAATCAAAATGATTAACTCATTGTGACATAATTTGGGATAAACCTGCATGCTTCTGAGAAATGATATTTAGACGAGACTACGATAGACTCAGTATATCAATACATATACAGTAATGCCCTAAATAATTGACTCCTTAACCACAGCAGAAGTATGGGTACTTTTTCAGGATTTAGTAGCAAATATGGGTTGTTGCCATTCATCGGAAAGCTATCATTGAGAGCTTTCCGATGAATGACAATAACCCATATTTCCGACTAAATCCTGAAAAATTACCTGTAATTCTGATGTGGTTAAGGAGTCGATTATTTAGGGCATTACTGTATGACTGAGTGGGTGTTTACACAGACTGGGGTTTCCGAGCTACCGACCTGATTTTAAACCTCCTACCTTCAAGTTTTTTTTCATGGTTTTCAAAACATTTATTTGCATGAAAACAAAGACATGCTTTTAATAATAATAATAATAATAATGACCAGTTTTATATTGCGATTAACCAATTACTTGCTCTAACACGCTTGGCACAATATTACAAATGTCTCAGAATAAGAATATGTCATAATAAATTAAAACAATAAAATGTTAAGCTTATTAGTACCTTCCTACTCAAATTGTTTCTGACTCTTCAAGAGTGGGGAGGGGGTGTCCTAATTGAATTTTTTAACTTTACCCCTCCATATAGTAGACCAAATTCCCATCTCGAGGAATTCAATTTCCTCTTGCATCTCTCCCTTTGGGTTGGAATTTATGTATTGAAAGTTTTGTGACTGAAATGTCTTGAACCCTGTTCCTGATAAAGCATTTTGTTCTGCTTACTGTATCGGCTACATCTCTGCTGACATTTAAAATATTGTTAACTATGCAAAAAAATTCTGTGAATAGTTAATATGTAGAGCAAGGCGATGATATATGATGGTGAATACATATCATGCTGCCTCATGCATCAATCAACAGATCTTTGTTAAAACATGAAGTACATCTGTATGTAAACATATCCATGCACTGGTTTGGTCATCCAGTCAGTTCGTTTGCACTGCTTGTGGGTCATGCAGGTAACCACCAGCCACCACCCATGGATAATTTAGATATACTGGTATGCATGTAACAGGAATCAGAGATCATAATAGCTGGTACACACAGACAACTGTAGAATATATAAATACAGGGGAAAATACAGCCTGCCACCAGCCAGAAACAAACAGGGATAACAGATAGCGTAGTGTAGGTATACATGTACATGGATCACTATAATACAATGTACTCATAATGATACAGTAATGCCCTAAATAATCAACTTCTTAACCACAGCAGAATTATGGGTAATTTTTCAGGATTTAGTCGGGAAATATGGCTTGTTGCCATTCATTGGAAAGCTCTCACAGAGCTTTCCGATGAATGGCAACAAGCCATATATCTATAATATAGTGTACTCATAATGATATACTGGCCTTTACATTAGTGTGATTTGGACACATCAGGGTTCGGCCTGGTAGAAAAATAAACTTTTGAGAAAAAAAATGAAATCGTTGCATTTGAATTCTGAGAATGACTGATTCTGGAAAAATTCTTCATTGACATCTAAGTTCAAATTTTTTTCACTGCTATATAAACAGACACCCAATGGAAAACATTATGTTTTCATTTTATTATATTCCCCGCAACGAAGTTAGGGGGGTGGGTATACTGGAATCGGCTCATCCGTCCATCGTCCGTCCGTCGTCTGTCCATGAATACAAAATTGTCTGGAGTTTTTCTCAGTCGTTTTTTGATCAATGTCCGTGAAACTTGGCACAGACATCAACCACCATGGGAACCTATGCACCTGCGATTATGACGTCTGTCTGACATTTTTTTGGTGGAGTTATCCCCCTTTTTTCGACTTCGAAATTTGTTTGCAACATGCATAATTTTGTCCGAGCTTTTATTCCTACATTTTTAGGTCAATGTTTTTTAATCTTGGCACTGATATTTACTACCATGGGAACCTGTGCACCTGCGATTGTAATGTCTGTCCGACATTTTTTTGTGGAGTTATTTCTCTTTTTCGACTTAGAACATTTTCGCAACATGCATAATTTTGTCCGAGCTTTTATTCCTACATTTTTCGGTCAATAGGTTTAAGATTAGGGTTGTGTTTATTATTTTAACTAAATGTTTATTGACATGTGAAACATCTTAGTATTTTAAAAACTCGGGGGGGGGGGGGGGGGGGGGGGGGGTATCCTTAGTCCCATTGGGACAGTCACACCTCTAATTTTGGCACATTTCCGTATTTTTGACTTGATGTTTACCGACTTGAAATTGGGGGAATATAAAGGCCTGATGATATATTTTGTGAATTTGTACTTGATTTAGCCATGAAAATAATGAGACAAGAAAGAAAACAAAACCAAATTTAAATTAATTAAATGCTGATTGAATGGAATCAACATAATAACAGGTAGATATAACTAACAAACCATACATTAATTAACGATGACAATATAAGCTTGAAACCAACTTACAATATGCGCCAACTGGTTAATAACATTTTGATGTTTTTGGCAAATCATAATCTGACACATATGTGCATGTATCTATTTGGAGTGGTGTATTAACCCTACCATGACTGGAGCTCCCTGAAATTTTGTGAAAACCCTGGGCCAATGCATTTTCTTATATATGCAGGTTTTTCCGTTGTTTTGATAATTCTGAATACTTGGGATTCTTATTCAGTTATTTGGAGGGAATAACAAGATAACATGTTCAACAAATGGCCTAAGGATCCATGGTCCAGTGGTTAGATTGTCGGACTTGTCTTCATTGTCAACACATCGAGATGTGGCTGGTCTAATGCGAGTTTCACACAAAGTGGCTTGGCTGAAATGATCGACGTGCAATTGTCGGATTGTATGATTTTAATATTTCCAGTCAAGTAGTGACCCTTGATCAAGGTCCCTCTACTCATACTGTTTCTGCTTTGCAACACTCATGTGTTAAAAGAGTACTCAGTCCGGATGTCGATAGACCTTGTCAGTATGTTAACCTTGATATGTGCACAAATTTGTTGCAGCTGGTGTTGCTTCCTTGATGGAGATTGGGAGTGACAAAGGTGTCATGCGCCCTATGAAAGGTATGATTTAATAGATGTGTCTAATTTTGGTGCGCAGCAAAATATCAGAACTTTATGCCCTGTTGTTACTTCGGGTGCATTGATTACACAACCCATGGGTACATGTACACTGGGTACGCATGGTTACTTTTGGTTACTGGATCTATCAGTTAATGTTACATTGGTCACTTTGTTATTTTTTCTTAGAAATCCCAGGATACAAGGGTACATTGGGTTCAAATTAGAAAATATATTCCCGGAACTACTTTCAGGCCCATGCGTACCTACATGTAGGGTACACATGGTTACATCTGGTTACTTTACCTATCAGTTAATGTTACATTGGGTACTTTATTATACGCCCACTCTCATAGAGAATGGGGGGTAATTATTATACCCCTACTCTTGCAGAGAATGGTGGGTATACTGGATTGACCTCGTTTGTCCATCCGTCTGGACATCTATCCCTCTGTTTTTCCATCCATCCTCATGGATATCTCAAACACCAGTCGTTGGATCTGATTGAAATTTGGTATGAACTTTCACTACTATGAGGGCATTCAACAGAGTGTTCAATCGTTTTTTTACGGATTTTCCATTTTAGAGTTATTCATCTTTGTTTTCTGGAAATGTTTTTTTGTCCATCCGAGCAGATATCTTCACCACCAGTTGACAAATCTCATTGAAATTTGGTATGGATGTTCACTACTGTGAGGGCAATCAATTGAGTGTTCAACCCATACTTTGTTTGTTTGAATTTGCCAATGTGGGGTATGCCAGCTCCGCCGGCGCAATGTCTTGTTTACCCTATGTACCCATGGGTTGTAAATTAGTTCCAGGGAATACGTTTTCTAATTTGTGCACAATTTACCCGACGTAACAACAGAGTACAAAAGTTATGTTTTTTTTTGGCGTACCAAAATCTGCCATCAATGAGTATAGTATCAAATGGTTCGAACATTGGAAATGTACGATTTGAGCAGTCACAGTAGACTACATGCAACTCTTGATTTTATGTTAATCTTTACAGCTTGAACGATGTCTGAAGATCAGGAGGGATCAGATAGTGGCATGAATGAAGCTTGCGGAGTCTTTGGCTGTGTTGCCGCTGGAAACTGGCCCTCACAGCTGGATGTAGCTCATGTCATCTGTCTGGGACTTGTTGGTCTCCAGCATAGGTAAACATATTAACACTATCTTTACTAAATACTCATTGACAAGTAATTTCCTCAGGAAATGTTCAGATAATAAGTTCAATAAATGACATAGGCCATTTCTTTAAGCCTTTTGTGATGGGAGCTGTGATGGTGCAGCATTAAAGATCATGTGCCAGTGCATTCTCTTATATATGCAAGTCTCCCATAGCATATATAGGTGAATGAACTGGTTTACAATGTCCAGGGTCAATATTTTTAGGCCAATGTATTCTCTTATATATTCGAGGCTCCCTATGGGAGACTCGCATATATAAGAGAATTCATTGGCACAGGGTTTTCACAAAATTTCATGAAAGTGTTAACATATTATCTGAACATCTTTGAAATCTTGATTTTTTTTGTCCATACTAGCATATACAGATATCTCAGCCATGGATCATCGATTCCCAATGATATTTGTTTATGCAGATTTGCCATTGGAAATGCTTTCAAATGAGTGATGTTGTTTGTATTTCCGTTGTAGAGTTATACTTTTTTTTTTTGTCCGCTGTGCAGATATATCATTCATGGGTCATCAGATCTGAATTAAATTTTGTATGGATGTTCCCCTCATGACTATTTCAAAAGCATGCCCAATGACATTGTTTGCATTGTTTATTTTAAATTTGGGTTCCATCCTGTTTCAATTTGGCACTGTGGGGGGTATATATCTTAGTTTGATTCTCATATAACAGCTGATTCGATTTAGAACAGCTATATTTTGATTCTTGCTAAATTGTTTTTAGCTCAACTTTACTTTGTAAAGTTTGAGCCATTGCCATGGGTTGGTCGTCCGTCCATTGTGCATGCGTCCATCCGTCCTTCAACAATTTCCATTAGCACACACTGCAGGTCACATCTCAGCCAGAAGCCATCTTGGATTTCAAATTTTAATACAACGGCACACCCTGCAGCCCACATCTCACATCTGATTGTCATCAAACTTCATATGGATCTTCAGGGTGACCTCTAGATTTGTTAAAAAACATGGCCACCAGCAGCCATCTTGGAATTTACTCTTTGCATGACTAAATCCTTTGGCACACCCTACAGACTACATCCCTCATCCAATCATCACCAAACTTCATATGCATCTTCGGGGTGACCTCTAGATGGGAGCCTTGTATTTTGACCAAAATTCGTTAAAAACATGGCCACCAGCAGCCATCTAGGATTTCAAATTTGAATCCATTGGCACACCATGCAGCCAGCATCTCACATCCAATCGTCACCAAACTTCATATGGATCTTCGGTGTGACCTCTAGATGGGAGCCTCCTATTTTGACAGAAATTCATTAAAAAACATAGCTGTCTGATGAATTTTGACAGCGTTATGCCCCTTATATTTAATAACTATTAAATTTTGCAGGGAACATGAGAGCGCTGGTATCATGATGAATACTGGTCACAATCTGATGATATTTGACAGAATTATGCTCTTATATTATTATTAATTTTGTAGGGGACAGGAGAGTGCTTGAATTGTGACGAGTACTGGTCACGGTCTAATGATATTTGATCGAGTTATGCCCCTTATATTATAAATATTACATTTTGTAGGGGACAGGAGAGTGCTGGTATTGTGACGAGTACTGGTAAAGATGCTTCTCAGTTCTCTCAGAAGAAAGCGATGGGTTTGGTGACTCATTCATTCCAAGAGGAAGATATGATAAGGCTCAGGGGAAACCTCGGCATAGGTAAGTTTATAAGGTATGGTTGGCAGAATGAGGTCCCCAGATGGTGAATCTAGTGAAGCTACCCCGCTAGCATCACAAAATTCACCCTCTGGGGACCTCATTCGGCTTAGGCCTCATCTCATTATTATTAAATTAACAAGTTTTTTTTATATTGGAAGCGACTAATTAAAGTCCTTCTTGTTAGTGCCTACTAGTGGTAGGGTGCGCGGAGAGTGAATATCCGCGCTATCTCTCTCTTTATTTGCGCGCTGAGGTGCTGTGCTGAGGTTTATTGTTCCAGATTTGTGTATGTGCGTTTTGTTTCCCTTTGAAAGTTGTCTTCATGGATTACTATAGTGAGGGACACGTTGGGTGTGGGGAAGTTGACGGGTTTGACACTGATGAGAGAGATGCTCGGGGCCATATTGCCTGTGATTGAGTTGTGAGTTAATAAATTCAAAAATGCGAGGATGATAATGGCGCCGGTATATGATTTATAACCTAGAAAGCCGGATGTGTATTTGCGGGTATGTTGAGAAGAAACGATCCGAAGTGGTGCCGGTATGTCGCTTTTTTCATCGTAATTTGTACCAGTTGCGGGTATGTGTTGTGTAGTAGCCGCAGTTGTCAAATTGTATTGATATTCTGGTTATATCTTGCATCCCTGGGTGGCATACAAGGGGATTATTGACCGCGTATGTCTTGTGCAAAGTGAGCACAGAGTCGGTGGTTACCAATTGTTTCAACCGGAAGGTATTGTGTAGTGGTGGCCGATATAGGGCGTTACGCGGTCACAGAGTTGATGGTTTGTGGTTGTGACGAATATGGGCGGATGAGATGTTTGACCAATCAAATGGGAATAATCAGGTGAATTTAGGACGTGTTTGGATCCGAGAAGAGTATTTTGTGGGATTGGGTCATTTGGACCATGAGGGGAGAAGTGACAACTACTGGATTTGAGATTGACAAAAGTGTAATGTGCAACTCACAAACTACAGTCATATAAAGTATTGTCCATTTAACGGGATATTTGTCCATTCTTGTAAGGATATGTGGGCTTGAAGCATCACATTAGTGTGTCCATAATGTGCCATCTAAGTAAACTGAGGGCGGCGTTGTGTTCCATGTATGGGAGTAGTGTGTGGGCACGCGAGAGTGCGGGCAATATGGCACATTGTGATTGTGATGCTTGTAAGCAAACAAACAGTTGGGGATCTGGATCTTACACTGTGTGTTCTTTGGTACCTTTTGGCGTCGTTATGTACGGCGGTTGAATCGTCTATTGCAATGTTGGCAATGATGAAAGCCGGTTGCACGATGTTGAGTGCGTATATGCCTAGGTAAAGGCATGAGGCATCGCTGTATGGGACACTCCGGACAAACGTGAATGTTGGGCTGGACGCATGCCGTTCCCTGAGTCGGCATTGCGTGTATATAGTAGCGGACGTCTGTAACGTCAGGTCACTGTGAATAGGTGAGGCCGTTGTAGTAACAAGAAGAGTAAAGGGAGTAGAGGAACCACATACCCGCAATATACCCGCACTCAACCCTGAGACTTCTTCTGTGTCCATAAACACCCGACATCTACCCTTTGACCAATCAAATTCACGCTCAATCAACCTAGAGTATAAAAGGACAGGCAAAATCCACATCTACCCACGCCATCCTGGTCCTGATGAAGATACACTTGTTATCGAAAGCGCTAGACTATTTTTAGGATATTCAAGTGATTGAGGATCATCCTCGCATTTTTAACAAGTTTTTTAGTTTTTAAAAAAATTCCTTTTTATGTGTACCCATACCATGTATGGTACACATAATGCCGACGTCCGGATCAACCATCCGTCGTTCGTCTGTCTGTCTGTCCATCTGTCTGTCCGTCTGTCCATAGACACTTGCTATCCGATTCGATTACTCGAATATTTTTTATCGAATCGTGTTCAAATTTTATGTGCATGTTTATGATGACACACTCCTCACCTGTATAGTTTTTGGTATAGATTGGTTGATCATTTTAGAAAATAATTAACCCTGCACACAAATACTATCTGACGCATCTAAGTCAAACAATTTTCTTCTGATATGCCTCATATTTCTTACCTGGGTTTTTCTTATCACGTTCTTCATCTGTATGGTTTTTGGTTTCATTTAGTTAACCTTTCCTGCTCTTGTTTTTATATAGAATTCATCCAAGCTGTGTTGACTTAAATATTTTTCATCTGATCAGCACCAAATTTGGTACATATGGTCCTCAACCCGAAATACAGAACAGGTTAGAATTTGATCCGGTATATTTTAACAGAGTTATGGCCATTTAAAATTCAAGTAACTGATAATGTAATTAATGCCTGCACTGTGAGCTTAGAAAAGACTTCTCACATCAAACAGAGAGGGTATTATTGGCAATGAGTTATGTTTAGCTGGACACTATATCCATAGATAGATAGCATGTCTAGCAGAGTATGTTGATAAAATCTGTCAAAACTGTGATTGATGACTCTCTGGTCCAGTTTTGTTTTCTGTGCAATATTAAGTTAACCCCTTTGTTGAAACAGGTTCATGACATTAGAGACTGACTTATTGTATGGGTTTATAAATCCAATGACATGCTTTTTATAGACTTTTTGTGTTTATCAGTTCATTAGTTTGGGCAAGATTAACCCCATTCTATCTATATGTTTATAGTTCTTGGCATAGTTTATGATAACACACCCCTAACCTGCATAGTGAGGGTCATTTGGTTTATTTGCTTCAAAATATTAACATCCTCCACCAATCCTGTTGACACAATGTGATAACTAAATATTTTTCACATGATTACTATATAAATAATTGCATCCATGTTAATGATGACACATTCTTCACCTGTATAGATTTTGGTATTGATTGAATGGTTTTGAAAATATTAACCATAACTTTAATTATATTTCCGCTGTTTACATACATTATATCTTTACAATGATCAGCTTAGAAGAAAATTAACCCACCGTTTACATAGTCATATAGTATGATATCCAATGTAATGAATCTAATATTTTCAATCTGACCAATCTCATTTCCTACCTCTAGCTATCTGAAAATTCTGCGTTAAAACATTTTATATCCCATCATTTTATATCCAGGTCTATACATCCCACACTTGTATAGTTTTTCAGGTATTGATTGGTTTTTGAATGGGAAATATTAACCATTTTCTCTCATCTAAATGATCCCATGAATTTTTAATATGCAGCTAACACAAAATATAATAAGAAAATAACAATAATAAAAAAAACATAATATGTTATGTCTCACATTCCAATGTAATAAGCAAATAAATGGAGTTGCTATGATGTTTATCTACTAATGTCTTAACTATTTTGTCTTAAACTGCTATAGTGCTTCTCTCTGACTATGGATTGAGCTTAATTAGCTTTATCACTCTTTAAGACATATCTGTGTTGGAGTGACCTAATGGGTTGAAATCGAATGCCACATCCGTGTTCCTATTATGTTTATGTGAGCAAGGTGCCCAATAAGTCTAATTCCACTTGTGACCTTAATATTAATAGTAAGGTGTGAATTGTTGAAACTTGTGCACTCATGAAAAGGTTGGTATAAGGATTTATTAAAATATCTAATCGGTATCGTCAAGGTACGGGTTAATTTAAACATCTGTCAATCGTGATCGGCCTCTCGTTCTTTTGTAGTTTTGGTTCTCTATATCCCAAAATTGGCAGACAACACAATGCAAAATTAAGGTGCCCAATGGGTGCACATCACCAACTTCACCACCTGGTAACTGGAATCTATATCTAGGTCTCCCATAGTAGATGAGGCCATGCAGAATGAGGTCCCCAAAGGATGAATTTTGTAATGCTAGCCCACTATGCAGGGTAGCTTCACTAAATTCACCTTCTGGGGACCTCATTCTGGAAATGACCAGCACAATATTTAGAAGCCGGGTAGTAGGTAACAGGAAACGTCAGTGTAGGTTTATGATGTGGTATGGGAGACACGTCTGCCACGGCTTCAGCTTGTACCAAAACATCGCACATTAACACTTTCATGACGGGAGCTGCGCTGGTGCAGCATTAAAGACCCTGTGTCAGTGCATTCTCTGATATATGTGAGTCTCCCATAGGGAGCCTCGCATATATAAGAGAATGAATGGCTTACAAGGTCAAGATAAATATTGTTAGGCCACTGTATTCTCTTAAATATGTGAGGCTCCCTATGGGTCATCAATGAAGGTAAACCCTGCATAGAGTTTGACAAAATCAGTTTGCACCTGAGAATTTTTCATTCCCGTTTTCAGGTCATACACGGTACTCTACAGTCGGAGCTTCTGAGATGCAGAACATTCAGCCGTTTGTGGTGGAGACGCTACATGGTTTGATTTCAGTAGCTCATAACGGTGAACTGACCAACGCCAAATCTCTCAAGAAAGAAGTGAGTATATATGACATCTAATATAGCCACTACCTTTACTGTTTTATAATAATTGATTTATTTATATACAAGTAGTGCACTTCACACTGTTTATTTCATGGCCATAGGGCATAAAACAACTGTTGTCATTCCAATGCTCCAACGAGTAAGCAACTCGTGTTGCAACAAATTTGTGTGCATATCAGGATTATCATTCTGATAAAACTGTTAACTACCTGCCAGATATTCACTTAATACTTGTGTTTTGTGAGGCAATTGCGACCAAAGTCTTTTGCCTGAGGAGACACAAGCAACAGCGCAAAATTTCAACAGCTTGGATGGATCTCATGTCATTCACAGCCATTGATATCTGTGACAGACCTACATCTGAGGCATACCTGGAATCTCCCAGTGATCATACAGAAACTGAGCTCTATCTCCCATGATCAAGCCTTGAAATAGGGTGTCTGTCATTTGCAGAATGAGGTCCCCAGAGGGTGAATTTAGTGATGCTACCCCGCATAGCAGGCTAGCATCACCAAATGGGACACTTTATTTTCCTATTTTTCGAACAGACCATTCATGTGATTCCATATAGCGATAGAGATTATAAATGGTGTCCCCCATAGTTATGATCTGAATGTTAAATGTCCCAGATTGTTTGTTTGTATTGTTTTATTACATAGTTATAAGCGTTAATGAGTCTAATTAATGTTTATTTGTGACAAAATTACACAATAAAATTTCTGATCTCTGTTAACAGTAACCACTATATGTTTGTTAGCTAAACAACCACATGTTTTAGACCAGAAAATAATCAAAATATAATCAATACTAATCGATCGAAGCATTTCTGGACAGGGGTCTTCGATTCATATCTAATATTTTATACCCTGGTAACTACATAACACATATTTACAAATAGATAGACCATCTTTTAGCAATAGAAAAAAACTTTATAAAATCATAATAAGGAGTAATTACATCATTATAATTAGGAAATACACTTTAAATATGGTGTTTGAACATATGAAAACTGGTAAAAGAGAGAAATCACTTCTCGCCAGGCAAAACTAGGGAGATATGGCACAATTTAGGGAGAAGATGTCTCCCAAGTCACTCTCTAGACTGGCCCCTGCCTTGGGATCAGACTAAGGTCATTTTTGGAATTATTTATTTTCTTCTTTCATACAGTTGTATGGCATGGTGTGGGGTAGTCAACGGGATCATAAAGTGAGATCATTTTTAGAATGATTTATTTTCTTCTTACGTACAGTTGTTGTGGCATGGTGTGGGGTTGTCTATGGGATCAGATAGCGTGGTCATTTTTGGAATGATTTATTTTCTTCTTTCATACAGTTGTTCCTACATGGAGTGGGTCATGTGTATGGGATCAGACAGGGAGGTTATTTTGGAATGATTTATTTTCTTCTTTCATACAGTTGTTCCTACATGGAGTGGGTCATGTGTATGGGATCAGACAGGGAGGTTATTTTGGAATGATTTATTTTCTTCTTTCATACAGTTGTTGCTACATGGAGTGGTTCATGTGTATGGGATCAGACAGGGAGGTCATTTTTGGAATGATTTATTTTCTTCTTACGTATGTTGTTGTGGCATGGTGTGGGGCTGTCAATGGGATCAGACAGGGAGGTCACTTTTGGAATGATTTATTTTCTTCTTTCGTACATTTGTTGCGGCATGGTGTGGGATTATCTGCGGGATCAGACAGTGAGGTAATATTTTTTTGGAATTATTTATGTTCTTCATTTGTACAGTTGTTGCGGCATGGTGTGGGGTTATCTTCGGGTTCAGATAGCGAGGTAATCACACAGCTACTAACACACATGCCAGAATGTGGGGAACCACATGGTCCAAACTGGGTTGGAAGGTAAGACAACATAAATAATAATAATAGATCTATGTATATTAGGTTATCACCACCATGTGAGAACCAGCCTAGAGAATTCACATTTAGAGAAGTCACTTCTCCCTGTTAGTTTATTAGGGAGAAGGGACTTTATCAGGGAGAAGTAACCATGGCTGAAGTTAAATTTACACCCCAACATCATCATTATTATGCAAAACAAGAGCTATTATATAAAACTATTACAGTGAGTAAGGACGCCATAATAGTTACAAAAAGTACTTTAAATATGTTGTTGGGATACATGCATACCAGTATATACACTTCTGCCTGGGACAAAAAATAAGGAGAAGTTGCACATTTTTGGGAGAAGATGTTGCCCTCTAGACTGGTCCCTGGTGACGAGATACATTTCCGGGTAGTATATCAGTGAGTCTGGGGAACAAGTTGATACGCATCTGACTTGAATATCAATCTGGAATTATCTGGTATTGAACCTACAGGGTGGTGATAACAAATTTATCTTACAATTCATCAAACAGAATATTGACTAAAACTAATTTCATATGTGAGCTATCTCATTGTGCATATATAGATACTGCACAGTTGAAGTCGCGATGAGTAATCAACAAAGTAGATCCGTATAATCATATTAGTATGCGCTAAATCAAAACAATGCAGTTTTCATGAAGTGCAACCAAGTCATCAGGCGTTTATGGTATTGTCATCAGATACGGCTCGAATGATTGGGATTAGTAAATTTATTTGTACAAGTCTGAGAAGTATGGTGGCTGATTTAGGATATGAAAATATGAAAAAAATATTTTTATCTTGAAATTTCGAGATAACATCTTGAAGTTTTGACATAAAATAAAATCAATGCTTTTCAGAAACAAAATGAGTTTCTCCCCAGCACTCATACACAATTTGGCTTATTTCCATCCAGGATAGAGAAGCGGAAGCGGCCTAATTTGAGTCAAGTATGGATATAGTGTGTCTGACATTTGCAGAATGAGGTTCCCAGAAGGTGAATTTAGTGACACTATCATGGACAGCAGGCTAGCATCACCAAATTCACACTCTGGGAACATCCTAAATATAGATTTCTGGACTTTCCCAGCAATAGTGCTAAAATTAGGAAGTGGACTATTGTTTTGGGTATGGAACTGTCGGAAATAGTGAATGTCAAGCAGCCAATCACAAGCGTGGATTAGGCTAAAATATTCACGAGAGATAAAATATATGTAGATATTCAAAGTCAATATTATCATATCTCCTCTCAACATGTATTGTATCTTTTACAGGATCCACAAATTCATGACGAGGGCCCACACATCATATTCACTTGTCATCATGTTTCAAGACAGTATATATGCTGTTAGAGATCCGTTTGGAAACCGACCACTGTGCTTAGGAAAACTCGTCTCTCCTAGTGGCTTATACAGTGAGTTTTTATACACATGTCTCCTTTCGGGCTGTATGGATATTAAAGACCTAAGAATATCTTAACTGTATGAAATGGAATATTATACAATCTTCACATTATATGATTGCCATATAATATATTTTCTTGTTTCCTTTGCTATTGACTGAACTATTGACTAAACGAAACACAACATTGCTGATTCTGTGATTGTTGGATGATCAGTTAAACAAACTTTATTTTTTGTTCATCTTGTTTCGGAAGTTGGTCTTGAGACACTTTCGATAAAACTAAATTTTGAAAAAATTTGAATTTCTATCTGATGTTTAAAAGTCAAATAGATTTTGAATAAAATAATAATAAAACAAATATTTGTAGAACCCTATATAATATCATGTACAAATTAATGGAAAATTATGCTAATTTCTCTTTAAAAGGTAAAAATGGCGAGAATGCTAATGTAGAAGGATGGATCGTGTCATCAGAATCATGTACCTTTCAATCTGTGGCAGCTGTTTATCATAGAGAAGTGTTACCAGGTATCAATATACTTTTGATTGCCATGAGTGCATTTTAGTGTCTGTGCTTCCTCCATGATCCGTCAACAATTTCCTTTGGTACATCCTACATCCTCACGCAATCTTCACCAAACTTAATTTGGATCTTCATGGTGACCTCCAGACAGGGTTGTCAAAGTACCGACGGTACCACAACTTTCGGTACCGGTTCCGTACTGATGTTCAGTACCGCAAACCGGGTCGGTATCGGTACTCATTGAGTGGACTTTTATACGGCAAATAACTTGTTTCGTGGGGTTCCATCATCAATTATTCGTTAAGTTCGAGGTTTAGTCAAAGAACGAAAATGAAAATCTCAACGACATTTACGATTAAGTTGTTGTCTGCGGCGGTATTCGGCAAGTCGCAAAGGGAGGTTTTTTAAAAGACGGAATACAGAGTGGAACGAATGTAGACATGTATGTTTGACTACTGGGTCGGCTAACATTGTAGACTTATCTGGATACACGGTACACCACTTTATTTGTGTGGTAATTAATTAGAGAACTCACTAATCGGCCATATTACTCGCATGTTGTAATTTCATAAATGATGTCACCCAATGAAACCAAAGTCGTCTCCAGTAAGCATAGTTGTAGTTGGCTAGTTCAAAAATTTGAAATAGATTTAGAGAGAAAATAGTCAAATACACTCTGTGTCTGTGACATTAACTTTATAGCACAATAAAAGTTAAAACAAGGGAAAATAAAACTCAATAGATGTCACTCATGTGATCATAAGCATCATTACGTCATAATACTCTGGTAACTCTGCCCTGGTTGCCCATGCCTCCATGTCACGACTCACAAGTCACAAATATCCCGTCATTCGAGTTCTACAGTGTCAACATCCATGTCATCATATATATCCATCGATGGTAATTTGGGTGTTTGGCACTTTTGCGCCTTGTGAACTTGTCGGTGCCCAAGCAGCCCAACAGACTCCTCTCAAATGATGCATGTGTCATAAATTTATACCACGAAACGGCAAGGGCATAATTGCATCCGGCGGCATTCCAGCCGCAGCCGCATCCAAGAAATGCAGTTATCACAAGCGCCTACACAATGCATGCATTCTGTCAATTTAGTGACAAGTTGTCATAGTGCGGCATACTGTGCCTTTGATGTTTGAATGTGCTAATGATATCACGATGACCAATCGCAGTTTTGTTTGGCGCGATGTTGAGCTGCTTAATTAACCCTTTATATTTGTTAAGATGTATATCAATAGAAATCAATAATCAGTACCGAGAGCCATCGGTACTCGACATCAGAACCGATACCGATTTAATTCCTGATTACCACCGGTTCCGGTACCGGTACCAGTACCTATTGACAACCCTGCCTCCAGATGATAGCCATAATTTTTTTCCGAAATTAGGTAAAAAATATGGCCGCCCGCAGCCATCATTGATTTCAAATTGAATCCATTGGCTCGCCATGCAGCCTGCATTTATTGGTGAATTTATGTTTTGAAAATTTACAAGCATTTTTACGATCTCGATGGCAGCTATCGATTTTGAATAATTTTCTATCAAAAACATGGCTGCCAGCAGTCATCTTTGATTTTACTCTGTGCATGACTTAATCCTTTGGCATGCTCTACAGACCACATCCCTCATCCGATCATCACCAAACTTCATACAAATCTTCGGGGCGACCACTAGATGGGAGCCATAAAACTTTTTACAAATTTTGATGAAAAAGATGGCCACTGGCAGCCATCTTGAATTTTATTTTTTGCATGAAAAATACTTTGATATGCCCTACAGCCAACATTTTTCATCCAAATGATCCCAAACTTCATATGGCTCTTCGGGTTGACCTCTGGTTTATCTTTCCTCTTTCCTGTGCATCTCATTAAATGCAATGCATAACCATCTTCCAAATTATCCCCTCTTCAAGTTGAGCTAAGTGTCATTGACACTTTCATTGTTAGCTCAACTTTACTTTGTAAAGTTTGAGCTATTGCCATGGCTTTGTCGTCCGTGTCTGCGTAAGGCGTCAACAATGCAGTCTACAGGACGTACCTTTGATCGGATCATTATGAAATTTGTCATAGCTGTTGACATCAACATTTAGACTAGAATGATTCATTTTGGGGTCATTCGGTAAAAAAACATGGCCGCCAGTGGCCATCTTGCATTTCAAAATTCAATCCATTAGCACAGGCTACAGGGCGTACTGTTTGTCTTATCGTCATGAAATTTGTCATGGATGTTAATATTGACATGTAGATGGGAACGAGTAATTTTGGGGTCATTTGGCCCAAAAACATGGCCACCAGCAGCCATCTTGGATTTTACTCTTTGTATGACTAAATTCTTTAGCACGGGCTACAGGTCGTACTTTTAGTCTGATCATCATAACATTTGTCAAGAATGTTAATAATGACATGTAGATGGGAACGAGTCATTTTGGGGTCATTCGGCCAAAAAACATGGCCGCCAGCAGGCATCTTTGATTTCACTCTTTGTATGACTAAATCCTTTAGCACGGGCTACAGGTCGTACCTTTAGTCCGATCATCATAAAATTTGTCATGGCTGTTGAAATTGGAATGTAGATGGGAACGAGTCATTTTGGGGTCATTCGGACAAAAAACATGGCCGCAGCGGCCATCTTGGATTTCAAAATTCAATCCATTAGCACGGGCCACAGGTCGTACTGTTCGTCTGATCATCATGAAATTTGTCATGTATGTTAATATTGACATGTAGATGGGAACGAGTAATTTTGGGGTCATTCAGCCAAAAAACATGGCGGCCAGCAGCCATCTTGGATTTTACTCTTTGTATGACTAAATTCTTTAGCACCGGCTACAGGTCGTACCTTTAGTCTGATCATCATCAAATTTGTCATGGATGTTAATATTGACATGTAGATGGGAACGAGTAATTTTGGGGTCATTTGGCCCAAAAACATGGCCGCCAGCAGCCATCTTGGATTTTACTCTTTGTATGACTAAATCCTTTAGCACGGGCTACAGGTCGTACCTTTAGTCTGATCATCATAAAATTTGTCATGAATGTTGATAATAACATGTAGATGGGAACGAGTCATTTTGGGGTCGTTCGGTCAAAAAACATGGCCGCCAGCAGGCATCTTTGATTTTACTCTTTGTACAGGGTTCGTACGCGGGTCTGGAATCCTGGAAAAGTTATGGAATCCGAAAATTTCGATTCAATACCCTTGAAAAGTCTGGAAAATGGGACCTTTTTCACCCTACTATGGAAAAAGTCTTGAAAATAAGCTACCCTGAGATTCAAGGTCTTGAAAAGTCATGGAATATCCCAAGGCCGAGTTCTTCGGTAAATAAATGCTGTTACTTTCCGTTCTTACGATACCATCTCCGTAGTTACAGTTGGAACTACACGTTTTACGGTATGCCGAAACACGAATTGTCTCCCTTACCGGAACTCATTTATATACGCAATAACATAACGCAAATCGAAAGAACCTAAAACAAATATGTCAATGCGTACTCTCACTAAATTCACCGATGTTACTCATGTTACTCAAAATTATTCGAGAGCACCATTGTATAGTGTGAAAATATAGTTTTAATCGTTGTATTGCCTTCGAAATAAATTGTGATCCATAACCGGAAAATCGTAATTTTTTTCCCATATGATTTTAGAAATTATAGACTCTGGGTGTCAAGGCCGATAATTGTTGCAGATGCCAACCATTTATGATTTATTGTTCATATCAGCTTAATTAGTTAAATGCATCTTTGCAGATAAAGGGCTCATTTTAACTAACGTATATGTGTGCTCTGTTTAAACAACCTGGAAATTTATATATTGGTCTTCCTCGTTTAGCTAGGTACGAGGTATGGAAAAGTTATGGAATTTTTTTAACTGAAAAGTCTTTAAAAATTTGTCCGAAAGTCTTGAAAAAGTATGGAAAAGTTATGGAATTTTACTCTCAGCTAGGTGTATGAACCCTGTTGTATGACTAAATCCTTTAGCATGGGCTACAGGTCGTACCTTTAGTCCGATCATCATAAAATTTGTCATGGCTGTTGAAATTGGAATGTAGATGGGAACGAGTCATTTTGGGGTCATTCGGACAAAAAACAATGGCCGCCAGTGGCCATCTTGGATTTCAAAATTCAATCCATTAGCACGGGCCACAGGTCGTACTGTTCGTCTGATCATCATGAAATTTGTCATGGATTTTAATATTGACATGTAGATGGGAATGAGTAATTTTGGGGTCATTCGGCCCAAAAACATGGCCGCCAGCAGCCATCTTGGAGTTTACTCTTTGTATGACTAAATTCTTTAGCACGGGCTACATGTCCTACTTTTTGTCTGATCATCATAAAATTTGTCAAGAATGTTAATAATGACATGTAGATGGGAACGAGTCATTTTGGGGTCATTCGGCCAAAAAACATGGCCGCCAGCAGCCATCTTGGATTTTACTCTTTGTATGACTAAATCCTTTAGCACGGGCTACAGGTCGTACCTTTAGTCTGATCATCATAAAATTTGTCATGGCTGTTGAAATTGGAATGTAGATGGGAACGAGTCATTTTGGGGTCATTTGGACAAAAAACATGGCCGCCAGCGGCCATCTTGGATTTCAAAATTTAATCCATTAGCACGGGCCACAGGTCGTACTGTTCGTCTGATCATCATGAAATTTGTCATGGATGATAATATTGACATGTAGATGGGAACGAGTAATTTTGGGGTCATTCGGCCAAAAAACATGGCCGCCAGCAGCCATCTTGGATGACTAAATTATTTAGCATGGGCTGCAGGTCGTACCTTTAGTCTGATCATCATAAAATTTGTCATGGATGTCAACAATGACATGTAGATGGGAATGAGTCATTTTGGGGTCGTTCGGCCAAAAAACATGGTCGCCAGCAGCCATCTTGGATTTTACTCTTTGTATGACTAAATCCTTTAGCACGAGCTACAGGTTGTACCTTTAGTCTGATCATCATAAAATTTGTCATGAATGTTAATAATGACATGTAGATGGGAACGAGTCATTTTGGGGTCATTCGGCCAAAAAACATGGCCGCCAGCAGCCAACTTGGATTTTACTCTTTGTATGACTAAATTCTTTAGCATGGGCTACAGGTCGTACCTTTAGACTGATCGTCATAAAATTTTGGGGTCATTCGGCCGAAAACATGGAAATCATGAAAGGGTTAAAGATTCTGGTTTTCTTGAGTTTTTTTGGGGGATACTTGCAGAAATAATCCGGATTTGTTTGGAGGGTAATTCAGTTTTGTCCCCATATACTCTCACTTACATTCAATGGGGTTGTCGCCCCTGTAATAGCAACCACCAAGGGTGCTTATACCTAAGGCAGGTGAATGACGTCATATAATTTTTTCTATATCCATCAGTGATTTTTCAAGATCGCGGGTATAAATTTTGGAGAAATTGTGACGTGACTTCCGGTTAGCAACAGTGTGGAGATTGCAAAAAACGCGGATTTGGAAATGAAGCATCGCGATAAAAATGAAAGTAACTACTTCATAACTTACGAAGAATTCACATGTGATTTAAGTCTATTAATTTCATTTAGACTAATTTCGTTGGTCAGCTTAATGAAAACGAAAAATGAAGAAGTCACGACGATAATCCATGACAAAATTTTACAATCCACGACGTCTTGTCAATTTGGCATGTCGTCTCCGTCGTGACCACTGCATGATATTACATAAATTATTCTTAGCGTTATGTTGCCGAAAAAAAGGGAAATTTGAGGCACATCATGTGTGGTTGCTCCACTACGTGTCACGTACGATTCATATTAATCGTTTACAATTGGCATTGTACTCAATTGCATAAACGTCTTTACGAATCCTCAGTTGAAGCAACACAATCTTTTCAGGTTTAGCCAAATATACATCCATATCATAAGGTATTTGGCAACCAGTGTTTAGTGCTTTAATTAAGGCAAGTTTAATAGATATCATCGCAAGCATGTGGGGCATTGTGATGAAATCAATAGTTTGCAAGCTCACATCGTACATTTTATTCAAACTCTGATTTGTCAAATATAAGTGGCAATGTCACTAGTCCATTGGGCAATTAATATTGTAAGTTGGTTTCTGTTGAAAAAAAAACTTGGACAATTAAATTTAAATATTTTATTCCTTTTCCAGGAGAGATTATAGAGATCACGCGGGAAGGTATAAAGTCCCACTCGATAGTTCCGAGACCTGACAATAAGCTACCAGCATTCTGTGTGTTTGAATATGTCTATTTTGCCAGACCAGACAGCATTATGGAAGGTAAGATGGGCAGAGTTTATCCTCATACAATACATTATTGTCCCCCGACGTTTCCGTCGGAGGACTATAGAAATGACCCTCGTGCGTCCGTCCGTGCATCCGTCCGTCCGTCCGTGCGTCTGTGCGTCCGAGATTGGGTACCTTCATGGTGTAATCAACTCCTCCTACAGTTTTAAACGTAGAGATTTGAAACTCTGGGATATTGTTCCTAACATGTTGGTTCTATATAGCTAATCAAAAATATAATTTTTTCCATATTTTTGGGGGGGTTTTCGACTTAGAAAATTTGGAACATTTTTGCTATTTGGATGAGATTGGGTACCTTCATGGTGTAATCAACTCCTCCTACAGTTTTAAATGTAGAGATTTGAAACTCTGGGATATTGTTCCTAACATGTTGTTGATTTGCAACATCTATATAGCTAATAAAAAATATCATTTTTTCCATATTTTTGGGGGTTTTTCGACTTAGAAAATTTGGAACATTTTTGCCTTTTGGATGAGATTGGGTACCTTCATGGTGTAATCAACTCCTCCTACAGTTTTAAATGTAGAGATTTGAAACTCTGGGATATTGTTCCTAACATGTTGGTGATTTGCAACATCTATATAGCTAATACAAAAATATCATTTTTTCGCGTTTGCATGCGTTTGTTCATCGGGTTGTTTTGTCCAAGAAATTTTGCGGTGGTTTGCAACATCTATATACTGTATAACATTGTTGCAAATAGTATCCTTCTAACAATTCCAATCATGAAGTTTACCACTCGAGTCGGGGGACATGTGGTCTGCGACCTTTTATTTCTTTGGTGCTTACTATTCTGCCCAAAAGTAATTAACCCAGTAACTGGTGTTATTATGTGTTTATAACTGTGATCAAACCATAACTGCACCACTGTTAATGCAGGGACCAGCCTAGAGGTTTCAAATTGGGAGAAGTCATTTCTCCCTATTTCATTATTCGGGAGAAGTGGACTGTTATCAAGGAGACGTTATAATGGCTCAAGTGTAATTTACAGTAATGCCCAAAGTAATTGGCCACTTAACCACAGCAGAATTATGGGTAATTTTTCAGGATTTAGTTGGAAATATGGCTTGTTGCCATTCATTGGAAAGCTTACTTTGGGCATTACTGTACACCCCACCATCATCTTTCTCAGTCTCTTTGAAAAGCCGTCGATACAACAATATGCGAAAGAATAATCAGTCATGAATATCTTTCATGGGGGCCATCCCAGTTCGATGAGTCATTTACTCAGGGCAGCATGGTACAACTTAGGTTTCAAAAAGTTGAACTTGTGGTGAGATGTATAAAGCTTGTATATTCTTCCTGAGCATATATCCACAGGATATTTCTGCTTATTCACAAGATATTCCCATATTGATAAATGGTTAAGGTATTACAATATTTTGATAGGATTTTTAACTTCTAATTGCGGCATTTTTCTCAATACCTGAAGATATATGGGCTAACTACAATATTCAGTATCAAAATTTTCTTGAGATGAATTGGATAGTGTAGTTGTTGTTGTTGTCATTCAGATTAAACCCTTTGGCGAGTTGAACAACATTTATGTCCTTTACGGTAGTTCTAGGATAATATAATGTTATTATGTAAACAATTATAAAAAAAATTATCTCCTAAATAGGCTAAATTGGAACTTTTCATAGATTTCATGCGGATGGATATTATTTTTATTATTTAGATTATTTTGTACTTAATAAAGTTGTTTGTATGATTTATTTCTAACAATAGATAGGCCAATATTATAATAACGCTCAGTTTATTTGCAAAATAAATTCACCCATGGATATGACATCATAAATAACATACTTACCCACCAAAGGGTTAATGGTCGTGACAATATATTACTCATCATGATATGGCCTTGTTGCTGAAACGACGTTAAACCATAATCCATCAATCAATCAATCAATATATTATATTGTTTTTAAACTTTCAGGTCAACAGGTATACTCTGTGAGAAAGCGCTGTGGTCGACAGCTAGCAGTTGAGTGTCCCGCTACTGCTGATCTCGTCAGTACCGTCCCAGAATCGGCTACGCCTGCTGCTATGGCTTACGCAGAACAGGTATGATCCCATTAGCAGTGGTCACTCAATATCAAGGAATCTGCCATCGGCGGACGTCAGCCCATTAGTTGAAAATTATAGGTCAGACTTGTGCCGATATTCATCTATGATCGAGGAACTGTTAATAGCAAATGCAATATCTTCCTACGATAAAAAAACTCTTTTATTGATAATGATATGCAGTAATTCTGTTCTGTTGGGGTGGGAGCTAATTACATTGCCACCAAGCCTGGAACATTTCCAGATTGAGGTCTCCAGAGGGTGAGTTTAGTGATGCTACCCTGTACATTGGCTAGCATCTCCAAATTCACCCTCTTTGGACCTCATTCTGCTCAGGCCTCATCTTCTGGGAAGTATCTATAGTCTTAAAATAACATTGTTTTCAGTTACTTTTTCCCTTCTGTTCAGTTTCTATATTCCCTAATTTGCAGAAGATAAAATGCATAATCGACGTGACTAATGGGTGAACGCTGTGAGTGGCATCTGCGGTCTGTGCAAAATGTTGTGATAGTCAGCAATGAATCATTTGCATGATCAATACAGGATACTCTTTAATACCATGCTCACAAACATACAAGGATTCTTCTTTCTCACAGAAAAACAACTTTTATAATTTGTCACACATGCAAAAGTGTCTCTGTTTATGCAGGGCTAGGAAAATCTGCATTCTGCTCGAAAACCTGGGAATTCCCAGTAGGCATCACTGGGAGCTTTCCGATGAATGACAACAAGCCATATTTCCGACTAAATCCTGAAGAGTTACCCATAATTCTTCTGTGGTTAAGGAGTCGATTATTTAGGGCATTACTGTATGGATGCATATGTGGCTATAAACTTCAATAGGTTGTGTTGCTGTCAACTGTGGATTCTGAAAGACGTGCAATTGAGTAAAATGTTAATTGTAAACAAATATTACAGGGGGGGGGGCAACAACCCCTTTGAACATTAGTGAGAGTATATGGGGTTAAAACTTAACTAGGGTGGAAGCATACTGGAGTAACATAGATAAGCCAATTTTCCATGGTTAAAACTGAATGATAAGGGATACATTTTACCCTTTCTATACTAAATAGATTTTCCCAGTCAGTTAAAAAGTATACATAGGTAAGGTCTATTATTCATTTGAAGGGGTGTTCAGGATAATGCGCTGAAATATTCATATTCATTGGTGGGAAATGTTCAGATAATAAGTTCAACGTTTGTTGAACTTATTAGCTGAACATTTTTCCTATGGAATAACTACTCGTCAATGAGTATTTAATATAGAAAGGGTTAAAGGATAAAAATTCTCTGTCTAGGCTGGTCTCCATCTTGGTTTCAGTACCTCTCTTTTTCCAGCTTGGAATTCCATATAGAGAAGTTTTATGCAAGAATCGGTATGTCAGCAAAACTGTCATTCAGCCAAGCATCTTGATTTTGATGCATTTCTTATTCCAGCTTGGGATCCCATACAGGGAAGTCTTATGCAAGAATCGATATGTCGGCAGAACATTTATTCAGCCGAGCATCAGACTACGGCAGTTGGCTGTTGCTAAGAAGTTTGGAGCTTTGTCTGAAAACTTTGCTGGCCAAAGAGTAGTGCTCATAGATGACTCAATAGTGCGAGGCAACACAATGGCACCAATTATCAAACTGTTAAAGGCTTCTGGTGCATCTGAGGTATGCCAACTCTTTGATTTCAGAACGCAGTCTATTATATAAATAATGCATGGCTTGGAGTTGACTGAGTGGTCTGAGAGAAGGAATAGCCCACTAGCCGCAGGTGAGGACCACTATTTTGGCATAGTCAACGACAAGACGTGCATTATTTATTATAATATATCGAACACTGGTGTGAATTGTCACAAAATTGCTGTTTCTGATATTGTAACATTTTTATTTTATGTGAATTTTGGATATCGGTCACAGATTTGTTCAGATGTTAACACTTTCTATACTAAATACTCACTGACGAGTAGTTACTGTTCAGATAATAAGTACAACAAACGACCAAAGGTCATTTGTTGGAACTTATTTCCTGAACTTATCCCTCCAATAAATAGGAATCATTCTGCACTGTATTATCTGTCATCTGCTTATTTTCCTGAAAAGTCCTCCAGATGAATAATAGACCATTCCAATGTACACTTTTATAACTGAGTGGGGGAATCCATTTAATATAGAACGGGTTATAAGCCTGTATATGCAGAGTTGATATGATCAATCTTGTGGACTCCACCTAGCAGATTTAGTAGCAGGATTAATGAGATATAATGGTGCCTAAAAATGGTGCCTAAAAGGGTGTTAGCCAGAGTAGAGATTCATGGAATTATCTATTTCTGAGCAATTTTACGGCCCAGTTTTTATCAATGAATACCACAATAGGTGTGTCCTGTTACATCAATTACCTTTTGTTGTGTATATCCTTTGACATCTCATTTCATTTCTTGGAATATTTATACACAAAAGTTGATATGATCCATTTAGAACTCCACAGGGGAGATTCATTAATTCAATTCTTGAGATATCCATTTATTATAGAAAGGGTTGATCTGATTGCCAAAAGTCAGTCTTTTATTATAAATAGAGAAAGAATAGTCACATCAAAAACAGGGCAGTATGATATATAGGGTGCTTTCGGTAGAGTTATTGCCCTTTTTCCTAATATTTTTTAGAGCTGGAATTCCTTAAATTTCCCATAAATTTAAAACATAACTTGACAGACAAACATGACAAATATGGGAACATTCACACTTGAAATTTTCAGATTTGGCTGATATACTTCCCTTTGTTCTACTTATAATATTTATGTAATTATCAGCTTTTGTCTGAACTTTATTCAGCAACTTATTGCTTATTTTTCTCCAAACTTTGGACAGATCAAATAACAAGAACTCCATGCGGCTATGATTTTCATATCAATAGGATCGATTCTTGCTTCCTTGACTCATTTTCTTGTCCATAGTTATGATTTTGTGCCACCAAATACTTTACTAATGCCTATCCCATTTGTAGTCCAACTGCACATGGAGGGGTGGCTAATTTTAGTCCCAAGGGACAGTAAAACTTGGTTAAAGGCCCACTTAATTTTCGAACCCCCAGATCACATTATATAAAATATATGCCATATTATATACCATTTGAAAGGGGAAGCTCCAAAACATTGTATTATCAACTTATTCGGTGTAATTAACTTGAACATCGTGTTTATGTTGAGGTACTGAGGTGTTTTCTGTTCTTAAATTTCATCTGGACTGTACTGCAAAGTCTATTATTATCAATGGAAGGGGAATAACTCTATATCTTAGTTTGGATTATGGTTCATTCCGAGAGCAAAACGGGGGAAATGTTTCTATGATTTCAGCTATTTTCTATTACTCTATGGGCACGTTCTAAGACACTGACATTCCAAATGGTGATGAATTCTAGTATTTACTCATATTTTATGTCATAGATTGTTATTAAAACCGTATATCAAGGCACTATAACAAAAATATCGGTGGGAAAAAAATTAAATGCGCCTTTATGTACTAGCTCATTATCACAGGTTCATGTTCGATTGGCGTCACCTATTAAATCATTGTCTTTATCACAGGTTCATGTTCGGTTGGCATCACATCCTATTAAATAATTATATCTCTATCACAGGTTCATGTTCGAGTGGCGTCACCTCCCATAAAAAACCCATGTTATATGGGTATCAACATTCCAACAAAACACGAGCTGATAGCTAATCGAGTCAAGGTTGAAAACATGGCCAAACATATGGGTAAGTTATATTATTTCTACCAACAAACATCTACATTATATGGGTATATTTACATAGCCGGTGTATAGCGCCAGGTTTTGAAGTAACTGACAAGTTTTTTTCTTTGAAGAAATTTATATTGACTAAATAACGGAGATATTCAGAAATGAAAACAAATGTTTAAAATTTAAAGAGCTTTTCTTTTTTCTAGAAGAAGTGATTTTAAAGTTTTATTGAAGAATGCGGTACTGTGGCCGTTGGACACATTGTGTGAACTGCAAAGCCCTAACATCCATAGCGTCATACCACTCAACAAAACACATGCAAACTACATTCATGTCTTAAATCAACATACATAGCTGAGGTTCCAAAAGGCTTTTCTATGACTTTCAAAGGTCTCA
The DNA here is from genome assembly GCA_032622095.1 of Siphonodentalium dalli. Taxonomy (NCBI): domain Eukaryota; kingdom Metazoa; phylum Mollusca; class Scaphopoda; order Gadilida; family Siphonodentaliidae; genus Siphonodentalium; species Siphonodentalium dalli. Next base: position 79,511,852 of record CP136065.1, read on the forward strand.
TGGTATTTGAAGTGGGTACATGCAAAATAACATAAATGTCTGTAAATGATCATTGTCATAGCTTACAAAGAGATTAACTTTATTTCAGGTGCTGACTCACTTGAGTACTTGTCAGTTGATGGGTTGAGGAAGGCCGTCAGGGAAGGAATCCGAGATAACGGTACATCGACGGGACACTGTTACGCATGTCTGACGGGGGACTACCCAGTCTTACCTGACTGGTGACATGTCCGAAATAATGGTACATCAGCAGGACACTGTTATGCATGCCTGAAGGGGGACTACTCAGTCTTACCTGACTGATGACCTGTCCGAGATGGTTTATTTTCATTGTGCTCATTTATATTTGTCAAAATTAATTGGTGTATTATGACACTTTCACTTCAGTCTGCTCTTTACAAAGAAAGCTTCAATTTTCAGTTTTATTTTAGTCTTGGATTGAACCCTTTCTATACTAAATAAATTCTTCCACTCAGTTAAAACAGTGTACATTGGAATGGTCTATTATTCATCTTGAGGGGTTTTCAGGTGGAAAAAATCAGACAACAGATCATAAAAGTATTGAAGTCTTATTTATTGCAGGGAAATATTCAGATAATAAGTTAAAAAAATGGTCGTTTTTTGAACTTATTATCTGAATTTTCTATGAAATAACTACTCATCAATGATGCTTTAGTATAGAGAGGGTTAATGCCATACAAAGATAAGATACAAAAATGGTGAAGCAGCCAATGTTGGCTCTCAAGGTAATGCGTGCCATTCTCACAATGCTGCTAAATGTGAAGTTCTAAAAACAGTAATTGACCTCTGACATGCCCTATTGATCATTGATCCATGAACTTCAGTTATGTCAACCAATCAGGTTCAATAAAATGTAGAGCTACATGGAATTTGTCAAATTCTAAACCAATGTCAGATGATGAAGTAACATACAAGTTTTGAGATGAACAATGCATAGGCCAATATATGTCATCTCTGGACAACTGCGTCTTGCATCAGAAGACTACATAACAAGTATGGATATAGTGCTTTTAGCACAATGAGCTGGCATCACCAAATTCACCCTCTGGGGACCTCATTCGGCTTAGGCCTCATCTTCTTGGAAATATCTATAGACTCAAATTAACATTGTTTTTGTTATTTTTTTCCCTTCTGTTCAGTTTCTTTTTCCACTAATTTGCAGAAGGTAAAATACATAATGAAGGTAACTAATGGGTGAACATCACCAACTTCAACTGGGGAACTTCAATCTCTCCCATAGCAAATAGAAGTTCCCAGAGGGTGAATTTGGTGATGATAGCTCACTGTGTGGGGTAGCATCACTAAATTCACCCTCTGTGGACATTATTCTGCAAATGTCAGACACACTTTATCCTGGCTTCCTACAGACATACGTCGACTATTATACACTGGATCATTCAGTTGAGAACTCCACACCAGTTTATTATAGAATACTAAGCTTTTGAAGTACTATGGGGGTGGGCTTATCTACGAGGACCACCCCATGTTTTATTTAGGGTAAAAAACCCAGACTGGGCTTATCTTCAAGGATGGGCTTACTGACGGGTGTATACAGTAAGTGAAGCAACCGAATGTCTCTGACCATGCTCATTGGTCCAAGTCTTGGTACAGTACATTGTATTCAAATAGTCTCTAGTAGACATAGTGGTGATCTTGGTTGGTATCAAAATCTTGATGGTAGCAGTTCTATTTCACTAGCCATAGTTTCTGACTGGAGTAGTCATAAACTCATTTTCATTATAACTACCATGTTGTTTGCATCATTCATAGAGCACATGAGTGCATTTTTCACTAATTCATGACCCAAATTCATTCATTTGTTGCATATATTCTATTGAGTATAAAAGGAGATGGTCCCATAAATGTCCGCATTTAGTGTACTGTACCCCTTTAAGCTTGATGAGAAAAAAACAGACATTTAAAATAGCTGTACATGTACTTCTGTTACATATTTTTGTGGCTTAAAGATGTTCAATCTCTTCCAATAACAAGTATTATATTGTTTCCTGGGTATAGAATAATAAATATGAATCGAAGACCCCTGTCCGGAAATGCTTCTATCAATTAATATTGAAGTTATTTCAAATTGTCTGGTATACTATACATACATTAAAAAATAATTATGAAAAAATGTCCCACTTGTTTTTCGCATTATATTAGAAAATATTGATATAAAATCAATATTAATTGACAGAAAATCAATATTAATTGATAGAAGCATTTCCGGACAGGTGTTTATTATTTTATACCCCAAATGTGTTTAGCAAGAGCTGAACCATCTTTAATCACATGTTACATATAGCCATATTTCATTCCTCAGGAAATTTGTTCCCAAAATGATTAATTTTTATACACCCGTTTGAAAAACGGTCGTATTATGTGATTGGTCTGTCTGTATGTCCGTCCATCTGTCTGTCTGTTCATCTGTCTGTCAGTAGTTTTGGTTCTGGATGATAACTTTAGTTTGGGTTATTTTATCGGAACTAAATTTGGTATGTGAGTATTCCAGACCAAATTACAGGTCATATTCTAATTTGGGTTCGCCGTGATGATTTATGTCCGAGTTATGGGCCTTTTTCGACTTGGAAATCTAATTTTACGTCATTATTTTGGTTTCCGGATGATAACTTGAGTTTGGATTATTTGATCACAACTAAACTTGGTATGTGGCTCAGTCATACTAAAATACAGGTCAAGTTCGAGTTTGGGTGTGGCCCAATGAGTTTTGCCGGAGTTATGCACCTTTTCTAACTTGCAAAATTCAATTTTTACATCAACATTTTTGTTTCTGGATGAGTTTGGAAAATTAATTTTTAAACAATATAATTTTGGTTTCCGGTATAATAAATTAAGTTTGTGTTATTTTAGTCGGAGTTATGCACCTTTTTCAACTTGGAAAATAAAATTGTTATATGCCCATTTCCGGATGATAACTTTAGTTTGGTAATTTTTATCGGAACCAAATGAGATCTGTGTGTTTTCCAATCCAAAATACAGGTCAAGTTGGATTATGTGTTTTGTTCAAATATTTTTTACTAACTTATGACTCTTTTCAACTTAGAATTTTCAATATTTGAGGTTATTACAATTTAGTGCCATTGTTTGTTTGTGTACAGTTCATAAAAGCACACCGGACGTATTTTGCCATGCCCAGCGTAGCTCTAGTTTACCATCTGTTATATGAATCATGACATTTTTTAAATTACAAAATGAACAATTAGAGTGCTTGTAAATACTGGAAATTCTCTCTGAGGTCCCCAAAGGGTGAATTTAGCACACCGGCTAGCACCACCAAATTCACCCTCTGAGTACCTCATTCTACTCATATCTTCTGGGATATATCTAGTCTCAAATAAATTTTAGTTACTTTTCCCCTTCTGTTCAGTTTCTATATCCCCTAATTTGCGGAAGATAAAATGCATAATCAAGGTGACTATTATATATATATAAATTGGTGAACATCACTAACTTCCACTGGGGAACCTCAATCTCATCCTAAGTCTCCCATAGCAGTTGAGGCCTAAGCACAATGAGGTTCCCAGAGGGTGAATTTGATGGTGCTAGCCCACCGTGCAGGAGAGCATCACTAAACTCACCCTCTGGGGACCTCATTATGCAAACTTTATTGTGAGATCAGTGAATTTGAGACTATAGACACTTCCTGGGCAGAAGATGAGGTCCCCATAGGGTGAATTTGGTATGCTAGCCCACTATATCGTCGGTGGGCTACCAAAAGGACGTATACTACTTTTTGCAAATTTACAGGAGAAGCAAAAACATTTAATAAATCTCAAATGTGTTGTCAAAATAACAAGAATTATGTATATATAATAAGTTCACACAATAGGGAATATGCCCACTATGGTTAGAGACATGAATTAAGAGCTTTTTTGTTTAAATATATTTTTATTGACATGTCACCAATTTTTGACGTACATACGAGGTTTTGGAATAGAGGCAGTAATTTGTTTTCAAATTCCAGAATGTCGTATGCTAAACATTAAAGCTGGGTTATATTGCTTCCCTTGTGTGTATCAGAATGGGCCTGAGGTTCCTGCACTTTCCATTTGTTGTGTGGTTGATATCCAATACTCTGAGTACTCTGACCACCAAGATGTGTCTCCAAATAAATAAAATAGTTGTACGATATTTTGGAAAACAAAAATTTCAGTCACCCAACCAAAATGAAATTATACGATATTTTGGAAATAACATCTCAATAACGAGGGAGGGGCACATACTCTAAATATATTGTGTAATTTGACTCGGAGAATCTAAATTATGCAAAAAAGTTTTTCCCGCCAAAACTGGGTATACGTCCTTTTGGTAGCCCACCGATGATATGGGATAGTGTCACTAAATACACCGTAATGGACCTCTTCTGCAAATGACAGACACTATTTCAAGGCTTGATTAAGGACAGACCATGTTTGATAGCCAAGGGATGAGCTAAAATTAGAATTTGTCATTGGAAGCTTATTTCATGTTATCAGTATCAATTTAGTGAGGAACAAGACATTCGACTTTTAGTCCCAAGTATTGCATTAAGTTAAGATGCTAATCTGAATTAAGGCTCGCAAATTACTATTTCCTTGGCTTCGGGGTAAAAAATATTTGATTCGAGTCGAGGAACCCACCCATCAATGCTCAGAGTTATCAGATATCGATGTTTGAAATCTAATATTTTTCACCACCGATAATTTTAAGTGGCCCATTAAACAGTCGACGAGAAGAGGGTTTCAGACCAAGTTGTGGATGAAGATGGATAACTATAAACTTTAGTGGCTTTTTGTGTCAGATATTTGACAAACCGGCAAAATTTCGTTGAACAAAATGTTGATAAAAAAAGTTTTTGGCCAATTTTATACTATAGTTCACTGTATGTGCACTATACAGATGTGCGTTATCATCTAATTATATTATTTGTAATTTTGTAAAGGATTTGTTTGTTAAGAAATTTTGTTATTTAGACTGATTTATACAATATTGGTTGTCAACATGTGTTGACTAATAATCTTCACACTGCATAATTAAAAAAACCTCATCTGCATGCAGAACTACTGATCTGGGTGCTAAATACAATTTGTTGTTGATGGCGACAGCATAATTCACACACGTCAATACCTTGACAAACAACATGTTCACAGTTTATTCAACCGGATAAGGTGCATGTATATACTATGGAATATGGTATATATAATGTGATCTGGGCAATTAAAAATTAAGTGGGCCCTTAAAATCGAGCTAACAATTACCTTTATTGATAAATGGTGTTCTCAAACTATTTAAAAAGAGATCTTGGCTGGAATATTCAGCATTTACCTGGAATTTTTTTTAAATGGATGATACACCAAGTGAGTTTAACTGAAAATAAGCATGTTTTGATTTTGTGTGACACTTTTCATACACTTCCAATCGTGGATAAATTGCATAAATGTGATCAAAGTTTTGCGTTATTATCACTCCAACAGAGTTGTTAAATAAAAATGAACACTCAAAGGCATGACTCTTTAATTATGAGGTTGTCATCAATCAAAAATCAAGATTCAGCACTAACTAGATATGCTATATGTTGTTAGTCAGGGTTTCTGCTAAGGGTTGGGGAAATGGTACCCCCTATAGCTGCTGGGGTTAATCTCACTCCATCCACAAACTGTGAGTTTATAATAGTATTTAGTAAATCAGTCGATAATGTAAGCCAAGTTCTGAATGTCTGACAGTAATATACAGTAATGCCCTAAGTAATCGACTCCTCACATACAGCAGAATTATGGGTAACTTTTCAGGATTTAGTCGGAAATATGGCTTGTTGCCATTCAACGGAAAGCTCTCCCCGAGAGCTTTCCGATGAATGGCAACAAGCCATATATTTCCGACTAAATCCTGAAAAGTTACTCATAATTCTGCTGTGTTTAAGGAGTCGATTACTTGGGGCATTACTGTAAGTATTTAAAGATATTGTCAAGGAATCGTAATTGTGTTTTATTTTTAACAATTCGAAGGGTTAAGAATTGTAAGGGTGTTACCATTTGGCACAAGCCTTGAAATAGTGTGTCTGTCATTTGCAGAATGAGGTCCGCAGAGGGTGAATTTAGTGATGCTAGCGGGGTAGCATCACTAAATTCACCCTCTGGGGACCTCATTCTGCAAATGACAGACACACTATTTCAAGGCTTGTGTACAGGGTTTCTGCTTTTAGGGTCCCTTCACCCTCACCAAAATTTCCCCTCTGACATATTCACTTACCTGATCCACAGATTACACCTACATCACCTTTGTATATGCAACTAAATAAAACCAACAGGGAGTTATAAACAAAGATAATTTTATTTGCCCACTGCCGCTGATCACTAGTGAACCATATTGCGGGAATAGAATGCTTTTCAGGGCTACAAACATCAACAATTATTGCCTTATTCTGAAAGATGTCAAAGCAAACATCGCTAAAAGCCACATGGTTGATTCTGCCTAGTTTTGATTTATGTTTATGTGGTCAAGGTCCAGATGTTGGTCACTGAAGAATGATCAGGAATATTTCATGGATGTCATGGATGTAGTGAAGTCGGACATAGAAATAAATTGAAATTTTGTAGCAATTTCCTCTACCATTGTTGGTGGTGGTATGAAAAATTGTCAGTACATTTTGTTTTATTTTGATGTAAAGTTTACTCTGCCAAAACAATATCAATGTTTATATATGCCAAACAAGCCTTAAAATAGTGTGTCTATCATTTGCAGAATGAGGTCCCCAGAGGATGAATTTAGTGATGCTACCCCGCATAGCGGGCTAGCATAACCAAATTCACCCTCTGGGGACCTCATTCTGCTTACACCTCAGCAGAATGAGGTTCCCAGAGGGTGAATTTGGTGATGCTAGCCCAATATGCGGGGTAGCATCACTGAATCACCCTCTGGGTACCTCATTCTGCAAATGACAGACACACTATTTCAAGGCTTGCCTATACAATGACTAGTAAAGGAAACGCAGCTCACTCTATTTTTCATTGGGATATTATTTCATATTCTAATCTCAAGAACTTGTCTGGATATGAATGCATTTTTAGTGATCATTCAATGTTTTTGTGATTGGAATATAAATATCACTCACCATTCAAAGATAGCATCCCTCTTCCTATTGGATCTATATCTATATATATATAATATACATTTATTGCATTTCAGTGACAATTTTGCTGTACAAATGTTTTATCAGGTAATTATATATAGAAAATTAGATACCAGAGGGAGGCTTTTTATTTTAATTTTGTTCCCAAAGAAAAAGCTAGAAATTTATGGTTGTACATGTATATATCATTTTCTGGAGTAAAATTTCCAATTTTCTAAACAATCCATAGAATCTGCCATTAAAAATTATCTATTCCAGGCCAAAATTACAAAAACACAATTTTACAAAACCCTATTTCAAGACTAAATACCTTTTTTGTGAATAGACCCTGACGAAACTGAAGATTGGGTATATTATTTGTTTATAATGGTATAATAAAATGGTTTCTTTCCTATGCAGCTGAGCCTAATCTTTTCGATTCAAAATGACATTTGCACTGATGTAGTGTAATGCCCTAAATAATCGACTCCTTAACCCTTTACCCAACAAACCGGCCAAAACCGGCCAAATAAAGCTTCAACAGCCTAAAATATCTTCGGTCTGTCTCAATAGAACCATACAAATATGGATATCATTGGAACCGGCTCCTTGACTACATTGTGATAGTTACAGTTATGCCCTGTGCCAATGCATTCTCTTATATATGCGAGTCGACCATAGGTCGCCTCGCATATATAAGAGAATGCATTGGCCTAAAAAAAATCTTTTTTTAACACTTTTTACCATTTTTTCTTACATTCTTTAACAATTTTATAATTTTTAATGTGTTAAGCCAATGCATTCTCTTATATATGCGAGGCGACCTATGGTCGACTCGCATATATAAGAGAATGCATTGGCACAGGGCCGTTCTGTTGGGTAAAGGGTTAACCACAGCAGAATTATGGGTAACTTTTCAGGATTTTGTCAGAAATATGGTTTGCTGCCATTCACTGAGAGCTGTCTGATGAATGGCAACGAGCCATATTTCCGACTAAATCCTGAAAAGTTACCCATATTTCTGCTGTGGTTAAGGAGTCGATTATTTAGGGCATTACTGTAGTGTACTATCGTGATAGAGTTTTCCCTCTTGCAGCCTGGTATCAAAATAATAGGAACTGATACACTATCTTTATGACATTAATTATCACAATATGCATTTAATTGTGTAGATGTGTCTATCTAGCATGCAAACAAATTAATTTAGCACTAACTTGCTTTGATATTGTTGTTTATATGATGTTTCCAAATTTACTTCAATTTGTTATATACTTTCACATCTTAAGCGGGCCGCACATGAAGTGATATATGTTGCACGCAAGCCTTGAAATAGTGTGTCTGTCATTTGCAGAATGAAGTCCCCAGAGGGTGAATTTAGTGATGCTACCCCACATAGCGGGCTAGCATCACCAAATTCACCCTCTGGGGACCTCATTCTGCTTACATCTCAGCAGAATGAGGTCCCCAGAGGGAGAATTTGGTGATGCTACCCCGCTATGCGGGGTAGCATCACTAAACTCACCCTCCGGGGACCTCATTCTGCAAATGACAGACACACTATTTCAAGGTTTGGTTGCACGGTATTTGTCGTAGGCCCTTGTGATGTAAGATCGGTGTGTCCACACGGTCCAATTTTAGTCGTACAACTTCTGTTTTTATCACTTATGATAGAGCGATTACTACCACCACACATGATGCGATCAGATGATACAATCTAGTTGTTTATTATTTCATGAATGCAGTGGGTTATTATTATCGTGGTGTAGGCTATAGGTAGGTCTATTTATCACAGTTATTTAATAAAAATGTCCAATAACTATTAATATTTCAAGTGTCTGTAGTATACCTGATTCAAATTTTAATTCCCCTCACAAATTCACAATCATTGAATTAGAAATTATACACAGATGCCAATTTGCTGATGTCCACCTTGTTTTGTTTTTGTATTAATTGTAGTTGTATTGTATAGGTAAGGATATATGACTCCAATGCCTCAATCAATACATGCATTCTTCCGCCATCCAAAAATATCCCGCCACTCTGACTTTGCTAATCAACTTGAACTTAAAGGGTGCTGGATGCCATGTTGTTGTGAAATAAAACATGTGATTGTATTAATCATATTAATAGCTACTTTGCATAAATCGCATGACTCGATCATAGAAAATCCAAATTATTTTATACCGTGCATGGGCGATCGTGTGATTTTCAACAACACTCGCTACAATTCATATTAATAGCTACTTTGCATAAATCGAATGACTCAATTGTAGAAAATCCCAATTATTTTATACCGTGCAGGGCCAATCATGTGATTTTCAACAAGACGCGCTACGATTTGGCCCGTAACCGGCACCCAATATTTGCCATACGATATATATTGCATCGTGTCCGGCGCGCTTTAGGTTTTTTTTCGTTTTTTTTCAAAATTTATCATTTCATTTGTTATCATTTCAATCTGAAATACTCTTTATTACTTGTGTATTAATATAGCTCAGGAATTGTTGGAGCCATGGTATTTCCTATAAACAGGTCAGACATATTCTGCATTCAACTATTATAATTATATTTAACTATTATAGTTGAATTTTGCAGTGCTAAATCCATCATTTCCCTGTTTATGTGGAAACTATGGGATCATGCAACCCAGTGCACAGCCAAATTACACTCTTGTCAACATTTAATACAGCAAACTTTCAGTCCGACTCCCGATAAAATTTGTTTTGCAACTTTTTGCGCTGGCTTATTTTATTTAATAATGACACAAGCTTGCCTTTCTAACTGACTTTAACATGATCACCCAATCACTCATTCATAGCAAAATTCAGACCAATTGAATGTTAGTTGACTTCCTTATCATGACTAAAGTTGCACACAGATCAAGACATGTTATTTCGTCACATAAACAAACATGATACAGATTTTGTATGACACTGTTTTTAATATTTAAAAAAAAAAGATATAGGGTTATGCCTCTTGTATCAAATTCACAAAACAACGATACTCATATTCAACTATTACATGTATTGTTGAATATAACTATAATAGTTGAATTCAGGACGTGCCTGACATGGTAAAGGATCATGCTGATGGTTGTTTTTTTTTTTCACTGAAATGAATTTTTACAGTTTTATAGATTTGTATTATAAAGTTTATATTTTGTGCAAATGTTTTTGTATTTTCTGACCCCTTGGTAAGGAGGTTGAATTTAAAACCACACAGATATCAAAGTCCTAATTATCTAATATATATTATTTATACATTTTTTGGCGAATGTCTCTCTGTCCACTATAGAAATTATCATGGGACCATCTAGAGGACTCAAAGGGGTCGAAATTTTCGAGGAAGATAATGGTGGATGTTAAAAATTTCAAAAGTTACGCTATCAGAGTCGGGGTTGAAAAAGAGGAGGCAGCACTAAATTCAATCTCATTTTTTTGTCCCTGATGTACAGCAAGCTTATGTGGAGTCATTTCCATGTGGTTTAAAGATGGCAAAATTGTGCTGTTAGAGTCAGGGTTGGGGTAGGGGGCAACAAAAGAAATAAAAACGGGTTTGTCGCTGAGTTTCTTCAAATTTTTATACATATATATATATCAGATTTATGGAGGCACAGACTCAGTGTGAGTGTTAATTGCTTCGAATGTGCTTGCTTCAGTGAGTGAAAAAATTCTCATTTCTTATCAAAATGGCAATGTATCGATCGGAGTGGCAAATTGAGATGTCCCTCAACTCAGGTGAAATTGTCTATGTCGGCGTTGGAACCCACACCAACCTCGTCTAGCCCAGACTGTCATGATCTTATCCACGACTTAACCACCTTGGCTAAGGGGACATCCTTAAAAAAGGAAGCCCTTTCACAGAAGCATATCAAACTGAACATGGGTTCGATTATTGGCACACAATGGATCTACTATTATATTGGAACAGCACAATGCACCTCCTCTGAAATTGTATCTGTGACCATACGATTAATGGTGTTTTCCAAAGTGACAGCAGCTCTTGTGTTAAAGGATGGGGTTGGGAGGAGCACAAAAATTGACAAAAACATTTTGTGTATATTTCTCTATTATACAGGGAATCTAATGGTGTAATTCAAAGTTGCCAATGTAAAGTCACATCACTAGAGTCGGGGATGGGAGTATCGATAGGAGCACCAAAGCCAATATTGAAAAAAATTATTGAAGATTTCCTCCAAACTGGAGCTTCCTAAAATTTGCGAAAAAAAACCTTTACCAATGCATTGTCTTAATTATGTGAGTCTCCCATAGGGTGCTATGTATATATAAGAGAATACATTGGCGTAACAATATTTACATTGACCAATGTAAGCCAGTGCGTATTCTTATATATGTGAGGCTCCCAATGGAAGACTTGCATATGTAAGAGAACCCAATAGCCCAGGATCTTTAATGCTGCACCAGTCATCAAAGGGTTAAGAAATTTTAAATGTAGCGATAACTGGAAAGCATTTTTCCCTGTCAAGTAGTATATGTTTATTCATTGGCAATAGGTTAGGAAGTGAAAAGATTGTTATATACTAATCTAGCTAAATCAAGAAGAAAAATTATTTAAGAAATGAATGTACATGTAGTTTGGATGTGTTTTATTGAATGATATGGCGCCGTGACCATTAGGCACATTGTGTGATCCAAATGGCCACAGCATCGTATCCCTCAATAACACACACCCAAATCACATTCTTTCTTATATTTATAATTAGCTTTTTAATAATTTATTTCCATAAAATCCGCTGAATTATTATTCTACCTTTTCCTAAATCTGTCTGCAGTGCAGAGATTATACCATGCAGCATTGTAAGTTAGGCCAAAATTATATCTGCAAGTTATACATTTTATTGTGTGTTTTATTGGTATATAGCATGCATGTATACCCCCCCCCCCCCCCCAAGTTAGCTTAAAATTCTCAATATTTGGAAATTCCTTACCTGACACAACAGTAGTTGGAAATTTCACACCAACAATAGTGTTCTCGTAGTTTGATTGTCCAACAAATTATTAGTGGGGAATATGTTGTTTTTATAAAATAGTGATATATTTTCCTGCTTTTGGCCGAAATTGCCTGAAGTTAGAACTCCAGATGCTAGGATTTTTGCAGTTTTCAGGTTGAGATTTCAAAATTTTCTCATTGCGGGCGCTAGGCTCTTCCATGGGCAGTTTAAAACTGCTCACTATTATAATAGCCGGTGTCCGTCCGTGCGTCGAGCCGTCTGTGCATCCGCGGTTTCCGGATGATAACTTTAGTTAGAGTGAATTAAATTAAATTTGGTATGTGGGTTTACTAGCAGAAAAGACAGGTCAAGTTTGAATTCTGGTTCCGTCCGCCAATTTTCACCAGAGTTATGCCCCTTTTTTTACTTAGAAAACCCCTGAAAGTTGGTTTCCGGATGATAACTTTAGTAGAGTTAATCGGATTCAAACCAAATTTGGTATATTACTTTCTCCCAGAAAAACACAGGTCAAGTTCGAACTTGGGTTCTGCCCGACCATTTTTGGCAGAGTTATGCCCCTTTTTCGACATAGAAAATTCAGTTTTTCTTCTGTTTTTTGGTTTCCGGATGATAACTTGATTTTGGATTGTTTATATGCAAAACCCGTTTGTGGATTACTTATATCAAAATACAGCTCAAGTTCGAATTTTGGTTTAATCCGATAATTTTTGCGAGAGTTATGGCCCTTTTTTTCCGCCGACCCGACATATAAAACCCCAAAAGTGGGTGTCTGGATGATAACTTTAGTAGAGTTAATCAGATTTCAACTAAATTTGGTATGTGTCTTTCTCCCAGCAAAACACAGGTCAAGTTCGAATTCGGGTTCCGCCCGCCAATTTTCACCAGAGTTATGTCCCTTTTTGACTTAGAATTTTTGCCAATTTGAGGTTTCCAGATGATAACTTTAGTAAATGTGTACCGAATGAAATTAAATTTGGTATGTAGGTTTACTAGCACTAAAGACAGGTTTTTATGCGCAAACAACGGTCGTATCAAGCCGACACTTAGAGGCGGACATGAGGTCTACCGACCTTTTATTTTACTTAGAATCTTGTAACTTTCTGGTTTCCAGATGATAACTTCAGTTTGTGTGATCATATCTGAACCAAATTTGGTATGTGAGTTTATCAGCCCTATGTACAGGTCAAGTTCGAATATGGGTATGCTCCGCCCATTTTTGCGAGAGTTGTGGCCCTTTTTCGACTTGTTACTTTAAGAGTTTTTTTAAGATTTGGTTATTTGTATGCATGTTAGTAATGAGACAATGCACAAGTGTCTTATCCATATAGAATACTTCTACAAAGACTCCGCTCCAAATGAAGCCACCGGTTCGGGGGACACTGTGGCCGAGCGGCCTTTTATTTAAATATTGACACAATATTTAGATCCAATATGAATCTGCTTGTATGAGGATGTGTTGCAGCATCAGATGTATGCTATTTGTATATGTGTTTTCATTGTGGCCCATGTGGAATAATGGGTATAAGTCCACTATGGGCTTATTCCAGAATCAAATAAGTCCAATATGAACCAATGTCAATATTTAGGTCCAATATGAACCTATCTGCATGAGGATATATTGATGTAGCATAATATATATTATCTCTATAATAAAAGAATAGCCTTAGGATCTGTCTGTCCTGTGCAGCCCGTCCGACGCTGAATAATGGCGTACCCTTGGGGTACCCTGGCGGAAGTTATAATGGCGTTAGATTTTTAGCTCACCTGAGACGAAGTCTCTGGTGGATCTATAGTCATCACTCCTCATCCGTCCGTCGTACCGTCAGTCTGTCCATCCATCCGTCAACAATTCTTTAAACATCTTCGGAACCATACGACTGAATGGGTTCATATATGGTGTGGATGTTCCCTGGGTGACTCACATTCAGATTGGTTCAAATGAGGTCACTGGGTCAAATAGTTGCGAAAGCAGGGCCATTACTCTATTCCTCCATAATAATTCTTAGAATGACTTTCAAGAACTATTGAGCCGATTTAGCTTATATTTGGTATGGAGGGGTCCTTGGGTGACTGGGGTTCAGATTTGTTCAAATTGGGTAACTGGGTCAAATAGGGACAGAGCCAGGGACACAACTCATAAAAAAAAAAAATTCTTGCTTAATTTAACAAAAAAAACAAACAAACTAAAAAAAAAAAATTTGATTTGAAAATGTTTTTTTTTTTTAATTGAGATTAATTTCTTGCTCAATTTAATGTTTTTTTTTAAACTAAAAAAAATAATAACACCATTATAACATCCACCAGGGTGAAACCAAATTCGGTTTAAATTAGTCTAAAATCATGAACATGCAAACAGTATACTCAGAGCTCTATGAGATATGAGGAAGGAGCCTGTAATCACATAATGTTTACTTAACACCATATAGAAGTCACATTGATTATAAAGTAATAAATGAAATGGCAGTGTTAACAAAGTCTGATTGGAGTGACAGCTCCTTTGATTAATACCCTAAAATTATCTGCCTGTTAGAGAGTTTTGTATATAAATGACCTATGATAACAAACTCCCAAGGCCAAGTGTGAATGATGAATCTGACAGTAAGGCCAGTAAAACTAAATACCTGTTTTCTCACCTGAGATGAAGAATATGAGTCATATTTTGTGTGGATAGTCCCTAGGTGGCTGGGATTCAGTTCTGTTTAAATGGGGGTCACATGGTCAAAAAAGTGGCATAGCTAGGGACCTAACTCTTTCCATCCATAGTAATTCTTAAAACATCTTCTCAAGAATCATCGGGGCTATTTAGCTTACAATTGGTATGGAAGGTCCTTGGGTGACAGGGATACAGATGTGATAAAATGAGATCACCGGGTCAAATAAGGGCAGAGCCAGGGACATAACTTGTCCATCCATTGTAATTCTTAAAATTTCATCAGGCCTATTCAGCTTATATTCGGTATGGGTGACTAGGATTCAGATTTGATTCAGAATTGGATCATTGGGTCAAATAGGGTCGGAGCCAGGGACACAATTCTTTCCCCCAACAGTTATTCTTAAAACATCTACTCAAGAACCATTTGGCATATTTAGCATACATTTTGGTATAGAGAGTCCTTGGGTGAGTGGGATTCAGATTTGTTCACATGGGGTCACCAGATCAAATAGGGGTGCGACCAGGGACATAACACTTCCCCCAGATTTGTTAAAATGGGTTCGACCAATCGAGAAATAGCATTTGGTGTATATGGCCTTTGGAGAGTTGGGAGCAAAATTTGTTTGAATGGGGCCTCCATTAAAAAAGGGGGCATGTCAGGTTGGAACTTTGCAACAGTTAGGAAAGCTTAACCCTTTGAGTGCCAGGGGCCGATCTCATCGGCCCTAAACCAACATGTGCAAAGGAATTTTACGAACTCGGGACTGTGTTTGCTTCAGTTGGGAGGGAGCAGACTATGGACTATGTGGGGTCGGGGTGATCAGGATTAAATTTCAAGGTGGACACCCCACTGCTCAATGGAGACCCTCTAGGCTACGTCCCTATTTAGGACTACTTGTTTTTAAGTGAATTTGACCAGTACTAACTCTTATGGTCTTCCGAGTCTCAGTCTTTACAGTCTGGTGGGTGTCTCCACAATCATTGACTGTCTTGTTTAAAGGTACTCAATCCGATCAGACGCTCCTAAATTACTATTTCTTTGGCTTCGGGGGTAAACAATTTTTGATTCGAGTCGAGGAACCCACCCATCAAAGCTTAGAGTGATTAGATATCGATGTTTGAAGTTTGGAGGTCTGGGCCAAAACTTATTCAGATCCAAGTGCTCATACGGACAAATTGCGGTTGTAACTTAATGTAAGATGGATAACTCTAAAATCAAGTGGTTATTATTGTTAAGAGTTACCACTTTATTTTAGAGTTATCCATCTTACATTAAGTTACAACCGCAATTTGTCCGTTTGAGCACGTGGATCTGAATAAGTTTTGGCCCAGATCTCCAAACTTCAAACATCAATATCTAATCACTCTGAGCTTTGATGGGTGGGGTCCTCGACTCGAATCAAATATTTTTTACCCCCGAAGGCAAAGAAATAGTAATTTAGGGGCGTCTGATCGGATTGAGTACCTTTAAATTTTGATTTAAAACAAAATTTAATTTTAAAAAAAAGTTGTTTAGTTTTGTTAAAGGTACTCAATCCGATAAAACTCCTCTCAATTACTATTTCAATGGCTTCGGGGGTCAAAAATATTTGATTCGAGTCGAGGAAGTCACCCATCAAAGCTCAGATTTGTTAGATATCGATTTTAGAAATCTATTATTTTTCATTATCGGGAATTCTTTCTGGTCCAGAAGACAGTCAAAATTTCGTTATTATTACCACTTGATTATAGAGTTATCCATCCTTGTCTGTTTGAATAGAGTTTTGGCGTAAAATCTCGAGCAGGTTACCAAATTGACGGCAGTTATTAGTACTCATCTCGAGCAATTAACAAATTTCAAAAATCAATATCTAATAACTCTGAGCTTTGTTTGATGGGTTCCTGGACTCGAATCAAATATTTTTTACCCCCAAAGCCAAAGAAATAGTAATATAGGACTCCTCTGATCGGATTGTTGTTGTTGGAATCTGTTGAGATGGGGACCCTCTTTACGGATTGAGTACCTTTAATTTGAGCAATTTTTTTTTATTTTTTATTTGTTTAAACGATCAAAATGTGCGCGAAACACACAAAGGGGCCATTGTTCTTTGTGCATGCAGCCCCCCCCCCCCCCCCCCCCCCCCGGCTTATCTTAACAGACATATAAAAGTATGGTCAATTCATTTTGATCACTGTAAAATGATAACTTATGAAGAATAAAAAGAGATTATTGAAGGTCGCTTAAAGGTACATAATCCGAATTAACACTCCTAAATTACTATTTCTTTGGCTTCTGAGGTAAAAAAATATCTGATTCAAGTCGAGGAACCCAATCATCAAAACTCAAGAGTTATCAGATATCGATTTCTGAAAACTTATTTTTCACCACCTGGAATATTTGGCAGCCTAGAAAATATTTGACGTGCCATCCTCTCGATACATAAAAATGTTGATATATAACACGTTTTGGAAAAAGAATCTAGAGTTGACAGTGGGCCCGGTATCATTATTTTTTGGCAATTAATCGATTCTAATAACTAATGCGTTTTCTGAAGAAATATTGTTGGAATCTGATGATACAGGGACCATCGAATCGGATTGTGTACCTTTAAAGGTACTCAATCTGATCAGATGCTCCTAAATTACTATTTCTTTGGCTTTGGGGGTAAAAAATATTTGATTTGAGTCGAGGAAGCCACCCATCAAAGCTCAGAGTGATCAGATATCAATTTTTAAAGTTTGTTATTTCTCGAGATGTGTAATAATATGTGGCCCAGAAACACATGGTCGAACGGAGGGTCTCGGACAAAATTGCAGATGAAGATGGATAACTCTAAAATCAAGTGGTAATACAGTCAAATTTTGTTGAACAAAATGTTGATAAATAACAAGATTTGGGAATTTTTATACATAGTTGACAGTGGTCAGCATTATTTTGTTGCAATAAATCGATTCTGATAACTAAAGCGTATTTTAAAGAATTGGTGTTGTTGTTGTTGTTGTTGTTGTTGCTGTTGTTGAATCTTGATGGCATGGGGACCGTCTGATCGGACTGAGTACCTTTAAAGGTACTCAATCCAATAAAACTCCTCTCAATTACTATTTCAATGGCTTCGGGGGTCAAAAATATTTGATTCGAGTCGAGGAAGTCACCCATCAAAGCTCAGATTTGTTAGATATCGATTTTAGAAATCTATTATTTTTCATTATCGGGAATTCTTTCTGGTCCAGAAGACAGTCAAAATTTCGTTATTATTACCACTTGATTATAGAGTTATCCATCCTTGTCTGTTTGAATAGAGTTTTGGCGTAAAATCTCGAGCAGGTTACCAAATTGACGGCAGTTATTAGTACTCATCTCGAGCAATTAACAAATTTCAAAAATCAATATCTAATAACTCTGAGCTTTGTTTGATGGGTTCCTCGACTCGAATCAAATATTTTTTACCCCCAAAGCCAAAGAAATAGTAATATAGGACTCCTCTGATCGGATTGTTGTTGTTGGAATCTGTTGAGATGGGGACCCTCTTTACGGATTGAGTACCTTTAATTTGAGCAAATTTTTTTTTTTTTATTTGTTTAAACGATCAAAATGTGCGCGAAACACACAAAGGGGCCATTGTTCTTTGTGCATGCAGCCCCCCCCCCCCCCCCGGCTTATCTTAACAGACATATAAAAGTATGGTCAATTCATTTTGATCACTGTAAAATGATAACTTATGAAGAATAAAAAGAGATTATTGAAGGTCGCTTAAAGGTACATAATCCGAATTAACACTCCTAAATTACTATTTCTTTGGCTTCTGAGGTAAAAAAATATCTGATTCAAGTCGAGGAACCCAATCATCAAAACTCAAGAGTTATCAGATATCGATTTCTGAAAACTTATTTTTCACCACCTGGAATATTTGGCAGCCTAGAAAATATTTGACGTGCCATCCTCTCGATACATAAAAATGTTGATATATAACACGTTTTGGAAAAAGAATCTAGAGTTGACAGTGGGCCCGGTATCATTATTTTTTGGCAATTAATCGATTCTAATAACTAATGCGTTTTCTGAAGAAATATTGTTGGAATCTGATGATACAGGGACCATCGAATCGGATTGTGTACCTTTAAAGGTACTCAATCTGATCAGATGCTCCTAAATTACTATTTCTTTGGCTTTGGGGGTAAAAAATATTTGATTTGAGTCGAGGAAGCCACCCATCAAAGCTCAGAGTGATCAGATATCAATTTTTAAAGTTTGTTATTTCTCGAGATGTGTAATAATATGTGGCCCAGAAACACATGGTCGAACGGAGGGTCTCGGACAAAATTGCAGATGAAGATGGATAACTCTAAAATCAAGTGGTAATACAGTCAAATTTTGTTGAACAAAATGTTGATAAATAACAAGATTTGGGAATTTTTATACATAGTTGACAGTGGTCAGCATTATTTTGTTGCAATAAATTAATTCTGATAACTAAAGCGTATTTTGAAGAATTGGTGTTGTTGTTGTTGTTGTTGTTGACATGTTGTTGCTGTTGTTGAATCTTGATGGCATGGGGACCGTCTGATCGGACTGAGTACCTTTAAAGGTACTCAATCCGATAAAACTCCTCTCAATTACTATTTCAATGGCTTCGGGGGTCAAAAATATTTGATTCGAGTCGAGGAAGTCACCCATCAAAGCTCAGATTTGTTAGATATCGATTTTAGAAATCTATTATTTTTCATTATCGGGAATTCTTTCTGGTCCAGAAGACAGTCAAAATTTCGTTATTATTACCACTTGATTATAGAGTTATCCATCCTTGTTTGAATAGAGTTTTGACGTAAAATCTCGAGCAGGTTACCAAATTGACGGCAGTTATTAGTACTCATCTCGAGCAATTAACAAATTTCAAAAATCAATATCTAATAACTCTGAGCTTTGTTTGATGGGTTCCTCGACTCGAATCAAATATTTTTTACCCCCAAATCCAAAGAAATAGTAATATAGGACCCTCTGATCGGATTGTTGTTGTTGGAATCTGTTGAGATGGGGACCCTCTTTACGGAGTACCTTTAAGTTATGTTATTCCCATGTCTGTGTTTTGACGCTCATAAAAGAACCGACGTCGCTTACGCGCTTATGATTAAAGTCTTATTTTTCCAAATTTAATAGCTTATAAGTGACAACGCATGGGGTTCCGTTATAATCAGTTAGTTAAGTTCTGTAAATAATCGATGGATGTTACATGTGAAAGAATTAGAAATTAGAATAGCCATTTTTTTATATATATATTTTTGCTTTGTTTTCACGGACGTAAACGATAGTATTTCATTATCATGGCGGCCCCCATGAAAAAGATTTTTCTCCACATGACGATTTACAACAAATTCTGTAAACAGTTATGTCAGTTGACCGAAAAGAGAAAATTATTAGAAAGCATAACATTGATAACTATTTTATTATATCATATGTTTTATATATCTTACACAACGGGAACCTTAGAAATTAGACACCTGCATTCTCTCGAAATACGACCAAAAAAAGTTTTTATAAAAATAATTTTAAACGCATGGGGTTGCGTTATAAGCTAATGACGTAGTAGCTAGACTGCTTTCTATGCCCCAGTACACCTGGGCGCTGGTTACCTCGGTGATTTCTGGTGAATCTATATATATCAACGATGTAATCCCCAGAAAAGTTATGTCGGCACTTACTAGTCGCTACTTGCTGGAACGTTGCGTCTTAGCGTAGTGGAGGCTGAGTGCTAGGAACGAGTCCAGACCTTCCCCAGATTACAGATAGCCACCCGACGTTTGCGCGATGTTGGCCTGACAGCGGATTGGCCATCGTTTATGACATCGCTGACGATGTCGGCATATGATTGGCATTCAACGCCATGCTGACCACAGTCAGTTCAATGTCATTTGCCGACGTCGGCCCAACCGTCGGCAGCCGACTTTGGCAAATGTTCGGCAGCCGACGCCATACCGACCACAATCCGAACGAAGATATTGATCGGCCTACTTTCTGTTGGCGTGGTCATAAATTGCTATATGATGTCGGAAAATAGTCAGTATCCAAAAATTGCCGATCAACTTCATCTCATTCGCCGACGAAGCTGAAAAACATAGAACGGAAATTCAGGACTGAACAATGTACCCATAATAACTTTTTCGACTGGGCTTGAGCAAAATAGAGATATCCCAGTTAGCCACCCGACATCAGTCCGTACGTCCGTCGGTTAGGACATCAGCCGTCAACATGGGCAAATAGTCGATAGCTGACACTTTCCTACCAAGGTCTGTTTGTGGTCTTGATCATGCCATGAATATCTACTCAATAGCTACGCCATGGGCATAGCTGTGGAGTAGAGAATTGGAAGGTCCATACTCCAAACTTCCGATTATATTTCCAAGTTCATGCACACTGGTATATATATATATATATATATATATAATGAATGACAAACAACACTGTATCACCATACAGCACACCGAAATCTCCCACATGTATCTTAAACGATTCCTAGATCATTGCAATCTGGGCTAGATGAGGTTGGCACGGGTTTGAACCCCGACATAGGTGAACCTCGGGACCGATTTTTAAGCTTGATCTGAGTTGAGGGACATCTCAATGTGCCACTACGATCGGTACATGTACATGGTCATTTCGATAAGACAAGAATTTGTTCACACTCACTGAAGCAAGAACATTTGAAGCAATCATTAACACTCATACTGAGTCGGTGCTTCCATTTAATTCTCTGATACATACATGTTATATCTTGCTTTCTAAAATAAAATAAATTTGTCACCATCATCTGCATGCAGTACGTAAGACGACCGGCATTTCTCCCTTGAGACAACCGTTTACATCCATGTCCCACACACCAACATCTCCATTCACGGGTGTTATATGCTGTTATTACCATATCCAACGGTGCATGGTCCTGTTAAGATATAGAATGAAATACTAAACACACTTTCTTTGAAAGCACCCGATCGACTCCCAATGGCCAACATTTATCTATCATTTAAAAATATATCTGATGACATATAATACTGGCCGAGTTATCTTCTGGGACCGATGTGGTATTTCAACAGAAACAATTGTTTTGTGCCAATAAAAGTATTCGTGCAATTCAAAATAGCGCTTACTAAATGCTCCTCCTGTTTCATGATATATTAAATTTTAACATGCCTGAGACAGCCCTGGGAATTAAGGAAAATTTGCCTAGGCTATATTTTTGCCTAGGTGAAAGAAATCGGCCTAGGAAAAAACAGATTTTACCTAGGCAATTTTGCAACAATATTGCCATCTCAAATCAATATGATTCAATAATAACCTGAAAGCTTAGTTATTTTGCAGAACATTTCTAGGCCACTACTCATCATATATATACATTCCACAAATCATCTCCAAAACTAGTACCCTTATGGGTAGCTAGTTAATGGCCCAGTACCATGGAAACAATTTTAGGACAATATATGTAAAGAGTGATTTAAGGAAGTCATTTTGGCTAAAGAGGTTCTATTTCTGATAGACACAAATCAATTTTAGTAACCCAATGAACTTATATTGCCTAGGAAAACTGATTTTGCCTCTGCTTTTACCTAGGCATTGCCTATTGCCTAGGCTAATTCCCAGGGCTGCTGAGACTTTTTCAGAAATATCAATATAGCTGATTGAAACGTGGTCATTCTCACTATTAAGGTACATGTTGTTGTTTTTGCATATAATTTATTCGGAAATAGGTTGAATCAACACCAGGCTTACGCGATTACAATATGGTGATTATATAATAATTGGACCAGCATGCAGTCAGTCCGGCATGCAGTCCATCGGTAACCGACGATTTTACCGACCAATGTATGAAAACAACGGCAGTCACTTCAAAAACTACTATAAAAATCATGGAATGTGCAATAAACCTTCAAGGGTGGAATTTTTGTAGCAAAGTTTAATATAGCTTATGAAGGCATCAATATGGTATGTAATATATAAATAATCCTCGATTTATTTATCACTGGTCGGTATCCCGTCGGCACCTGACCATATGTCGACCTCCAGTTTTGACGAAATCTAGTTAACGTCAGGTGCTGACCTGTTGCCGACCATCGCTATCACACAACGACGTCGGACCGACGTTGCCTCGATGGACATACCGATGGTTGGGCCGACATCGGCAGCCCGACTTCAGGCCGACGTCGTTTTGCTGTCTGGGTCACCTCCTGTTATCTTCAAATGGTCACCATGCCCCCTCCCCTTCTCTAAAATTTTGGGGGTCTATTTAAATAAATGGCCCAATCTATTCGAGGACCACGTGCTAAAAACGGACAAATTGCGGTTGTAAGATGGATAACTCTAAAATCAAGTGGTTATTATTGTTTATAGTAACTACTTGGTTTTAGAGTTATTCATCTTGCAACCGCAATTTGTCCATTTTTAGAACGTGGTCCTCGAAAAGATTGGGCCACAAACAATAGAAACAGCACATTTCAAACATCGATATCTAATCACTCTGAGCTTTGATGGGTGGGTTCCTCGACTCGAATCAAATATTTTTTACCCCCGAAGCCAAAGAAATAGTAATTTAGGAGCGTCTGATCGGATTGAGTACCTTTAATTTAACCAAAAGGGGTAAATTAGTACTATAAGCAGTGCAAACAGTTAACACATTGAGTGCCGGAACCCTATAGTGTAACATGCCAGGGTGCCAACTTTATATCAAGTATTAAATAGGAAGATAGCACCATATAACCACCCTCAAACCACAAATCTGGGCATGTATCAGCTTGGATCACATAAAAACATGGCACAAACGCACTACAAGATAACTCGTAATAAGCACAGAGCAATGCCATTTGGCTGAGTGCGGACTACGAGTTATCTCGTATCCACACTTTGCCAAGTTTTTTGTCATGTGTACTTCATCAGGTGATCATGTTCGATATTGTAAATAATATGTGATCATGCTTTTTATACCCCCCCCCCCCCCGCAATGAGTTGTGGGGGGGGGGGGTATACTGGAATCAGCTCGTCCGTCCGTCGCACTGCCCGTCGTACCGTGGACACAAATTTGTCCGGAGTTTTTCTCAGTCGTCTTTCGATCAATTTCCATTGAAGCTTGGCACAGACATCAACCACCATGGGAACCTGTACACCTGCGATTATGACGTCTGTCGGACTTTTTTTGGAGGAGTTATTCCCCCTTTTTTGACTTAGAAAATTTTCACAACATGTATAATTTTGTCCGAGTTTTTATTCCTATATTTTTAGGTAATTTTTTTTTAAACTTGGCACAGATATTTAGTACCATGGGAACCTGTGCACCTGCGATTATGACATCTGTCGGACATTTTTTGGTGGAGTTATCTCCCTTTTTCGACTTAGAAATTTTGTTGCAACATGCATAATTTTGCCCGAGCTTTTATTTCTACATTTTTAGGTCAATGTTTTTTAATCTTGGCACTGATATTTAGTACCATGGGAACCTGTGCACCTGCGATTATGATGTCTGTCCGACTTTTTTTGTGGAATTATGATTAGGGTTGGGGGTTCAGGGTTTATAGGGATACCTGTTGACATAATTTCAGTGCCCAATATATGGTAATGGCTACTTTACTCAAATAACATTTTGAATACGGGGGGTATTACTTAGTCCCATCTGGGACAAGCCCATCTCTAGTTTGTTTTGCCGCAAGATACAACTCATCCCCAAAAGCTTTCATTATTCAGCACATCAAACTCGTAACATTCACCTGCTTTACACGCCTGTGTGATTTGGTCTATTGCCTATTTGAGTACTGATCAAGTTGACACAATCAAAATTGTTTAAATT
Organism: Siphonodentalium dalli; assembly: GCA_032622095.1. Classification (NCBI taxonomy): domain Eukaryota; kingdom Metazoa; phylum Mollusca; class Scaphopoda; order Gadilida; family Siphonodentaliidae; genus Siphonodentalium; species Siphonodentalium dalli. The sequence goes on from CP136065.1 coordinate 79,536,406, forward strand.
TCAGGACCAAAGAAAAGTTGGACCTGTTGGCTTGATATTCAAACTGTACAAATTAAGCATAACTGTATGGTGACTATTAGGATCTCAAGACAACAATTTATATATATTAATCAGATTATTTTGATTGTAGGAACATGACAAAATTTAACAAATTCTCGGATTCCGGTTAACTCTGAATATTTATTGCTCAACTTAACGAAGTCCAAGTTTGAGCTTTTGCCATCGGTTGATCATCTGTGTGTCTGTTCAATAAATATTTGAGCCTCAGGGAGGAGCCTAAGACAAAAAGAATGTTTAACATGATCGACCACATGTCAAACTACCACCTCATGCTCGTTATTCCATACAATTTAGGAGTTAAGTGGTAAGGTATGGATAAACATCACCAACTTCAACTGCGGAACTTAAATCTGATCCTAAGTCTCCCATAGCAGTTGAGGCCTAAGCCTCAGTTTAGGCCTCAACTGAGGGTGAATTTGGTGATGCTAGCCCACTATTTCAAGGCTTAATCTTGGTTTATCTATACATGTAGGTATCCAACCACACATATGTTCAGGATCGGTGAGATACTTCGGACAGCCAGCTGCCAAAACTCATCCTCACTTGCTAAAAACTGGAGAGGTCACACCAAGGGTCACAAAGGAAGAATTCAGATGCAGGAGAGAATCATTGTTCTCGATAGCCCTGAACGCTGTGCAAGGAATGAAACTTCCAAGAGATCACATGTTTATTTTTCCGTCAGCATCAAAAACTTTCATGTCAGCTGATATTCCATATCCGTTCAGACAAAACACAGATTTTCTATATCTCTGTGGGTTTCTGGAACCAGATAGCGTTCTTGTGATTCTAGGTTCAGGAGAAAAGTCTAAAGTTCATAGCTCACTCTTTGTGCCCAAAAAAGATAAACAAAAGGAACTATGGGATGGACCTCGCTCTGGAATTGATGGCGCGGTTGAGCTGACTGGAGTTGATGCAGCATATAATAGTGACGATTTAGAGAATTATCTTTTTGATTTGTGTAAATCTGATCAAAGGTTTGTGACATGGTATAACAAATATCAACCTATTCATACAGATTTCCACAGTAGTGTGTTGTCAGAGTTAATCAAACAGTCAAATATTAACTGGATGCAGTCACCAGACAGCTTGCTTCATAAAATGCGTGTGATTAAATCGTCTGCCGAAACATACCTAATGGAGAAGAGTGTGGATATCGCTTCGCAAGCATTTGTGGAGGTCATGAAGTTTTCAAGACCACAGGTAATATTTTAACCCTTGCTTTCAGGGATGTGGCTTGAGTGGGTGGGGGTGTCCACCTTGATATTTCCAACTGCACTCCCCCTCCCTTTAAACCAGACCAAACTCCCAGATTCACACTCAAAATTCCATTTGCACTCCCTCCCCTGTTGGGTTGGTACTTTCCAGCAGGTGCCTCAAGCTTCCAAACTGTTGGAAATTTTCAACCTGACATTCACCCTCTGGTTGGAAAATTTACTACTGATGGCCATTTCAGATCCAAATTTTGATCATATTCCACCAGTACAAAACCTTTTTTAAGTTTTGACAAGGAACCTTATAAAGTTCGAATAAATAACGCATTTTTAGCTCAACTTTGCTTTGTAAAGTTTGAGCTATTGCCATGGCTTGGTATCCGTCGTCCGTGTGTGCGTATGTGTGTCTGTGTGTGATGCGTCAACAATTTCCTTTAGCACGGGCTACAGTTCGTACCTTTGGTCCGATTATTATGAAATTTGTCATGGATGTTGACATTGTCATGTAGATAGGAACGAGTCATTTTGGGGTCATTCGGAAAAAAAACATGGCCACCAGCGGCCATCTTTGATTTAAAAATTCAATCCATTAGCACGGGCTACAGGCTGTACTGTTCATCTTATTGTCATGAAATTTGTCATGGATGTTAATATTGATATGTAGATGGGAACGAGTAATTTTGGGGTCATTCGGCCAAAAAACATGGCCGCCGGCAGCTATCTTAGATTTTACTCTTTGCATGACCAAATCCTTTGACACGGGCTACAGGTCGTACCTTTGGTCAGATCATCATAAAATGTGTCATGGATGTTAACAATGACATGTAGATGGGAACGAGTCATTTTTGGGTCATTCGGGCAAAAGACATGGCCGCCAGCAGCCATCTTGGATTTTACTCTTTGTATGACTAAATCCTTTAGCACGGGCTACAGGTCGTACCTTTATTCTGATCATCATGAAATTTGAAATGGCTGTTGAAATTGGAATGTAGATGGGAACGAGTCATTTTGGGGTCATTTGGAAAAAAAACATGGCCGCCAGCTGCCATCTTTGATTTCAAAATTTAATCCATTAGCACGGGCCACAGGTCGTACTGTTAGTCTGATCATCATGAAATTTGTCATGGATGTTAATAATGACATGTATGTGGGAACGAGTAATTTTGGGGTCATTCGGCCAAAAAACATGGTCGCCAGCAGCCATCTTGGATTTTACTCTATGTATGACTAAATCTTTTAGCACGGGCTACAGGTCCTACTTTTTGTCTGATCATCATAAAATTTGTCATGGATGTTAATATTGACATGTAGATCGGAACGAATAATTTTTGGGTCATTAGGCCAAAAAACATGGCCGCCAGCAGCCATCTTGGATTTTACTCTTTGTATGACTAAATCCTTTAGCACGGGCTACAGGTCGTACCTTTAGTCTGATCATCATAAAATTTGTCATGGCTGTTGAAATTGGAATGTAGATGGGAACGAGTTATTTTGGGGTCATTCGGACAAAAAACATGGCTGCCAGCGGCCATCTTGGATTTCAAAATTTAATCCATTAGCACGGGCCACAGGTCGTACTGTTCGTCTGATCATCATGAATTTTGTCATGGATGATAATATTGACATGTAGATGGGAACGAGTAATTTTGGGGTCATTCGGCCAAAAAACATGGCCACCAGCAGCCATCTTGGATTTTACTCTTTGTATGACTAAATTCTATAGCATGGGCTACAGTCTGATCATCATAAAATTTGTCATGGATGTTAACGATGACATGTAGATGGGAACGACTCATTTTGGGGTCATTCAGCTGAAAACATGGCCGCCAGCAGCCATCTTGGATTTTAATTTTCTCTTCATGTCTTTTAACTAGTATTAGACATTCAACTTTCCACATTCCTAATCGCTCCATTGACTGTAATACATTAAATTATTCCCTTTCCAAGTTGAGCTACAGTGTCATTGACACTTTCATTTCCTTAATAATGTACTTTACATTACAGAGTAGAGATTCATGGCATGATCTAGTAGAAAAATATGCTACTGTTTGTCTAAAATAAACAAATTCCGAACTAATTACTGGTTGGAAAATATGTGGTGTAAACTTTCCAACTAAAATTGTGTCTGGCATTAAATTTCCAACTGTTGAACATTTTTACCAAAGTTGGGGGGGGTGGCGTTTAGACACCCCCAAACCCCTACCACCCAGTCACCATGTCCCTGCTTTCTTTACTAAATACTCATTGACGTGAAGTTATCCCTCAGGAAATGTTCAGATAGTAAGTTCAGTTCAGTGCCTTTTTGAGATCAGTATATCGACTGACTACAAATAAACCATATTTGTATTATGGCCTTGCCAGCCATCCATCCACCTGTCTTTTGAACGAGCAGTTCGAGACGTTTATAACATCGAAAAAATAATGCTATAAAAATTTCTTATGCTTATAATTATACATCAGCCCTTTCTATACTAAATACTCATTTCCCTTAGGAAATGTTCAGATAATAAGTTCAACAAACAACCATATGTTGTTGGTTGAACTTTTTATCTGAACATTTCCCACCGATGAATATGAATCATTCTGCTCTTGTGTTATTTGTTTTTCTGTCTGTTGTCAGCTTTCATTACTTGAACACCCCTCAAATGAATACTATACTGTTCCAATGTATACTTTTATAATTGAATGGGAGAATCCATTTAGTATAGAAAGGGTTAATAATATAATTCAGAGTAGGTGAAGGACCCAGCTTGAGATTTCACGATAAACACGAATTGACTACCTGACGAGTAATTTTATGATCGTAAATGGCGCGATTCACACAAAGCGAAACTGGTTGAATTGGATTTCTACAGCCAGAGTAGAGATTCATGGCATAATCTATATTCTCTTTGCAGATGAATGAGTCACATCTTTATGCTAAGATGGATTTTGAGTGTCGGATCCGAAACGCACAGTACCTCGCTTACCCACCTGTAGTGGCTGGTAGGTTTAATTATGAAGATCTAACCTTTACTGTTAAGTAGCTTTCAGATGACTGCATTGCGTAACTACAGTAACACTCTAAATAATCGACTCCTTAACCACAGCAGAATTATGGGTAACTTTTCAGGATTTAGTAGGAAATATGGCTTGTTGCCATTCATCGGAAAGCTCTCAGTGAGAGCTTTCCGATGAATGGCAACAAGCCACATTTGCGACCAAAATCCTGCAAAGTTACCCATAATTATGCTGTGGTTAAGGAGTTGATTACTTAGGGCATTACTGTATACATGCCAAAGTTTTGCAGCCCAGAGAGACTTGACTCCCATTTTATATTCCCACTCATGAAGTTAAGGTGAGTATATGGATATCATCATCATATGCTTTTCCAGACAGGTGTCCTTATTCATATCTACTATTTTATAGCCCGGAATCTATTTAAAACTTGACAGGAAGATATACAGTATCTGTAAAACTTCAGTCTTGAATCTCTTGATATGACCTAGTCGCCCACTCAATTCAAAGAAGTCTCCATTTGGGGCACTTCTGTCTGCTACATGTTCTATTAATCAGTGGCACCAGATCTTTAGAACTTCCAGTCTTTATGAGCTGACATTTCTGTCCTCAATGCCGTCTTAACACTTTCATGACGGGAGCTGCGCTTGTGCATCATTAAAGATCCTGTGCCTCACATATTAAATAGAATGCATCTGGCTTACAAGGTCAAGGTAAATATTGTTAGGCCAATGTGTTTTCTTATATATACGAGGCTCCCTATGGGAGATTCATATATAAGAGCATGCATTGGCACAGGGTCTTCGCAAAATTTCAGGAATTTCCAGTCATGGAAGGGTTAAAATTGTCACAGTTCTTTATAAGGCCTCAAAATATGGTTCTGGACATTTTCAGAATGAGGTCCCCGGGCTAGCATCAATATATTCACCCTCTGAGGACCTCATTCTGCATGACCTCATCTGCTATGAGAGACCTGGACTCAGATTTAAGTTCCCAGATGGTGAAGATGGTGATGTGCACCCATTGGGCACCTCGGTTATACATTGTGTCGTCTGCTATTTTGGGGATATAGAGAAACTAAACTAAAAAAAAATTAAGAAACTAAAAACTTTACATTGATAATAAAGATACTTTCATGGGAGATGAGGCCTAAATAAATTTAAAAAAATGTTGAAATGTTCTAAGTCGCAAGGGTTAATAATTCCGTAAAGAATAAATTTTTCCGTCATCTATATACATGTTGCACATCTCCAATATGTGGGTAACAATACTCTGAAATTTCAAATATCTATGATCAAAACTGTAGGAGTTGATTACACCATGGAGGTACCCTCATACAGAAAATTATAAAAAATGTTTTTCAAAGTCGAAAGGCCCATAACTCTGGGAAAATTCATTGTATCAAACTCAAATTCGAACTTGACCGGTATTTTGATATGAACGACCCACAGAAAAACAGAATTTCCTTGAGTTATCATGCATTTTGTGAGCACGGAAGGATGGGACGCACGGTACGGTACGGACGCATGGACAAACAGGATGCACGGACGGACGGACGCGGCTGATTACAATAGTCCCCCAAAAATAATTTTTTCGGGGGACAATTAGGTCATCATGTTTGATAACGTAACTAAATTCATGCTCTGGGGATCTCATTTATGTCCAGCACCATATTTTGAGGCCTTATTTTTATTGATGCGATGTGTTTGTTACTGTATATATTCCCACATCCCACAGGAGGTAAACGAGCCAATATCATCCACTACATTAACAATAATCAGATAGTCAATGATGGAGAGTTAGTACTGATGGATGCCGGGTGTGAGTACCATGGTTATACCAGTGACATCACCAGGACGTGGCCTGTCTCCGGTAAGTTGATTAAAAAAGTATCAAGGCCTTCACACTGGGCATAAATGAAAAGTCAGGAATATTTGGAAAACAACTATCAACATTGCCGAATAAGGTCCCAAGAGGGTGAATTTGGTGTTGCTAGCCCGCTGTGCAGGATAGCACAGCTGGCTAGCATCACTAAATTCAACCTCTGGGGACCTTATTCGGCAAATGTCAGATACACTATTTACAGGCTTGGTGTCAAAACCATTGTTAAATAATTATTTTTCTATTTACAGAATCACCTCTTGATCAGAGCTATCAAATTTGAACGATTTTCGATTAAAAACATGGCCGTCAGCAGCCATCTTGTATTTTACTGTTTGTATGACTAAATCCTTTTACACAACCTACACACCACATCCCTCATCCGAGCCATCTTGGATTTCACATTCGAATCTATCCACATTTAGTGGAGAAATGTTAGAAATTAAATTAATTTAATTTACACCAGTACAATCCATTTACTGAAACTGTTTGACTTTCATTCTTTATCAATCTATTGACTGTTCAGCATAGAATTATTAATGCCTCCGCAAGTTGAGCAACAGTGTCATTGACACTTTCATAGTTTTGTTCAGTGGGAAGGGCATCGAATGAAATCTTACCCATTTTCAAACATCTCCTATAGATAAAAACATTTAAAAGTTTTATTAGTCTAGTGGTCTGACTAATTCAAGATAACAATATTTAGTATTGAACTTTCAACTAATCTGAATTGTGAAGCTTTCTTGATTGAATTTGTCAATGACCCAATGGAATTCAGAATAAAAAAAATTAAACATATATTTTTAAAACAACACATATTTTGGATTGGTAGCTGGTTCCAGTTCTTGTATTGAGGGTATCTAGTTTAATAAAATGCCGCCACGTGTCTGCTTTGTTGAATAGATGGCAGTACTGCTTTGATTGTCTCGTATTCACTCGGTGATTTGTAATCACTCAGTGACTATTCATCAGTGTCAGTCGCGAACTTGTTTGCACTGTAAAATGCCCCAAAGTGAATAGAAAGGGCGACGGAGGATCCCATTCACCTGGTCATACATAAGAAGCGCCCAAATGTTATATAAACACTGGGCTGAATAATGTTAACTCTCTTTAGGCGCTTTTGTTTTTGTTGTTTGTTTTGTGTTTTTATGTTTACCCATACCATGTATGGTAAACATAGTGTCGTTGTCCGGATTGACCACTCGTCGTTCGTCCGTCCGTCCGTCCGTCCGGGCGTCTGTCCGTCCGTAGACACTTCACGTGTAATGCGATAACTCAAACATTTTCTATCCAATCAGAAGCAAATTTTATATGCAAATTTTATATGGGTATATCAGCCCAAAATACAGATCGAGTTCGAATTTGGGTTTGATCCGAGTTTTTGTTACAGAGTTATGGCCCTTTTTCGACTTAGAATTCACACATTCTGCCATAACTCAAACATATGTGAGTTTCACAGCCCAAAATACAGATCTAGTTCGAATATGGGTTTGATCCGATTTATTTTAAAGGAGTTATGACCATTTTTCAACAACAAAAAAAATTGAAAAAAAAAATCGATTTAAAAATAAAATTATTTTTAACTTTTATAATAATAATAAAAAAAATGTCATTGACATTGTCATTTGTTTTCATTTAGATATTGATGATTATGATACAAGTTGATAAAAAGATTTCCAATGTGTCCCTTTAATTTTTTAATTAATTCACCAATTGCATTTGGACTACTTAGCTATTGATAAAGCTATATTATTTTCTGATGTCTCTTATGCCAATGTGCAAATAATCTGATAAAGAAGGCTATGGTATCTAATTTAAAATAAGATTCAACAATAAACATCACATGATATTAACAGTAGACTTGGACATCTGTGCTGCAGAGTTATATCTTCAGATGGTCTGATATCATTATAATTGTTATTGGTTTAATAGAGGTCAGTGTTCAACATAAACAATTCCTGTGATTTTTTTACCGCTGTGCTATATAATTGATATTAATGGGTCAGTGGTGAGGTTGCTTATCTGTATACTAGGACACATTATTATTGTAAACTTAAATTGGACTATCTTAACCCAAGTATTCCATGTCCAGGTCACACCTACACATTTAACCCACAGACTTGCTGGCTGTGGTGGTTTAGCATTACAGATCCTGTACCAGTGCATTCTCTTATATAAATGCCAGTGACCCATAAATTCCAATAATTTGTGTTATGTACATTTGTCTATAATAGTACATAACAGTATACTCTATAATTCAACACCAAAACTCTCATTTATCCAATCATATTAAATTTTTATCGCCAAGGGATGGGTTAACATCTGCCGATCGTGATCGGCCTCTCGTTTTGTTTTGTTTTACTTTCAATATAAATATCCCGAGTATCTGTCATCTCCACATACGCCAAGATGCCTAGTAGATGTAGTGTGTTCGGTAGCGATCCGTTATTAAGTACCTCCAAAAAGACAACACAGTGCGTAATTTAGAATGCTCTTTATTGTCTACCGCTTTTGGGAGACGGAAGCATGGACGCTCTTTCTATTTAAATGTCACAATATCACATACAAAATCACCCATGACATATCGAAATAGAGCACGTTCATAATTGAGAACGATCTTTATTGTCTATACCGCGACGAAAACATAGACGCTCTTTATTAGAGGCAATCTTTGGATTTTTTCTAAGCTAACAATTAAATAAAAATCCTCTCTAGAAAGTCAATATCTGCCATCAAAACGTAAAATAAAATGAAAAAAAAAACCGAACAACAAACACAAACCGAAAAACAATGCCAGGCTAGCCTTCAATTAAAAAAATGTTGTTATGCCAAACTGCAGCCTAATTAATAATCATTGTAATTTCGACAGTCTGTTGTGTATTCACTGGGGGAGAACTGCGACGTGAGGTTCGGTTGCATTCCGATAAACGCGACGGTGGGTATTCGGCGCGCGACGATTCGTTTCCGGCGTTGCGATTTTAACAAGTTTTTCAGCGCCATTTTTTAGATGTATTGAAGGAGAGAAAGCATACAGAGAGCCTTATCTACATACATTGGAGGTATGATTAACCATTTGGAAGTCCCTCATAGTCACAGTTTTGCCCATATGCTAATAATTAGGTCTGAGAACAAGAAAGGATTTCTCCATTGACTTACCATTGAAAATTAAACTTGCATTTAAAGGGACAAAAGTTGTACCAAAGACAATAAGTTTGAACACTCAGGGAAAATTGGCATACTGTAAGTGGATATGGACAAAAATTGAGCTAATCCATCGTATAATTTGCCCAGAATGGCGGGTTGAAAAATGCGACGGTTCTATTTCCGATAACAGTTTCAAAGCGTGTTCTGTTTCGATAAGTTACGAGACGGCTCGTTGTCGATATTTACTCAGAAATTGTCCGCTTTTACAGATTTTAACGACGATGCAATGCTTGCTATGGATATAACGTATCAAATCAACACAAGAGAAGAATGCCAACCCAATATATATTATTTTACGATTGTCTAAACAGCCCATGCAAACTATTTTCACAATAACTTGCTCGTTCGTACAATTGTGTTTGTATTGTTATGTAGGCAATATTTGCCATTTAGAACACTTGTCGTAAGGTAAGTAAAACTAGTATAGCTAATTAGGTATATAGCCTGTGTATAGACATATATAGGTAATTGGTAATTATTTTTACATCCAGGAAGCGGTTCAACTCGTACCATGACCAACTCATACCCTGTTATAAAATGCCAGTTATTTTTAACTAAATGGAGTGATTTAAAAAAAAATTTAAAATGAGATATGTCTTGGTCTGGGTGTATGATCATAGTTTGATCATTATTTATTTGAGATACCCCCATTTTGTCCGCATGAATCGTTGAAAAACAGCAGGGTACGAGTTGGTCTAATTACTGGTTGACTGTAAGTCTGTAACCCACCATACATGTACACTTAAATATACACATTGAGTTGGCAAGTATGTGCAGTTCCACAATTATCTGAGAATTTCACTTTGAGCTAACTGGTTCCCGATAGGTAATTTGGGTTATTATCTACTTTTAGGTGGTGGGACCCAATTTCCAGGAAACACGATTTACCGTTGCACCCTGGTCCGACGTACATGTCATTCGTATATAATACAAGCTATTTTATAACATATTTGTTTTCTTTCAGCGACATACTATGCCGGATTGGAGGGAAGTACCCTTTCATTTGAGGATAGTCAGATTCTTATGGATCTCTCATGTCATTTGGTGCAGACGTCGGAACCGGAAGTGATGGCCGATGATGCAGACGCAGATATGTCTGTGGTTGCTGACATCACAAGTGATGATCCATTCCAACCCACTTCTTCGAGTACCCCACACAAAGTTGCCGAACATCGCAAAAAATATGAATATGAATGCAGAATTTGCGACTACAAATCTAATACCAAGGGCAACTAACTATAAGCGACACCTTCGTCGGCATGATTCAGATAAAGCCCACGATTGCAGTGTATGTGGTAAGGGTTTCAGTGAAGTGTATGAGTTAAAGCGACACAGGCGCACCAAACGCGGCAGATCACAGCATCTACTCTGTCACATATGCTGCAACGAGTATCAAACTAAAACTGGTCTTAGATTGCATATGGGGATTAAACATGCAGAAGTTGATAGTATTAATCCACTGTCGTGCGACGACCGTTGTAAGCAATTTTACAACAAAAATGATTTGAAAGGTTTCTAGCGACCACGCCAAAATGTACAGCTCGATATCGTGTTCGCCCAATCTCAGAATCACCCGCGCATTCAGACAGAATTGAAACCTCTGCATCAGGATGATTCTGCTTGATGTGGAGAAACACCTCGTGGATGCTTGGCTTCGCATCCTTGCAGTGATAACATCTGAACTTCTGAAATAAAAAGAGGAAATTGTGCTTAATAATTATTTTTGATGATATTTGGGCAACCATGTCCCGTAGCGTGGGTTTGGGCAATATAGTGTTGTGTATATACCCATTTACAACAGTGGATTGACATGCAATGTGTACAAATAAACTATATTTCTCAATCAGTATGATCATTTATTATCTAATCGACAAGAACTCCCTTTACTTTACACGTAAATCTCATTTATGACATAAAAATGAAAAATGAGTTTTCAAAGAACGAACCGTCGCCTCTCCAAATCAAGTAACTACGAACCGTCGCGTTCGATAAATTAGAACCGTCGCCTACCCCTGCTTGTTATATGAGCGCGTTCTCAGCTGTAACAAATCGGATATAGGAATAGCCCGTAATCAAGGTAATCGTCGATAACCAAAGTTTCTAAAATCGTTATGTATGATAGAAAACATTGCATTAATTCGCCCAGAACAAAGCTTTTCAAGCAGTCATGCTGAAATATCTCGGAGATCTGGCGGTGATAAGCTGATTTTATTGAGTGAAATATGGGTAAGAACTCCTATATTAAACCTGCGTTGATACTTATGGCATACAATCAAATCATAATTGTATTCATGACAACCCAAAGGTATGTTTTATATTGAAAAACTTACCATTTTGAGATGTTGTTTTCCTTTTCACCGCTCAAATCACAACGCAACCGTCGCTTTATCAATTGTCCACCGTCGCATTTATCGGAATGCAACCGATCCTCACGTCGCAGTTCTCCCCCCCGTGGTATTCGAGTGAATTATTTTGTTTACACACTTATTGATCTTGACTGGAAGGATTTTAGCAAGCTGTTCACAGTCGTGCACTTCTCCACACAAAATGTTTCGAGTGAAGAAACAGACAGGAACATTATTATGACGAATATAAGCCATCATGATACATGTACTAGTATAATAACCACCACCTTTTTAATCACACCCATTTGTGTTTAATTGTACTCATATAGCGCACAACGGGATGACACTGGTGTGTAAACTAGCTTCCGAAATTGGTACCATACAACGAAGAAGAAGCTATATGGCCTAACTTGTATTCTTTCAGAAACAGTTAAATTATTTTCGCACGAAATTCCGCTCGCTCGTTGCATTTCTGCATAAATTGATCTCATTTCACACAACTTTTATCGCCTCAAAGTGCATTTTAGCCATCATTATTCGTTATATAATCCAACATTCTAGCAAATCCAGTTCATAATTCAGCACATTCAAACAGTTTTATTCTGTGATCGCTATTTATCGTAATTAACTGCGACTGCAATATTTTATATGTAATTTATCAACTTGTTACTCGATTGGCGGAATTATTTCAAGCTCCATCCACCACTGTCACCGGTAAGCGTCGATGCAGATGATCGGTCATGTGACCGCGTTGTGGTCATGTGATCGCACTCACGTGATTTACACTTCGGATATTTCCGCGATATTTTAATATCATAATAATAAAAATACTATCTGCTCGATTTTGAATTTTCTTGGGGAAATGGGTCTGTTAGACATATATTATTAGTATTATGACAATAAAAAAAAAAAAATTGACAGACTAATTCCTTTAAAGTTAAACAAATTTTAAAAACTAACACCATTATAGCTCTGCTAAGGGTACCCCGAGTCACCACACCAAATTTGTTTAAATCGGTCCAAAATCTTGTGTTATGTACTGGTAAATTTGTTTGGAGCGACATTAAATCCAATTCATCAATTCCATCCCATGCCTTTGGACTACTTAGCTATTGATAAGGCTATATTATTTTCTGATGTCTCTTATGCCAATGTGCAGATAATCTGATAAAGAAAGCTATGGTATCTAATTTAAAATAAAGATTCAACAATACACATCACATGATATTAACAGTAGTCTTGAACATCTTTGCCGCCTTGCACAGCTGAAGATATCACTCGACAGATGGTCTGAGGTCATTATAAATGTTACTGGTTTAATAGAGATGCCAGCTTTCAACGTAAACAATTCCTTTGATTTATTGACAGCTCTGCTATATAATTGATATTAATGGGTCAGCTGTGAGGTGGCTTATCTTGATATATATTGTTGGTAGAATTTGATACATTATCATTTAAAACTTAAATTGGACTCTCTTAACCCAAGTATTCCATGTCCAGGTCACCTTTCACATTTAACCCAAGGCTGTGCAGCATTATAGATCCTGTACCAGTGCATTCTCTTATATAAAGCGAGTGACCCATAAATTCCAATAATTTATGTTATGTACATTTGTCTATAATAGTACATAACAGTATACTCTATAATTCAACACCAAAACTCTCAGTTATGATTCCGATCATAGTAATTTACTATCGCCAAGGGATGGGTTAACATCTGCCGATCATGACTCTCGTTTATTTTAACTAAAATCATGTTCTTTATATTGGAGCTCTTTTCCGGCTGAACGCTGAATATTATGTTACATTTTGTAAGTTGAGTATCTAGTTTGTTGGTGTTCATCCAGCTTTGTACTCTTCATAAGAAACATGATACTGTAGGACAGTCAAAAAAAATGTGGGATATTGATTCTATCATTTGACATCTGTTACGGTCACTATCATTAGTAATTGTCATCTTCTGGGCTGCTTGACTTCTAATACATTAGCAAATTAAGAAAATGGAGTTTCAAACTCGATTCTAGCAGTGCTATGCTGCTAACCTGATAATTTAAGAACAAATTTAGAGTAATTGTATGATTTTTTGATAGTCTTTGGTCAAGCATATGTGACAGCTTGATCAACTGTTTGTTGATACTATGGATTGTAATGAAGTTTGTCGATATATCATACATTTCTTTCATCATAGCTACAGCTGGGAGTTTGTTGTTGACCCACACTTGATCTTCAATCCCTTTCTGAAATATATATGACTATGTTAACATTATTTACAGGTAAATTTACATCAGCCCAAAAGAAATTGTACAATGCTGTTCTTGAAGTGCAGGAGACATGTATTGATATGTGTGTTCCCGGTCAGACTCTTGATACAATCTATATAACAATGATCAATCTACTCAGTGATCAAATCAAGAAACACAAGATCATCATGGACGATCTTAGTAGCTTGGAGCTGTCAAATGTGAGTACAGTAATGCCATAAATAATTGACTCCTTAACTACAGCAGAATTATGAGTAATTTTCAGGATTTAGTTTGAAAAATGGCTTGTTGCCATTCATTGGACAGCTCTCAGTGAGAGCTTTCCGATGAATGGCAACAAGCCATATTTCTGATTAAATCCTGAAAAATTACCCATAATTCTCTGTGGTTAAAGAGTTGATTATTTAGGGCATTACTGCAGTATATTGAGGATATCTTGCATGGACTCCGGAAGCAAGAATTGAAAATGTTATAATTATATTCCCATAACGAAAAAACAGGGGGACAAGCCTTGAAATAGTGTGTGTCATTTGCAGAATGATGTCCCCCAGAGGGTGAATTAGTGGTGCTATCCTGCACAATTGTCTAGCGTTACTAATTTCACCCTCTGGGGACCTCATTCTGCAAATGACAGACACTATTTCAAGGCTAGAATTATTCATCTTTGACTATTTGGTTGTGTTGGTTTTTTGTCTGTATCTCCACCACCGGTTGACAGATATCAATGAAATTTGGTATGGATATTTTGAGGGAAATTTATTGAGTGTTCAATCATTTTGTTAATGTTTTCAGTTCTAGAGTTATTTATCTTATTTTATATGAAAATGTCAGGCTTTTTTCCATCTGAGCAGATATCTCAGCCACACTTAGTTGGTTCGAATTTGCCACCATGGAATTATGCAACCTCTTGTTTTATCTAGAGTTCACAATATTGACTTACATTATACAGACTACGGTATTGAAAAATATATTGCTATATGTCTAAATATCATGGAAAATTTTATTTTTCAAAATTTGCTGACTTTTCTCACATTTATGTTTGCGATGACAAACTTAATATTCGTATTCATCCCAATGATTGGAGAAATACTGTGTCACTTACATTTCTAAATTGCCTGATCATTGCTTATGATTACAAAAATAGAATCTAATTTTATTAGAAGCAGTTAGTCTTTGTTATATTTTAGTTTATCCATAGAAATTCTAACTGAGAGTATTGGATGCCTAACTTGTGATTATATCAACCTTGGCATATTAAATTTCTCAAAACAAATTTTGTGTCGGGGAAACTCATAATGGTGCAATGTGTTGACATGAGCGCTGACAAGAATGGATGGGCTGTGAGGGCATGGGATTTTGGATTTGGCACAATGAAGATGTTTCATTATTTATGCAAACACACACCGATGAGCGAAGAAATTGACACTTCAGTTACTGATACAACCCACTGTGGTAAAATAAAAACGCCAGTGGCCATCTTGAATTTAAAAATTCAAACCATTAGCACGGGCTACAGGTCCTACTGTTCGTCTGATCATCATGAAAGTTGTCACGGATGTTAATATTGATATTTAGATGGGAACGAGTCATTTTGGGGTCATTCGGTCCAAAAACATGGCCGCCAGCAGCCATCTTGGATTTTACTCATTGCATGACTAAATCCTTTGTCACGGGCTACAGGTCGTACCTTTGGTCAGATCATCATAAAATTTGTCATGGATGTTAACAATGACATGTAGATGGGAACGAGTCATTTTGGGGTCATTCGACCAAAAAACATGGCCGCCAGCAGCCATCTTGGATTTTACTCTTTGCATGACTAAATCCTTTAGCACAGGCTACAGGTCGTACCTTTGGTCGGATCATTATGAAATTTGTCATGGCTGTTGACATTGAAATGTAGATGGGAATGAGTCATTTTGGGGTCATTTGTCAAAAAAACATGGCCGCCAGTGGCCATCTTGGATTTAAAAATTCAAACCATTAGCACGGGCTACAGGTTGTACTGTTCGTCTGATGATCATGAAATTTTTCATGGATGTTAATATTGACATGTAGATGAGAACGAGTAATTTTGGGGTCGTTTGGCCAAAAAACATGGCCACCAGCAGCCATCTTGGATTTTACTCATTGCATGACTAAATCCTTTGGCATGGGCTACAGGTTGTACCTTTGGTTGGATCATCATGAAATTTGTCATGGATGTTAAAAATGACATGTAGATGGGAACGAGTCATTTTGGGGTCATTTGGCAAAAAGACATGGCTGCCAGTGGCCATCTTGGATTTTACTCTTTGCATAACTAGACCTTTCAACTTTCCACATTCCTAATCACTCCATTGACTGTAACACATGAAATTATTCCCTTTCCAAGTTGAGCTACAGTGTCATTGACACTTTCATTTAAATATACTATTTTTTTCCAAAATATCTACACAATATACAAATGTTATTGGGATATGACTAAATATAAAAAAAAACATGAAGCCCTAGTTTATCTGGTATTTGTACTGTTATTGAGACTTTGAATGTTAAACAAGCACATAATATGACCGTAATATCTTTTTCTTGAGCAGGCCACCAAAGAGTTGTGTCCCCACCATGTGAGTCATTACCTTGGAATGGACGTCCATGATACGCCATCTATATCAAGATCATCGAAGCTGAAGCCAGGGATGGTGGTGACAATAGAGCCAGGTAAGCTCATATTCGCTTCATCCAGGCCTCAAAATATGGTGCTGTTCAGTCGCAGAATGAGGTCCTCAGAGGTGAATTTAGTGATGCTACCCTGCACACCGGGCTAGCATCACTAAATTCATCCTCTGGGGAACTCATTCTGAATGGCCTCATCTCCTATGGGAGACCTAGACACAGATTTAAGTTGCCAGTTTGTGAAGATGGTGATGTGCACCCATTGGGCACCTCGATTATGCATTGTGTCGTCTGCCAATTTGGAGATATAGAGCAACCAAACTAAAAAAGAAAAAGAAACTTTCTAAAGAAACTAAAAAACTTGTTAATTTGATTATAAAGATACTTTACAGATAATATGAGGCCTAAGCAGAATGAGGTCCCCAGAGGGTGCATTTAATGATGCTAGCCCACTGTGTGGGTTAGCTTAACTAAATTCACCCTCCGGGGACCTCAGTCGCCCATGTGTGGCTGTTGTATAATCATATGAATTTACGTAGCTTGACGCAGAAATAACCTTCGTTCTTAGGGACAAGTCAGGGGGTGCCGGAAAAAAACTGCAGACACAGGGTGGAAAAAACTGTTTTCTTCGGTTTGGGTACCCCCCCCCCCCCCCCCCCCAAAACAGCAAAAACTGAAGTTTTTTTCCACTGACCATTTGCCTCCCCCCCCCCCCCCCCCCCCCCCCCCAGAAAAAAAAAATCAAATCTACCCCAGCCTGACAACAACTCGGTTTGACCGGAAACCGAAAAAAAATACCAGAGCATACAATTCACGAGAAGGTGCTTGGTAACTTAGTTTAGATTATTATGACTAAAATGGTCATTGTCTACCAGTAGAACGCAGATTTGTACCTCGTGATGTCATGACATGTACAAACATGTATATTGGTGATCGCAACGCTTTGTATGCACTTTAAAAAATGACAACTAGTCATTACCTCGACTTTGAAAAAGATGCAAATGAGATGAGTGACGTACCAGCATATAACTGTTTTCTGATACCATTGGAGGGGAAATTGTTTAATACATGGGATAGTTCTGCAGTAAAAATTTGCCAGATAAGCGATCGCAGGGTAGAATTCTGCATTCGACTGGTAGACACTGACATAGTCGGCATTATTAAGAGGGTTAATGGGGTCAATATCACATGTAAACCAAGACAGTGGTTATCCAAAATTGTTTTAGGTGGATTGTACTACTCATGTATATATGATTTGGATATTAAGGTTAATCCATATTCTATAAAATGAGAGAAAATTGAAGTTGTGAGTCTGAAAATACATATTTGGAAAAAAATTACATGCAAATTTTTTTTCGACAACCCCCCCTAAATGAATAAGGAAAACATTTACGTGTAAATTTTTTACGCCTAGGTACCCCCCCCACCCCCCGGTACGTTGTGTCCCGCAGTTTTTTTCCGGCCCCCCCCTGCAACAGTGGTAAATTTGAAGTATGATTGAATAGCACCTCAGATTAATTCAATGTCGGGCAAATTATTTAGACAGCCAGTTTTAATTGAAACATGTCTTTTGAAACGAATCAAATAATGTTGGAATGATGACGTAATTGACAGCAGACATAACATTGCAAAAATAGAACTGTTATTCGCTATACTATGAAGTTCAATGTGCACCAAGTGACCTGTCAGTAGTGTTATGCCGTGAGTCAACTTGGCCATGAATCTTGCATTTATTAGCTCAACTTACTTTGTAAGTTTGAGCTATTGCCATGGTTTGGCGTCCGTCGTCGGTGTGTGCGTGTGTCCGTCAACAATTTCCTTTGGCGCGGGCTACAGGTCGTACCTTTGGTCTGATCTTTAGGAAAATTGTCATGAATGTTGACATTGACATGTAGATGGTCACGAGTCATTTTGGGGTCATTTGGCCAAAAAACATGGCCGCTAGCGGCCATCTTGGATTTCAAAATTCAATCCATTGGCGCGGGCTACAGGTCGTACTGTTCGTCTGATCATCATGAAATTTGTCATGGATGTTAATATTGACATGTAGATGGGAACGAGTGATTTTAGGGTCGTCTGGCCAAAAAACATGGCAGCCAGCAGCCATCTTGGATTTTACTCTTTGCATGACTAAATCCTTTGGCGTGGGTTACAGGTCGTTGCGTTGGTCGGACGTTCATGAAGATGGGAACGAGTGATTTTGGGGTCGTCTGGCCAAAAAACATGGCAGCCAGCAGCCATCTTGGATTTTACTCTTTGCATGACTAAATCATTTCGCGCGGGGTACAGGTCGTACTGCTTGTCTGATCATCATGAAATTTGTCATGGATGTTAATATTGACATGTAGATGGGAACGAGTGATATTGGGTCGTTCGGCCCAAAAAACATGACCGCCAGCAGCCATCTTGGATTTTACTCTTTGCATGACTAAATCCTTTGGCGCAGGCTACAGGTCGTTGCGTTGGTCGGAAGTTCATGAAATTTCTCTTGGATGTTAACACTGACATGTAGATGGGAACGAGTCATTTTGGGGTCGTTCGGCCGAAAAACATGGCCGCCAGCAGACATCTTGAATTTTACTCTTTGCATGACTAAATCCTTTGGCGCGGGGTACAGGTCGTACCTTTTGTCTGATCTTTATGAAATTTGTCATGAATGTTGACATGTAGATGGGAACAAGTCATTTTGGGGTTATTCGGCCAAAAAACATGGCAGCTGGCGGCCATCTTGGATTTCAAAATTCAATCCATTGGCGCGGGCTACAGGTCGTACTGCTTGTCTGATCATCATGAAATTTGTCATGGATGTTAATATTGACATGTAGATGGGAACAAGTCCTTTTGGGGTCAATTGGCCAAAAAAACATGGCCGCCAGCAGCCTTCTTGGATTTTAATCTTTGCATGACTAAATCCTTTGGCACAGGTTAGACATTTCAATTAGCACCTTTCCTATTACTCCATTTACTGTCAACCATTAAATTATTCCCCTACCTAAGTTGAGCTACAGTGTCATTGACACTTTCATTTATATAATTTATGCATATCCAATGTCAAATTGGCAATGTATGGAATTCGAGTCGATGAATTTTGCGAACACCTTTCGATTGCTCAGTTTATTTTTATTTGAAATATGGAACTATATCTTCATGGAGTCATACACGATTTCTAGGAGGAAGTGACATGAACTTCAACCATGTCCAGTTCAACTTTTAGGCAGATTTTCGTGGCAGCTAAAGCATGCTTTGTCGGTTCCTGTGAATTGGAATAGTGATAAACATGCTGTCTCTTGTGATTTTGGGATGTATTTTTATGTGTTTTCTGATGAAAAATATCTGTTTTACCAGCTCATCACGTTGCCTGTAAAACTGCATTTTTTGGTCTTAAAACCCACTGATAAATCACACCAGACAGCTCGTTTATCCCCTAATTAACCATTCTATGACTGGAGCTTCCTGAAATTTTGGGAAAACCCTGTGCCAATGCATAAGAGAATGCATTGGCCTAAAAATATTTACCTTGACATTGTAAGCCAGTGCATTCTCTTATATATATACAAGGCTCCCTATCGGAGACTCGCATATATTAGAGAATGCACTGGCACAGGATCTTTAATGCTGCACCAGCACGGTTCATATCATGAAAGTGTAAATTACACCACCATTTATTGAAGAGAAACAGACACATCATATAAACTCAGTAAGTCTACTCAGAATTCCACTGGATACAGCCAGATATGTGTGAAATCAAAAGTACAAATCGGAATAAACTACAAAATGGACTCGTCTTATGGTTTAACCCCCAAAAGAAATGGACACATTCCACCATTTATTAAAAAATTTTAAGAAGCAAAAACTTTGTTTAAAATAAGTAAGTAATAAAACCCGAGTTAGACAGGTTACAACCGGACATGTATGCGTTAAACCGAAAGTACAAATTAACCCGTCTTACAGATTTACCTGCAAACGAAATGGACACATTCCGTTCGCAATGCATACCATTAATCTGTTACTTAGAAATGTTCATCAATGGGGCCTTACAATACAGCTGCACACTTGCGATTATACGTATTTTATACTATAGCAACACCCTTTACACCTGCGGCTTCACCAGAGTATGAAAATAAATTAATATCAGTCACAGTTCACCACTGATCAGTCTTCAATCAGAGGGAACATCAAAAGTTACAAAGGTACATTTTGTGAATGTTAATGTGTGGGTATTTAGGAAATAATGAAATCCCTCCCCGCAAAAGCACGAATATTTGAGTAATAAAATAACATCCAACGAGGAAGCAACCGCAGCTACAACAAGGTTAGCACACTGATAATATCCCACCTGAAATGAGTTCTCTTGTAAAGGTACTCAGTCCGATCAGCGGGTACCCATATCATCAAGATTAACAACAAAAACATTTCTTCAAAATACGCTTTAGTTATCAGAATCGATTAATTGCAACAAAATAATGCTATCCACTGTCAATTATGTTATCAAATTTCCAAAAATGTGTTATTTATCAACATTTTGTTCAACGAAATATTGCCGTATTATCACTTGAGTATTCACAAAATTTGGCCATATTACCATTTGTTTTTAGAGTTATCCATCTTCATCCGCAATTTTGTCTGATACCATCCATTTGACGACATGTTTCTGGGCCACAAATAATTGAAATAACAAAATTCAAAAATTGATATCTGATCACTCTGAGCTTTGATGGGTGGGTTCCTCAACTCGAAGCCAAAGAAATCGTAATTTAGGAGTGTTAACCCTTTGCCCAACAGAACGGCCCTGTGCCAATGCATTCTCTTATATATGCGAGTCGACCATAGGTCGCCTCGCATATATAAGAGAATGCATTGGCTTAACACATTAAAAATTATAAAATTGTTAAAGAATGTAAGAAAAAATGGTAAAAAAAGATTTTTTTTAGGCCAATGCATTCTCTTATATATGCGAGGCGACCTATGGTCGACTCGCATATATAAGAGAATGCATTGGCACAGGGAATAACTAACTATCACAATGTGGTCAAGGAGCCGGTTCCAATGATATCCATATTTGTATGGTTTATTGAGACAGACCGAAGATATTTTAGGCTGTTGAAGCTTTATTTGGCCGGTTTTGGCCGTTTTGTTGGGTAAAGGGTTAATTAGGATAATGCATCTTTAACACATGAGTGGTGTGAACTGTGAACCAGTCACAGTATGAGCTCAAGGATCACAACCTGGTGTGAACTGTGAAACAGTCACAGTATGAGCTCAACGATCACAACCTGGTGTGAACTGTGAAACAGTCACAGTATGAGCTCAACGATCACAACCTGGTGTGAACTGTGAAACAGTCACAGTATGAGCTCAAGGATCACAACCTGGTGTGAACTGTGAAACAGTCACAGTATGAGCTCAACGATCACAACCTGGTGTGAACTGTGAAACAGTCACAGTATGAGCTCAAGGATCACAACCTGGTGTGAACTGTGAAACAGTCACAGTATGAGCTCAACGATCACAACCTGGTGTGAACTGTGAAACAGTCACAGTATGAGCTCAAGGATAACAACCTGGTGTGAACTGTGAAACAGTCACAGTATGAGCTCAACGATCACAACCTGGTGTGAACTGTGAAACAGTCACAGTATGAGCTCAAGGATCACAACCTGGTGTGAACTGTGAAACAGTCACAGTATGAGCTCAACGATCACAACCTGGTGTGATATTGAACAGCATACGATTCGACAAACACACATTGCTTAATTCGACCAAGCCACTGTGAAACTCATAATAGTCCACCGGCAGGCTGAGAACTCATCTCGATATATTGACAGTGAAGACAAGGCGGACACACTATCCACTGGACCAATGAGCTCCTATTGATTCAAGCAGATATAAAATGTCAATGGTGAATTGAGGGTTCATTTTCAAACCAAAAAATATTATTTGCCAAATATAGATTATTTTTTAATTTGGCAAATTTGATGCGAACCACACTTGTAATATTGCCAGAATGATGATGATGATGATGATGATGGGAAGTTTGTGTATATATTGCACATATACTGCAACATTCTCAATCGTTTGTATATATCTTCTACTTGTATCTCTCAATATCATTTTGATAAGAGAATAAACGCATACATTATTGTAATGAGAGAAACATATTGACTTAATTACATTTAATTTCTGTTTCAGACTTGTATTGTGATGATAGAAACATGTTAATTACATTGCTACTTTTCCATTGCAGGCCTGTATTGTAACGAGAGAAACATGTGGCCGATTTCTGAAGAATACCGAGGGATTGGCATCCGAATTGAAGACAACATTCTAATCACAGATTCTAAACCATACAATATGTCACATATGTGCCCTAAAACTGCTGATGATATTGAGACTGTAATGTCGCTGAGAATATAGCAAATTGTTTTCCAGATCATAAATGTCCTATTTTACTTAATAAAAGGCTGTGCCTGATTTTGTTTTGTTTTTCTTCTGATTTAAAAGGGAGACTGCTTTCCAATTTCAATAAATTCCTATCCATAACACTCCAAACAATTGTGGTAGTCAAACAGTTCTTTGAATATGTCAAGATTTTCTTCTGCGACAATTTGTGCGGGCAAATTGTTCCATGTAGCGATTACTCTTTGTGTAAAAAGTTTTCGAACATCTTTCTTGACACAATATTTCTGTAATTTGTATTCGTGACCTCTTGTGCCTTTTTACGATGCGTTCTCAAATAACTTATGTTTGTCGATGTTTTACAGACCATGAGTTATTTTGTACACTTCTATCATGTCTCCTCTTTTTCATCTATACTTTAGTGACATGAGGTTAGTCTTAACCAATCGATCCTTATAAGGGAGTTTCCAAAGCGATGGTATCATCTTGGTAGCTCTCCTTTGTATGCACTCTATTCTCCTAGAATGTTTTAGCTGATTTTGATTGCATACCTAGTTTCCATATTCTAACATGGGTTTTATCAATGTCCTCATTAAGGTTGATATTGTTATATCTTTTTTGTTATATTCAAACGATCTATTTATTATGTGTAATATGTTGTTCGCTTTCATCACAGTTTAATTTATGAGCCATTCTACAATAACGGGGACTAATAAAATCGCGAAAACAAATTTTTCTTAAAAACCTGTGCAAATTATTTTATTTTAAAGACAGATATTCAGTAGACATGCACATGAAGTGGTTTCCCTTTTAACCAAAAATATGACTGTATGAAGTTCCCACCAGCATTTTCCTTATGCGACAGATACCTTACCATACTGGCCATCTTGATCTTTGCCTAATCAGGTGTTCCTCGATACAGCACCCATTGACAACTTCAGTACATACAATGCGTTACACCATACCACAGAATTATAATTCATAGTTTTCTACTTATAGCTATAATACGACATATTCTGCCATGTTTGTGCACTGAATGGGGTGGGGTGTACATTTCCAGGAAACAAAACCAAGCAGGTCACATAACATATTACCACGAACTGGTGTGATCACTGGATTCAATGTAAAAGTGACAAAATGGACATGGAATTTTAAGAGAGTGCTCAATACACCATGAACAGTTCATCCATTGTTCACATTATGTGTTATTTTTCTATAACGTTTGGTAACGTTTTTGTCGCTGCAAATATATAGAGAAAATATGTTTTTGCAGCCCGACTATGTGAATATGTCATGGTTCAATGCCATTCAGTATTATATAATTACACTTTCTACTTTAAAAAGCCAAACTTCATACAGACTACATGCTAGGCCAATTAGTATGGTCATGGTACGCGAAATAGGGGGTTGACCCGGAAGAAATTGGTATAGAAGCGATTTTTTTGATTTTTCGACGTGGGAATAATATATCCAAAATCCGCTAAGATACACTTTGGGGGAAAATCCACGATCCATGATGGCATACAACATGGCTGCCATTAGTTAAAAGAGACACAGACTGAGATTGATTCGATTTTTAGGGAGAAATTTGTTAAATATATACAAATGTATATATCTTAAACTCTAGCAATGAAATGTGTCATCGTTTATGTCTGAGTTAACTCCGGTCTTTCAAAAATATATTTTAAAGAAAGTAGTATGATATTTTACTTATAATCGGCTTTGGGGTTCTGGTCACATTTGATAGGCAATGAGCAGAACTTGGCGAGAAATGTGAGAGTTTTTATGTTTACCCTTACCATAGTATGGTAAACATAGTGTCAACGTCCCGATTGACCACTCGTCGTTAGTCCTTCTGTCTGTAGACAATTTACGCATGGTGCGATAACTCGAACATTTTCTATCTGATCGGAACCAAATTTTGTTTATGTGTTTATCAGACCAAAATACAGATCGAGTTCGAATATGGGTTTGATCAGAGTTTTTTTTTACGGAGTTATGGCCCTTTTTCGACTTAGAATTCATGCATGCTGCCATAACTCAAAATAATTTCATCTGATCGGAACCAAATTTGGTATGCGAGTTTCTTAGCCCAAAATACAGATCGAGTTTGAATATGGGTTTGATCCTATATTTTTTAATGGAGTTATGGCCCTTTGACATAGAATTCATGCATGCTTCAATAAATCAACCATTTTTCAACTGATAGGAACCAAATTTGGTATGTGAGTTTATCAACTCAAAATACAGATCGAGTTTGAATATGGGTTAGATCCGACATTTTATACCAGAGTTATGGCCCTTTTTCAACTAAGAATTGAACAGATAACCATCGCAGTCTACAATTAATTACCAGTGATATCAGTTTAGCTCTGAGAGACAGAGACAATCAGTAAATCTGTATTATGGAATTAGAGTTATTTTTAGCCATCAGTGTGAGGTGTAACCATTGATACTATATAGAGAGATAGGACACTCCCATACAGCTCTATGTAATTAATTTGCACTCTTAGCCTGGGTTTCTGAGAGGGTCTCTATGCCAGGAAAGATGGCTGGCAATAGAAAACTTATAGGGAATAAATTGTGTTTTATCACATAATCTGTCATGTTTGTCCAGTGTTTCACAGACAAAAAAATCGCATACATGCCCATGCTAGTGGAGATGGGAAAATTGATACTTACCCACAAATGACTAATTTTTATGTTTACCCATACCACAGTATGGTAAACATAGTGTCAATGTCTGGATTGACCACTCGTCGTTAGTCCGTCTGTCTGTCTGTAGACACTTTATGCATGGTGCGATAACTCGAACAATTTCTATCTGTTCGGAACCAAATTTTTTTAGGAGCGTGACTCATATTGGTTATAATGAATTTAAACATGTTAAATGGCTTCCGGTGAGTGATAGGGTAGGGTATAGACTTCAGAAAAATACTGATGGTACTAAAAATCTCGGAAAAGAAATCTCCAGCATATTTAAATAATAATTTGTATTATAGATTCGATTAAAGGTACTCAATCCGATCAGACGCTCCTAAATTACTATTTATTTGGCTTCGGGGGTAAAAATATTTGATTCGAATCGAGGAACCCACCCATCAAAGCTCAGAAAGATTAGATATCGATGTATGAAATGTGCTGTTTCTATTGTTTGTGGCCCAATTTTTTCGAGGACCACGTGCTAAAAACGGACAAATTGCGGTTGTAAGATGGATAACTCTAAAATCAAGTGGTTATTTTTGTTAATAGTAACTACTTGGTTTTAGTGTTATACATCTTTATATAGAAAAAAGCTAACTATCTGAATGAAAAATGCAGAAAACTTCTAATTAATGATCTTATTCAATGTCATTTTGACTACTCAAGTGGTTTTTGGTTCTCTAATCTGACAGTAAAAACCAAAAAGCGTCTTCAAGCATCTCAAAATAGACTTGTCAGATTTATCATGAAACTAGATCGCATGACTCATATTGGTTATAATGAATTTAAACATGTTAAATGGCTTCCGGTGAGTGATAGGGTAGGGTAGACTTCAGAAAAATACTGATGGTACTAAAAATCTCGGAAAAGAAATCTCCAGCATATTTAGATAATAATTTTGTATTAGCTAGTATTCATTGTACATATGTAACTCGTTCAGGGACCCAGAAATATTCATTACCCTCTGTTAAATCCAAAGGCATCCACAGTTTCTATTATACAGGAGCGAAACTGTGGAATGGGCTAGATAAAGTATAGCATACTCGTACCCCATTTGATCTCAAACACTGGAAATTTTGCATTAAACATCACCTACTAGAGAAATTGATGAAAAGAGAAGTAAATCCATTTGCCTTTTACTAGGAACAATCTATATTTATCACATGATTAGCACTATTTTCCTATGTAATATTCGAGCGTAATAGACACATGTAATATCGTCGCGTGCAATGACGTCACGCTGCTCTTTGTGACAAAGTTCTCTGTTAATTATTGTTGTTTTCGATAAAATTTAAGCGATTATATGACCATGTGATAAAAAGTATCTCAAACTCGTTCTATTTTATACGTAATTTATCAACCTCTAAGTTCTATTTGAGCCTCGGTAAACCTCGGCTCAAATCGAATTTAGTGAACTCGGTTGATAAACTTTCCGTATAAAATAGACACTCATGTGAGATCCTCTATTTATCATCTTCTAACCAGGGGGGGGGGGGGCGGGTGTGAACAAAAAATTCCGGCACGTATGCCGGGGTGGGTGGGTGGTCAAAGCCACCAACAAGCAATTTTTTCCGCAACTAAAAAAAAAAATTCCTGCTTATTTTTTAGTGTTTTGGCAATGAGTTGGGCTTCAAACCCACTTTGAATGAGAGAAATAATGTAATTCTAGCTGTAAACTGACTGCAGGCAGTTATCGTGTTGTATTTTGTTGCAAATTTTGAAATCCAAGATGGCCGCTGGCAGCCATGTTTTTTTGGCCGAATGACCTCAAAATGACTCATTCCTATTTAGATTCAGATTCAGATTCAATAAGATTTATTTCGTATTCAATATAATTATAATACATATATATCAACAGGACCCCACAAAAAGTTTAACTTGTAAGGGCAGGGCCCTTATGCTTGTATAATGATACAGTGTTATGTGTACGTATATTGGGTGAATATAGTGCGGGTGCGTATTTACAATGTGTGTATTATTGTATAGAGATGGGCAAGAAGGGGTGGTGGCATGGGGTGGGGGGGGGGGGGTCGGGTTGTGAGATGGTGATTATAGTCATTTTTTTTAGTTGTTATGCTTTATCTGGTAGCCAATATGATTATCGTGATGTCTTTATGCTGAGACCTGCGCGATCGTCTTGCAATTTTCAATAATGTGGGGAATACCAGTATTTAAGGTGATCAATGAAATATGGGTGTGAATACTGCTTGATTTGGTTGAGGAATTGGTTAAGGTTATAGACAAGTTGATTATTTTTGAATTTGTGTGAGTATATTCTTGTTTCATGTCAAATAATGCCAGTCGAAACAGTGCCTCTTCCTCCATGTGATTAAATGGAAATAACGTCTCATTACAATGGTAGCAAAACCATGGGCTATCATCATTAGCTAGCTTCATGAAATCTGTTTTTAGTAATTTAGAGCACCGGAGGTGAATCCATTGATCACACAGGTCACAACATAACGCATCTTGATTTTTTCTCACTGATTTGTTGCATGTAGAGCATGGGTATTTTAGAGGCATGTTAATGTGGTTGTATGGGGGGGGGGGTATGGAGGGGGCGGTGTGTGCGAGTGGTGAACTTTTTGAAGTTATTTGTCCAAATGTAGGGTGTTCAGTGTTCACATCAACGGAGAAATGGCTGCAAGAAAAAAAGAGTGATGAGTGTATTTTTAGATGAACTGGGAGATGACTTATTCAGTTTATGATTTCCAGAAGAGAATGTGTATTACGTAATGGATGGTTGGATATATGTTGTTTTCCATGCACATGCTTGACACAACTCAGGAAGTATATACATAATAACGTATCAATCATTAGTGCATGCAATTATAGTTTTGTGAGTTAAACACATACATGTAAGCTTATAGCATGCAGCAACAGATGAGAATGTCACAAAAACAAAACAATACATATATAACAAAGACACACAAGAACAGAGGCATGCTAGTCGATGGATTAACATGAGATGGAAGTATGCTGTCCAGAGTCAATGACACGATACGCAGTCACTATGATGATGATCGAGAGTATGTTGTCCAGAGATGATTATACACTGTCATGACGTTGAAAACAAAACATGCTGTCCAGAGATTATATCTTTCACAGTTAGAATGATGAAATAGGCATCCACAGTAAATCACGAGACAGAAGCATGCTGACCAGAGAATATATAACACAGTCATGAATGATGATGATCCAGATATTTTATCATTCACAGTTATGATGAGACATGCATCCATAAACGATCACGAGACAGAAGCAGAGAATATAACACAGATATGAATGATGATGATCCATGCATAAGAATGTGTATGCATTGTAGTTTGAGTATCTATGTTTAATTGTCCACATACTCTAGCTCTTTTAGCTCCTTTACTAGGATTTTTTTGCCATTGTTTAAGAGTGCAATTATTTTGCCATCCAGTGTCCAGGAGTTTTTAACACTGGGGTGAGAATTGACATCTTTCAAAAGTTTCATGTTCTTTTGAGTTAGGCTCTCAGTTATTGCCAGTTTGGTGTTGTCGCCATAGAGCTTGCAGTTTTTTAGTGCTCTTTTGGTCATGAACATTTGGTGTTTTGTGTCATGTTTGACAAATCTTACAATGATAGCCCTTGGTCTGTTTTTGTTACCGGTAGGTTTCCTCCCAAGTCTGTGAGATCGGCCAATTTTACATGTCCATGTTAACATCCATGATAAATAGTATGCACAGAAATTCATATACAGCTGTTTACAGTGAATTTCCCCCCGCAAATCTCTGTTTTAGTGTTAAAAGTGGGGGGTGGGTGTCAAAAAATGGTCGGAAAAAACTGCCGAAAACGGAAAAAAAATTGCCGGTGGGGGTGGGTGGGTACAAAAAATGATCGAAAGGGAAAAAATGCCATACGTGCCTGAATTTTTTTCCGACCCCCCCCCCCCCTGTTCTAACTAGAATTTTCTCAATACAACAGTTTAACTTATATTGTAATGTATGATGGCAGTATTTGGCCAGTTGCATAAATATATGTCACTGCTGCCTGTATTTCGGTTTTCCATCTTTCGGTCATGGACAGTCCAGTCCAAAGCCGGCCATACATGGCAGTAGTGTGTATATGCGGATGGCGGAGTGCTGTTGAAGTTCATTACTTGTGTATTGACTTATTATTAGCTATTCATCTCCATATAAGTCTCGTTCTGAATTGGCTTTTATTTTTATTTAATTCATATAATTCATACTTTTATACATTGTGCTCCGAAGTTTTGAACTTCACTCACTGCCCATGTGCCGAAAGCCACCAGAGACCGCAATGGAATTAAGTTCTCATTTAGAGAACTTTTTGCGTTATCCCTGATGGTCTCAGGTCACATGAGTATTTCTATTTTATATAGATTTCTGCCACATAAATTATCATATATTCTGAAGGCAACCTCTATAAAATGAATTAATTCTTGAGAAAATTGATATATTCTCTTATATATCAATTATTTGCACAGTCTGAACTTTATCTGTCTCATCAGAACCCTACATATAACATATGTATATTTAATATAAATTATTAATTATAATATTATATATACTGCTATGTATCCTATTTACTCAAATTGTGAACATACCCGGCCATATAGTATGTGTATCGTGTACCATGTGATATATACCGAACCATCGAATAAATCTAATATAATCTAATCGTTCTGTTCAGGTTTTTCTTATAGATTTATTCATCTCTGCTTGTTTTTGGGTCCGTCTGTCTGATATAGGGGCCTAAGTATCTCAGTAATAGATTATGCCCACATTACACGGTACAGGCACAATGCCACATGGGGGTATGCACCAGGTACGTAATATGTTAAGTACGAAATCTAAATCGACCTTCACCTTTTCTGCGTTGGATTTTTCTAGAATGCGGTTAGTTTGTGTGATATTTTCAACAAAATCACTAATAAATTGATCATAAAAATCGCCGTAAAAGATATCGTTATATCATACCAATTTCAAGGCTTATAATGTGCTATAGTTACTACTATGGCACGGTCTAGTAGAATTGAAAAAAGTATTTCAATTTAGGCTATTGTCGTATTAAGAAAAAGATGAATGGCGCATCCCTGGCCATGTGGCTGCGCGTGGAGGATCTTTATCAGTTGAACATAACTGCCGTGTTATCCAATATATATCTGATCTTTTAAATTCTATAAATGTTGAGCATGATCACAGAAAGGAGATGCCTAATGATGGGTTCCGGAGTAAAAAAAAAAACTGGTCCAGTACGGGTAGGCTACCGGTACAATCGGGTACATGTCTATATAATATACTGCACCGGTCGCCGGACTACCCCTTCTGGACCGGTCAGACTATATGTATGTTAGACTCCGACGAATTGGCCATTTGCGACTCGAATATAATATCGAATCGAATCGGGTTAAAGATTTCATATCGAATCGAATCATCACTTAGTCATTTGTCCGGTAAATGATTTTGTCCGGTAACGCAATTCCCATTAAATTTTAAAACAATACCTATATATTAAATACGGACACATTATAAATAAAAGTTAAAGTTAATATTTGTTTAGTATTATATATTTGTCAGATTTATATTGGCATTTACAATAAAAGATAATGATGTCTTGTTTTATTTTCAAGATTACGATCGGCGCCATTTTTGTTTCCCGATTCGTGGTAACAAAAAATATCGAAAACAAGTTTGCCGATCTGTATAAAGAACCACATGTACGATCACAAATTGGGAGTTGCATATATGTATTGCCATATCATAGAGCTTTATATATGAAAAATATCCAGACTTGCAGTTCTCTTTTTCAAATAGAAAACATGTGTTTGTGAAGGTGACCAATTTGACCGGTATCGAACTACTCAAATTTCGCAATAAATGATGATAATGTGGTGTCAATTGTTGGGTTCGGCGGAGGGAAGATTCGGCAGGGAAGATTCGGCAGGGAAGATTCGGCGGGTTTTATCGGCCGAATCTTCCTAGGTTTATACCAATATATTGGGACGGGAGATTTTATGTTTTAAGTTCTATGAATTAGATCTATTTTTTAATAATATATTGGATGAATAAATTAAATTAAATGAAGCTATTACTTTTATGATGTTTTGTTTGAGATTATTTGTATGTTTTATGAGTGAATATTTTACAAGAATAAATTACTTTTATTATTACTTTTGTTAATACTTTTATGATGTTTTGTCATTAGTTTGTTTGACATATTTTATGAGATTATTTTAGGTTTATGATAAGGTAAGTTTATTGTGAATATATTGAAGTTAGGCCTATTACTTACAAATTACGTGGTAAATCCAAATATCACGTTCGAACACTATAAGGAATTATGATTAATGAAGATTAGTGATGAGCCGATTGTCAAATAGAGCCGATTGCCGATTATTTGAGATCACAATCGGCCGATTCAGGTGCCGATTCCGATTATTTCAATAATGTATAGCAGAATATGTTGTATGTGTTATATAATACTTAGAATTAGAAGCTAGCAACAAACGTAGTAATATGCCAGTACACTGTATACATATGTATATGTTTGGGTAAGTAGATAGGTGGGTATGGGCAGACTAGTGATCGAATACAGGCAACATACCCATGTATTCTAGGCTATTCCACAACAAATTTTTTGAAAGTTTGATGTAGCCACGTGCATGACGACATGTCCATGGTCCGTTTTTGATAACAATTCATCAAACGGCATTTTTCTTTGATCCCAATTCAAAGACATCAAGTCAAAGGAAATGAGCCGACTGAACTAGTTGCAAGTTACACCATGTTCATGTCAATTTCACAGACACGATTCGATTTTGGCGTGGTCATCATAATAATCATTTGTGGTGACATATACGTGACGTCACACGAGGCTGACTGGATGGAATGACATTGTCTTCAACTATTTAAAGTCACGTGACATGCACTTTCGGTTTCTATAGTAGTGTTTATACCTGTTACGCTGTATGTACTATATAGATAGCTTTGTTGTACTGCGTATGCATACATTTTGATTTTTTATAGTTTGACATACATAAATCAAAATGTCTACATGTTGACGAACAATAAAGTTACCTATGGGCGTACATGAGTCCCATGTCATGTACGTTGTGTACATCACAATGCTAAAGAAATCAATCGACTGAAACGACTGTTCCGGTATGCCAATAATTAATGAATTATTATGCGCAATCACGGCGTCATGCTCGCTGCCTCACTCTAACTCAAAGTGTCACGTGCTTCCCGTCGACCCCCACTAATATATTGTTCACACATAGACCCAGGTACGGCCGGGGTATTGCAGAGGGCATGCATGTATATCAAGTTTGTGTTTGGTATCACTTTCAGTTCCCCATGTTTACTGGTCATTTATTCAACAAAACATCGTCATATTTAAAACAGTTTATTAAAGAAAAACAAGCACTCATTTATTATTTAGACAATCGGAAATCCCGATGTTCAAACCCG
Organism: Siphonodentalium dalli; assembly: GCA_032622095.1. Classification (NCBI taxonomy): domain Eukaryota; kingdom Metazoa; phylum Mollusca; class Scaphopoda; order Gadilida; family Siphonodentaliidae; genus Siphonodentalium; species Siphonodentalium dalli. Next base: position 79,569,576 of record CP136065.1, read on the forward strand.
AGTACCGATTGTCATCCGATGGGCCACAATCGGCCGATTCCGATTGTCGTTCCCGATTATCGGCTCATCACTAATGAAGATTCAATGAGAAAACGAATAAAAATTTTGACAGTTGTTCACACTCTGTTCACGTTGGCACCAAGTGTTTGTATAACAGTCGGTAGAATATACAGAGTCGTCTTTCTGATGCTGATATGATCTCAGTGAGAACTATTCGATGTTTGTTTAGATAAGTTTGCTGAGTGCATTTCAGTTAGAACTGATCAGTTGTTTGTTTTACCGCATCAGATCTAACGACTTTTAGACTATATAGTTGAATGAAATTGACTTCACCATATCACATCTTCATCGTGCCTTCCAAAATCAGCTCATAGACTACCCGTGTATTAAGTGTAATAGGAATGTACGTCCTCGTCAGCAAGCAGTTGACTGCGACACATGCGGCAAATGGCAACACAGAACATGCAATACCGGCATTTCTCAGCGACAGTATAATTTCCAGGCCAAGGAGGGTTTGATTGAAATAAGTTTCAATTGCTCATCATACAGCTCGTTTCTTTATCGCGATTCCGTTCAATTTAAAAATTGTACCGATTCTTCAACTTGAAGCAGCCCATGTAGAAATTGCCGTTGCAGCCAGGGATCTTGAGACAGACGTGAGGAAGAAATACACAGAAATAGATACGAAGATCAGCGACCTATGGGCAAAATACAGAGAAGAGGACATCAGAACATCGGAATTCCTACAAGAAGTGACCAAGATCTACAGAATCGGCAAGGCAAAGAAATAAGAAGACAACAAAACAAGAAGATAACAAGACAAGACTATTAGTTGATTTTTTGTTTCAAATAAAGAATGTCGGTTATAAATGTATTTTAAATTGTTCTGTTTGTATATCTGTTACACCTTATGTTATATCAGCTTGTGTAAATATGTTTCATCCATTCTAATAAGTCTAATAAAATATGTCATTACTAAAAATGAGTTAATCAAGACCCTATATAATCCCTCTAATTAGTTGTTATTGTTACAACAAAGAATTAGTGCACACACAAGCTTAGTACCACATACGCCGTAATCCCCAAGCCGTAATCCCTCCACTAATTAGTTAGATCAAACGACTGGCCGAATCTTCCCCGCCGAATCTTCCCTGCCGAATCTTCCCTCCGCCGAAAAATACATGGCCGAATCTTCCCTCCGCCGAATCTTCCCGTTCCCTCAATTGTTCACCTTCCATTAGAGCTGGGACGGTTATGGGTTTTTCTTTACCGGTTATGAACGGCAAAAAACCGCGATTAACCGGTTAACCACATATTATAGGTACTATTATGGGTGGGTAAGCCCAGTATGCAGAACGGCGATGATTGTGATGCTCACTGACATGGTAAGTTTGAGAACGGCTCCTGCCCATTATACAAAGAAGTTGTCACCCATGACACACATAATCACATATCTAATTAAGTACACATCTTCAATTTATTACTGAATAAAATAAATATACAATATCATTCCCCTGTGAGGCTGTGTTGTGTTCATTTATTGTCCTTGTAAAATTACTCCATCGCCATCGGGATATGTGATCGGGCGGGAAGCTGAACACACGTGTGCTGACCCTTTGATGTTTCGTTTTGACGTCGGCAGGCTGTTAAATGTAGCCTTCAAAGAGCCGACACACCGCGTTTGATGTTGTTCCGTCAATCTCGGATTCATTTTAATTGACGGAGACAGATTAACCCTCTTATAGCCAGTTATAGCTGACCATCACAGTGATCATACACTATAATAGTGATGTTACGGTTAACCGACCACGGCAAATCCGTGACCGGTCACGGCCATAGTTGGTGGTTAACAGGTTAACCGCATAACCGTCCCAGCTCTACCTTCCATCCTACTTTCTTGTTACCAGATCGATGGATAGCTGCTAATAAACTTTCAAACATGTATGTTTTTGTGTTTTTAAAGCCAAACTGAATTTTAGAGTGTGTATACATTAGATTTCCCCATTTAACTACCAATAGTTGAAACATAAAAATTTATTTTTCATTTATTTTTCATTTATTTTTTGAGAATTTTTACAAAACTAACACTTTAATTTGTTCCTGTGATATCTAGTAATTTCACCGTCATCAATGTCAATGGGATGTGGGGGAGGGGGTGTCAGTGTGGTGGGATTTGAATATGTAGCATACCATCAACAACTTCCCAGCAAGGCAGCATTATGTCTGTATATGCCATAAAACAAAACATTTTGACAACAAATGTTGGATGTGCGATAGTACTGTATTAGTATCATACTGCTGAAGTTGTAGACTATATATAACAAATAAACTGACATGGAAGTCACATTAGAAGGGCAAGAGGTAGACATGTATACGCTCAAGTGATGAACCATGTTGACTTCAACAAGTTGAAGTCAGGAGTGGCATTCTCACATTAATACCAACTTCGCCTTATATGTATATACCCATGTATTTTAATACAAGCTGCTTTAAATGAGATGTCGGAGAAAGATACCATGTCATTGTTGGTTGAACCATACTAGTAGACAGCTATAACATTTATAATATTAATCTTTTCAAGAATTTTTTCTTAAGCGTTAATTCTGATTGGAGTTTGTTAGAGGTATTGGAAAATATTGAAACAATATACAGGTATTTCTCAAATTTTAATTTCCAGATTTGATTTGTCTTAAACCAGAAAATTTCTTTCCCTGTTGTTTTATCATTTCTCTCTAAATCTAGTTCAGTTACACTATGGATCATAATCTTGTCGATAGTGTAACTCAACTAAATTATCATCCGAAGTACTGGAAGTACAATGTACATTAAAATATCCATTGTATAATGATCCATGTATTTGTACTAGTACATGTTTCCAGTAGAAACAGTCCCCTGTAGGAACAGGCTATTCAGTTTATTTCTTTCACCATAAGTCTACATGTGTGTATGTGGGGTGGCTGTGAGTGTTTATCTTTAAGTATTAGTTTGTGTATGTGAGGGTGTGCATATGTGTCTGAATGGACACAGTTGGAATACAAGAGAACTCGGTCCCAAAAAACAGAAACTTTGTTTAAGATCATAATTTATTTATTTGATGATATGAAATAAAAAGCAACAAATCATTAATAACAAGCAGTCGCAGACGGCGGTATCCCCCGCCGAATTGTGCTGTTGTGGAAGTGCATTCTCAATAATGTGTGCGTTCTGAGTATGTGCTAAACAAGAGGTGGGAATTTGTCAAAAAGCCTGGCTTGCGGACTCATTTTAGGTACTGCTCATGGGAACGAATATACCAAAAATCTTTGAAATCCGTTGACATTTGTTCAAGTTATGACTCTTACAAATTCGGGACGGACGGATGGACGGATCTGGTTTGCGAACTTGTTCTAGATACTGGTCATGTGAACTCATATACCAGAAATCTGTAAAATCTGTTGACATTTGTGGAAATTAGCCATGTGACGTCGTCCATTTGCACCAAAAATAATAAACAAAGTCCAATAATTCCGGTAAAAATATCCGGGCGGACCTGGCTTGCGAACTCATTCTAGTTAATGGTCAGGTGAACTCATATACCAAAAATCTTTGAAATCCGTTGACATTTGTTCAAGTTTTGACTCTTACAAATTCGGGACAGACGGATGGACGGACGGAACCCATTCCTATATCCCCGCAAATTTCATCTTGCGGAGGATAATAATAATGAAAAAATAAGATGATAATACATATAAATTTAATAACAATAAATTCAAGCGTTATCTTCAGAGTAGCTGACTTGTGGTCAAATCTGTAGCTAGATAGCTTTCAGAAGTTGGAATATATGACCCTGCATATGCGTGGTTTGGCTCAGTTGGCTGCTATTGAGGTATCTACCGGTATGTAGGAGGGGCACCGGAAGCATCAAGGGCATTGAAATTTCGTTTGTTCCAGAGAAGGTCTCTTTCAAGATGTTAATAACCTACCAATATTCACTATTCCACTTTTGAAAAAGTGTGTTAATTTTCACTTTTCTATTTCATACAGGGACTGACAAATTCATAATCTGTTCCGCTAGCCGTACATGCTATCCTTAATCCACCTCTAATGCATACATGTATATGGGTACTCTACATTGACCAGAGACAAACCCTTATGAAGTTTTAGAATTATTCAGTCATCAACTTTTTCATTATCACAACCACTCCTTAGTTAAAGGAGGCATGCCGGTATGCTACCCTGTCAACCACCCACATGCCTCTCGGAACTATTGTTCTGTCAGTTCATAAAAATAGTTTCAGTAATAAACATGCTGAATCCAACTGCTAGCTTATAGTTAGGTACCAAATAACATTTTGGATTAAGTATTTCACTTTCTAATAGTGATTTGCAAACATAAACAAATTTAATATGGTACTAATTAATTTGTCATGTCACTATTAATTATTCCAATAACATTAGATACATGTAACATGATCATCCAACTTCAGGTTTATATGTTCTCTGTCAAATTCATGAAATAGTAGATTCCATATTTTTACTATAACAGTTGTAATTCACGTTGTGTCTGACACGTAAATCAGAAATTGACATGTCATAATTTTGTGCTATAAAACTAGTCAATAAAACGATAAACAACACATCTTTTTTTCTGGTTACTTTTGTACCAATATGGCATGTACCACATAAATGAGACTCATAATTGAATTTATCAGAAATCATTATGTTTAGGCATGTTTACAGCATGAAAAGTGCACTGGTTCTATACTCATAAAAATGTCCTTAACCGGACAAATCACCACCTCGACAAAAGCGTATAGAGTTAACATTTATAAATGATTCAGATGCCAGGCAATGCACTAACTATCACCCAAGGCATCAATTGTTAGAATGTAAGCGAAAAAATCATTGAAATCGTTCATTTGAAAAAGTTTGCAGCAGATTAAAGCAGACTGGTTCAATACCGGACAAATGACTATTAAGGAGGAGGTCAAGTGACCAATTCTGAATGGGCATTTCCATGCAAATCTCCGCAGCAAAAGTTACAGAGTTGCAAATATTCTGGGTGTAACTTTGTGTGGTATTGAACAGGTCCCAAATGAGCTAAATAGCTCATTTGAGCTCACGTAGCTAAATTTTTAATGTGATTTCAGTCTGTTCCTTCAGTTCAACACCTACATGTAATGCGACTTTAATTTTACTGGATCAACATAACATTTAGCTTCACAAAAAGACCTTGCGCTCATCTACTCACAACAGTCTTGATATGTTTTAAGTGACATTTGCTTAAGGATTTACCCATATGATTTCATTAAAATTCGGAAGAGAAAATCATTTTTAGTTGTCTTTTCATTCCGTAAATCTTGCCGTGTCAGCTTCGCCACACCATGTTTGATCTTATCCCTAGATTAAATGAAACAAACAATTTGATTGGCTCTTCAAAACGGTCTCTCGCTATGTGTTTATAAGTAGGATTTCAATTGAATTTCACCTGTTAGAACGTATGGAAAGCCATGTGCTTAACCATATCGACAAAATAGAAAACACAGTAATTAAGCGATGCGTAAAATTATACAGTAGAATTTGAATGTATAGTTTTATGTACACAATTCTTAAGTTCTATAAAAAGTTTAATCTATCTCATAAAAGTGTTAATCAAAACGCTTTTGATCGCACCTTTAGCTGTTGCAATCAGTTGTACTGAAGGTGTTTCTGTGAAGCTTCGCGTGCGGTCTAACTAATGAAATTAAAATCGGATTGCGATATTTCACGTTAGGTGTTGAACTGAAGTAACAGACTGAAATCACATTAAAAATTTAGCTCGATTCAGCTCTAAACACTTGATTTTAGAGTTATCCATCTTCATCCGCACCTTCGTCCATTTGACCACGTGATTCTGGTCCACAAACAATAGAAATAGCAAACTTCAAACATCGATATCTAATCACTCTGAGCTTTGATGAGTGGGTTCCTCAACACGAATCAAATATTTTTTACCCCTGAGGCAAAGAAATAGTATTTTAGGAGCGTCTGATCCGATTGAGTACCTTTAAACATCTGCCAATCACGATCAACCTAAATGGTGGAACCAATATTCAAATTATAAATGAATCATCCAAAGGATTTTGAATCGAATTAGTTCAACGATTTTGAATCGAATCAAATCTCGAACCTTTGGCGGAGTCTAATATATTTATAAATGTGACTGTCATGACGGAGGTTCTGTCAGGTTTCAGTTGCTGCCAAATGCAAATTGTGACAAATTTCCCATAGAAGTTACATGTACCTTCATCTTCGGTATTGATACTAAGAGTCTAAGACTATTCATTGTTATTTTTGTTTCTGTTTTTGTAAAGATACAATTATAAAATATCATAGTTAATTAGTCTGATGAACATTTCAAGACCCAATGAGTCAATGACCCACCATTGTTGGAAATATGTAAAAAACTCTATTCTGTTTCCTGTGGGGGTGCATGGTGTCATGTTCCCGGCCTGGAAATTATATTCAACCATCGCTGCTGGGACAGCTCGGTTGAATATAAATAAAGGCCGGGATCATGACACCATGTCCACAGACAGGAAACAGAATAACTTATCTGTTCAAATAACAATCGTACCCTCCAGAATGTTGTCTCAAAAAGCGTTGTGCTATGTGCATCTTTAATGGCCTAAATTCAGATGTAATGCAATAAATGACAATAAGAATCTTTTTTTTTTCAGCTAATTTGATTCATCAATTAATCAACCATGCAGGCTCAACAAATCTATGCTCTCAAAGATTTTACTGATCAGTGCAAAAAGAATCCAGATGTGTTGCACACTCCTGAACTGAAATTCTATAAGGACTGGTTAGAAAGGTGGGTCTTAACCCTCTCTACACAAAATGGATTATCCCACTCAGTTATATATACTGGTATACATTGGATTGGTTATTATTAGTCTGGAGGGGTTTCATGAAAAATAAGCAGACTAACAGATAATACAAATACAGAAGGAGTCCTCTTTATTGGAGGGAAATGTTCTTATACAGTAATGCCCTAAATAATCGACTCCTTAACCACAGTTAAGGAGTCGATTATTTAGGCATTACTGTAAGTTTAACAAACGAGGGTTAATGTAACATAAACAAATCAAACCTACATTTCTTGTATTTAAAGTTAAAGGTACTCAATCCGATCAGAGGGTTCTATATTACTATTTCTTTGGGGGTAAAAAATATTTGATTAGAGTCAAGGAACCCACCCATCGATTTTTGAAATCTATTCAATTTCGGATATGTAGCCCACAAGTTTGCAGAACACATGATCAAAACAGACAAATTGCGGGTGTAAGATGGATAACTCTAAAATCAAGTGCTTACTATTAACAATAATAACCACTTGATTTTAGAGTTATCCATCTTACACCTGCAATTTCTGCCAACTTGTGGGCTACATATCCGAAAATTAATAGATTTCAAAAATCGATATCTAATCACTCTGAGCTTTGATGGGTGGGTTCCTCGACTCAAATCAAATATTTGTTACCCCCTAATCAAAAGAAATAGTAATATAGGACCCTCTGATCGGATTGAGTACCTTTAAGTGTCAAATTTTGTATCATATTTTATTACACACCTGTTCCAGAAAACACCCAATAGTCTCGCTTCCATATTTGATAAAATGAAAAATGAAAATGGGAATTAAATCTGTGAGATTGTTCATGGACATGCATCATCAAAATTTTTCCAAGGGCTGCTTGGGCAATGTCTAAAACAAAAATCTATGAGATTTTTCATGGTCACTTTTTATCAAAATAATTTCTAATGCCTAAAACATGTGATGACACAACTATTTAACTGATTTGTTAGTGATATATTCGAAATAGTTTTGTTGAAACAACTGATAAGGCCAAAACAAAATTAATGCGTGTTTCCCGTAATGAGCCCAAAAAAAATAGGGGCGGCGGTAGGCTATTCATTTTATTTTATTTATTCATTTTATTTTTTTATGGTCTCGTGTGGGCCATGCCTAACCACCATCAAACACCATACAATGACCCAGAGCAACCGACAAATTGGTGATAAAACTGATATATTGAGGGGAAACATATAAAACAGATAACAGTAGACAGTTTACATGACCGCATGGCACGGGGGAGAGATGAATTAATGTTGTAGGGGCGCGGGGGAGAGATGAGTTGTTGTAGGGGGCGCATTGGAGAGATGAGTTGTTGTAGGGGGCACGGGGGGAGAGATGAGTAATTTATTAATTGACAGTTAACGTTGTAGGGGGCACGTGGGAGAGATGAGTAATTTGTTAGTGGACAGTTAATGTTGTAGTGGGTGCGGGGCACAGTCAACGTTGTAGGGGGAGTGGTGGAGAGATGAGTTGTAGGTGGTATGGGGGAGAGATAAGTAATCTATTAGTTGACAGTTAACAATGTAGGGGATGCGGTGGAGAGATGAGTTGTTGTAGGGGGCACGGGGGAGAGATGAGTAATTTATTAGTTGGCTTCATGGTCTTTGTTGGGAAATGTCAGGACCCCCTATTTCAAACTGAAGTTCACACCCCCTGAACCAAGCAAAATTTTGAGCTGGGAATATTCATGAGTGGACCTAACACCCCGTGAATGGACCTAACACCCCATGAGTGGACCTTACATCCATGAATGGACCTAACACCCCATGAATGGACCTAACACCCCATGAGTGGACCTTACACCCCATGAATGGACCTAACACCCCATGAATGGACCTAACACCCCATGAGTGGACCTAACACCCATGATTGGAAATTTTGTGTTATCACAGGCCCACTTTCGATGTCCTGTTGGACGTTTTGTAACCAGAAAATTTGAAGTGGCAAGTCGGTTTTCTGTTGATTACTAGTTAGTGTTGGTATCTATATCATAGTATGTAGCTTATCAGTTAGTTAATCATGCATGGCATGTGGAATTCAAATTGTGCATACTATGGACAAAGTAAAGGTAATTCTATATGTAATATATCTTACCATACCACAATACAACATCCTGTTCATGCAAAGTCATTCCATGGGCTTCATATTGTGTTTTATATCTGTTGTACAAAGCCCTGCACTTGCTAACAATCAGCACAAACTTTCCGAGTTTTCGATCGCAAATCTTGCATGTTTATGGGGAAGATAACTATTATTTGAGTTAATATTTAGATGTAAATGATATTTCTGGGTTTTATATATATGAAACGAGCGATTAAATCACATAATTGAATGTGAGACAACATTTATAAGATTTTTATCAACACATCCTGAATTTTGTATGCACCCAGTAAAATTGTGATCTGGCAATCCGATCATTGTTGTGTTCTTGTGACGAAAAACCATTCTAATTGATGCGCCAAAAATCGGATTCAGTAACTTGTCAATTCTTGAGAAAGAGAACGACATTCGAAAACAGTGTATTTTGTGCTATCAAACCGGACGATATAACTCCGAACCGGACACCGAACGAGGAACCTGATTGCATCGATTGTAGACTGTGGTTATACAGCTTGTAAATATTAAAGAGAAAAAGTCTCCATTTTCACCCAGAGACTTCGAATCGACCCAATTGCGACCGCCATCGTTGAGATGAACTTGTTTGAATCGATTCGGTTCGATTCGAATCAACCGCGGAAAACATCGATGTTTAATGTAAATATCAACAAAAACACGTGCTTCCGATCAGCGAAGAGGAACGATAACTCGTGATCTTCCGGTATTGCATAAGATCGTATTAAATTTGACTTTCCGTTATTGCGGTCGGTCAGTTTATAGATTGATTTTTTTTATTTAAAACCAATAAAATGAACTTGGGTCGGGGGGTTTTGAAGACGGTCGGTCGGGTTACGGGAAACACGCATCATTTTTGTTTTGGCCTAATTTCCAATTTACCTCAATTACATTTATAGTGTGGTTTCCTGTCGAGACAAAACAAAAGTAAGGCCAAAACAATAAAATTATTTGAGTCTCAAGAAAAAAAAAATTCTGAATCAATGAGAGAGGGAGGGCTATATTGTTATTTTTTGTGCCCATCGTAAGCATGGATTATGATATCTTCCCATATCTATAAATTGACACCTCTCCATTATAACATGTGATCCTAATTTCTAAATTTCCTCCTGTGCCTTTCAATTGTTCTGGAGTTACAATTAGTACACCAGACTATGATGATCGATAATAATTTTCTTCAATGTAGTCATCTACTTAATGTTCTATGTCACTATATGTATACATGATAGTCAATCTTCACACATCACACATGGATATGTTAAGAGTTCATGTAGCTTGCAATTATTGCTCAATCAGCCCTCTTAATTCAGATTGTTTGGCTTCGGCAATCCGCTATGGCAACAGTATGCCATGCCCAAGTTTGCTTCAGCAAATTGCTTCGGCAATGCTGATTGCCGTAGCCAATTATGAAGGCTGCTCAATACATATGGACATGTTTGTTAAAGATGGATTATCTCTTTAAATAACAAATTTGAAATAGTTGCGTGGGTATAAAATAATAAATATGAACTGAAGACCCCTGTCCGGAAAGGCTTCTATCAATTAATATTGATTTAAAATCAACTTATGGTTTGACGAGGGACAGTTGGCGGGCGGTGGCGGGCGGACCTAAAGAATGCCTTATAACTTTGACATTTGTAAACGGATTCAAAAAAATTTTGGTATGTGAGTTGCTCCCAATGACTATTTACTGTATGTAGAAAATGGGTCACATCAGAACTTTTTAACAAGAGTTATACATCTTTGATGACTTTTTAGCAATTTTATCACCGGTTAGCGCGATAACTCAATCAAATATTAACTGATTACAACCATATTTAATATATGAGTCTCTTGGAACAATATCTCGGACGAGTTCGAAACCAGGTTTGTCCGAATTTTTTCCCTGGAGTTATGTGCCTTTGTTTGTCTATTTTTAGCATTTTTTTCACCGTAACGCGATAACTCAATAAAATATTAACTGATTCAAACCATATTTTATATATGAGTCTCTTGCAACAATATCTCGGACGAGTTCGAAAACCAGGTTTGTACAAATTTTTCCCCCAGGAGTTATGGACCTTGGTTTGTCTATTTTTAGCATGTTTTTCACTGTTAGCGCGATAACTCAATTAAATATTTGCTGATTCAAACACTGCTAGCGCGATAACTCAATTAAATATTAACTGATTCAAACCATATTTGGTATATAAGTCTCTTGCAACAATATCTCGGACGAGTTCGAAAACCAGGTTTGTCCGACATTTTGGGCCTTGTGTGGGCCTTATTGCCAAGTTATTGGCAGAAGTTTTTTTCGACTACCAATAAACTCGACATAGCATCTTAGATGAGTACCCCTTGTTTCAAATATTTTATTGGGACCATTTATTTGTCTATTTTTAGATCAGACCATTCGGGTGAAACCATATAGCGATATAGAACATTATGATGTCCCTATGGCTATGTCCCCGATTGATTGGTTGTATTGTTTTATTCCATAGTTATAAGTGATAATGAGGATAACTAATGTTTATTTGTGACAAAATTACACAATAACATTTCTTGTCTCTGTTAACAGTAACCACTATTGTTCGTTAGCTAAACAACCACACCTTTTTAGACCAGAAAATATTCTAAATAAAATAAATATTAATCGATAGAAGCAATTCCAGACAGGAGTATACGATTCAGATCTAATATTTTATACCCTGGTAACTATATAATACATGTTTACAAAGAGATAATCCACCTTTAAAACATACCAAAAAAAATAAAAAAAAAATTGTTGGTTTTTTGGTCATAATAACAAAATAAAACGTCCAATGCTGGTAATTATTTCAATGCGGCAGTGTCTGAGACTCAATTAATATTTTTTGTTTGGCATAAACATTCCAGACATGATTATTCAATGATTGAGAAATCTCAGTAATTTTCCAAAGGGTACTTTAACACATTGAGTGCCGGAACCCTATAGTGTAACATTCCAGGGTGCCAACTTTAGATTGAGTATTAAATAGGTAGATTGCACCATACATGTATAACTATCCTCAACCCCCAAAACTGGGTATAAATCAGCTTGGATCACATAAAAACTTACCATCAATGTACTACGAGATAACCCGTAGTCGGCACAGATACCATCTCGTGGTATTTTGGCTGGGTGCTGACTATGAGTTATCTCATACCCACACTTTGTCACTTTATTCTTATGGTACTCATGAGGTGATCATGTTCGATATTGTAAAATAATAAACATGTGCTGATTTGACCTTTTAGAGTAGCCTGCGCTAGTTCTGGCTATGATATAACTCATTGTCACAGCTGGGGACATTCCACATTCTACTATTTAAATACACGACCTAACTCATTATTCTGGAGTAGAGAATGTTAGAGGCTTTTGTGGATCTTATCATAAAATGCCAATTCAGACAGCACAACATCGGTATAAACATACTTTCGGCCTCAATTAGGTCATTTTATTACAGAGATTCAGTGGCATCACTCACATCACAGACATATGTTTGAGCTTCCTAAGATGGTTGAAATCATGTTTACGTGGGGAAATCAATTTCTTAAATTTCTACAGCAGAACATCTAGACCCCATACAGTAATGCCCTAAATAATCGGCTCCTTAACCACAGCAGAATTATGGGTAACTTTTCAGGATTTAGTCGGAAATATGGTTTGTTGCCATTCATCGGAAAGCTCTCAGTTAGGGCATTACTGTATAAAGTACGAGATAACTCATAGTGGCACCCTGGAATATAGTCTAGTACGAGATAACTCATAGTGGCACCCTGGAATATAGTCCAGTACGAGATAACTCATAGTGGCACCCTGGAATATAGTCTAGTACGAGATAACTCATAGTGGCACCCTGGAATATAGTCCAGTACGAGATAACTCATAGTGGCACCCTGGAATATAGTCTAGTACGAGATAACTCATAGTGGCACCCTGGAATATAGTCCAGTACGAGATAACTCATAGTGGCACCCTGGAATATAGTCTAGTACGAGATAACTCATAGTGGCACCCTGGAATATAGTCTAGTACGAGATAACTCATAGTGGCACCCTGGAATATAGTCTAGTACGAGATAACTCGTAGCCGGCACTCAATGTGATAATACTACTCATGAATTGAGCTATCGTGTTTTTGGAACGTGACAGGATTATTGAGCAGTATGAAGTAAACCAAGAGCACATATTTCTGTGAGCATGAGATGTATGGGAATGGGACGTGCTATTTAAAAGCATATTGCTAGTTTAAATTCAGGCAGTAAATCCAGTCATCTTAAATTTTATTTTGCAATTTTATCCTTTAAATTTTGTTTTAATTCTCTGCAGTCTTGGCTGCAAGCTACCAGAACCAAAGCCAACAGAGGAGCCAACAGAGGTAAGGCGCTGATTATAATACTGTACACCACCAGTAAATCCGGGGGGGGGGGGGGTGAATTTTTTGATAAAAAAAACTTCGGACTGCCAACTTACATAAGAAAAATGGATAGTTAGGTGGTTATTTTCCATTACATGGCTAGCCACTTAACAGCATTGAGATGAACTCTTAAAAGTTATCTATTTGACCCATATTTAATATTGTAGTCAATTTTGGAAACAAATAGTCCATAGATTTAGACATCCATGATCTGTCAATATGATGTGTTAATACAGTTATGTGGCTAGTCACCCAATCACAGACTTGTCAGTTTCTCCTATTCCACTGTCCTAGTTGCTGTTTTCAAGTTTCTGAGTTTCAATCAGCTACTTCTACTATAATTCCTACATGTTCTGACTCGCCAAACTTCATATGGATCTTCGGGGTGACCTCTAGATGGCTGCTATTGCGGATTTTACTCTTTGCATCACTAAATCATTTACACTTTGAAATTGCTGTATTGTGCATAACATATGTGAATAATGTTGATTGAAAGGGGTGATGTGGAGGCCACTTTTTTATTTTCTTGTTAACAATTTTGAAACAGATAACTAAAAACAGTTGGCAACCGATTTCAATAATTCTTTTGTGACATATCCACTCATTCAGGCAAAAAACACTTGATGGGCGCATCTTCCGATGCGCAACGTAGTTTTAATTCGGTATGCAAACAGGGCCCTCTGGTTACAGGGTGTTCCACAGAACATGTTTTCCTTGTTAAATACATGCAAATTTCAGGAGGTGGCCATTCTCTGCCAATATTGTTGAATGTTGAATAGTATCAGCCCATCTTCATTCACAACTGCCTGTCCAAAAGACGGGTGGATGGGTTGATGGCTAAGAATCTACTGTAACTTGTTTCTCTTGCAGCCAAAACCAGAATCAAAGAAAGAGCCTACACCAGAACGAGTACCCACACCAGAACCTGAAACCGAACCCGAGTCTGAAGAAAGCGACATCGGTGAGTCCAGTTTGTTGTGATAAATTTTTTTTTAGTGAATTATGATGCCTCAGTTTATTCTGGACATTATTTGATAACTCAACCCTGACAATTGGTGCATACACCTGTCTTCATGCTGTTGGTGGACATTTGTTTTGGAACATGGCCAAGAACATTTTTTTGCTCAAAAAGTTTCAAGGCTACAGTGGGCAACCACTTCTCAAATTATCATCAGATCTCCATGAAACCCTTAAAAATGGTCTGTCTCTTCCTCAACACTTTTCATATAGTATCTGGGGTATAAATTAGTAAATATATGAGTCAAAGACAGCTGTATTTAGAATTTTTAAATAGAGCTATGTTGCATGCCACACCCCGAACGGATGGGAGCTATAAAATGTCCCAAATTGATTGTATGCATATTATACCGAAAGATTTGAAATATAATCAACATTTATTGATAGAAGAGTTTCCGGTCGGGGTCTTCCGTTCATATTTATTATCAAAAGTCACAAATGCTTACTTATCAAAACAATGATGCTGAACTGCTGGAACGTTGCCCTTTCTTAACCCTTTCAGTGCCAAGTCCGATTTTTGTATCAACCCATATTTTCTTGATCATTTTTCAAATATATTGATTATAATAATCTGATACATTGATGGAAAGAGCTTTAAGAGCTCTTTCCATCAATGTATCACATTATTATAATCAATAAATTTGAAAAATGATCAAGGAAATAAGGGTTGATACAAAAATCGGACTTGGCACTGAAAGGGTTTTAATCAATACTTTAATGCTTTTTGGTTTCAAAATGAGACCATGTATGCAAATCAGTGCTCATTTATGTTGATATATTTTACCGGTTATATCTTTCAGTTTTTGCGGTTCACATCCATGAACATTTCCATTATCACTTTGATCTGTTTATGTTAACAAATCTTCATATCACCAGTGTAATACAATATAATGATGTTGAGATGGTTGAGTTTTTGGTTTCCGAATTCATTTTTTTGGGTCTATTTTTAACAGATCTTGATTCTGAAGGTGTAATTGAAGACAATGATGTTGAGATGTTGGAGTATTGTGATGACACTGTCGAGCTCACAGATGAATTGATAGACATCGCAAATGATAAACGTGGCAATGCTATGGATGCCTTCGCTCACGGTAAGTTTTCTAATGATCAGTCTGATTGGAATACAGACAATCAAGTCTGAGTTTATTGTGCCTGACATTTGCAGAATTAGGTCCCCAGATGGTAAATTTAGTGATGATAATTCGCACGGCTGGATAGCATCACCAAATTCACCCTCTGGGAATCTCATTCTGCTTAGGCCTCAACTGTTATGGGAGACTGAGGATCAGATTGAAGTTCCCCACTTGAAGTTGGTGATGTTCACCCATTAGTCCCCTTGATTATTTATCTTTTACAAATTAGGGGATATACATGTAGAAACTGAACAAAAGTAACTAAACAATCTTAATTTGAGACTACAGACACTTCACAGAAGATGAGGCCTAAGGAGAATGAGGTACCCAGAGGGTGAAATTGGTAATGCTAGCCCGCTGTGTGGGTAACATCACTATATTCACCCTTTTGGGACATCATTCTGCAAATGACAGACATAGTATTTCAAGGTTTGGCCTCCACTCATTCTGATGTCCATGTATTTATACAGGGACCCGCCTTGAAGGCAACTTGGGGAGATATGCTAGGCTAGCATCACCAAATTCACCCTCTGGGGACCTCATTCTGCATGGCCTTATATTCTATGGGAGACATAGACTCAGATTGAAGTTCCCAAATGGTGAATATTGTGATGTGTCTTCTGCCAATTTGGGGATATAGAGAAACTAAACTAAAAATAAATAGAATCTATGTGAGGAAGTTTCTATAGAAACTTGATAATAAAGAAACTTTCCAGAGTCTGGAAACTCCCTATTGTAAATTGAACTTCAGCATTTGTTACTTCTCCCTGATAGCAGCCCACTTCTCCCTAAGTCCAAAGAAAATTAAATGTTTGGTATGGGTTACAAGCTGAAATAAAATATGATTGCTAGGTAGGCCTGAAATTTGTTTTTTTAATTTTTTTTTAATTTTGACATATTCTTGTTTCTTTTCATGTTTTCATTTTACTCTCCAAGATTCACACAAAACTACTTTTGTATCAATTTTTAGATTGCACCATACTTTTACTAAGAAATCAACCTATTCTGAGATGCTGAAATGTGTTGTTTGTGTTTTTTGTGTTTTAGATTTTCTTGAAAACCATGAAAAAAACTTTAGGGTAGGGGGTTTAAAATAGGGTCGGCCGGGAAACCCAAACCATACATATTTTTTTCTTTGGCATTATGACCAAACAAGAAGTAACTTTTCCCAATTTGAAACCTCCAGCTTGGTCCCTGGTATATAGCATGGTATAAAGTGCACATTCGTAAGATAGAAGTGCAAGGCAGAAAAAGAGGCTGGGTTTTAATGGTGGATTTAACTGTCTCATAGATCTTCTGGGATTATTCTTTAACCCTTTTAGTGCCAGGGGCCGATCCTATCGGCCCTAATTTATGGTCTGTAGAGTGGCCTAAAAAAAATAAAAAAATGAATTTATTTTTTTTAGGTTGGGCCAATGCATTCTCTTATATATGCGAGGCGACCTATGGTCGACTCTCATATATAAGATAATGCATTGGCACAGGGTATATGGGTCGATACAAAAATCGGACCTGGCACTCAAAGGGTTAACCAAGACATTTCCATCATGATACTCCTATTAATCCTTGATTGAAATTTCAGGTAAATATGATGAAGCTATGTCGTTATACTCTGAGGCAATCAAGAGCAATCCGACTTCCTCGATCATGTACGCCAAGAGAGCTGTGTAAGTATGTTGTTATACTCTGAGGCAATTGAAAACCTTGATCATGTTTGCCAAGAGAGATGTGTGAGCATGAATAATGACAAAGAATACCAAGAACAGGGTCTATAGTTTCCCAAATTAACAAAGGGATTGATTATAAATGCCTCATCCAGTCCCCAAGACATGCTTAAATTTGGTTTAACCCTGGCATGAACTCTGGTTTCAGAAGTATAATGATATATGGAATGAAATGCTCATGTGTTTTAACCCTTTCATGACGGGAGCTGCGCTGGTGCAGTATTAAAGATCCTGTGCCAGTGCATTCTCTTATATATGCGAGTCTCCCATAGGAAGCCTTGCATATATAAGAGAATGCATTGGCCTAACAATATTTGCTTGACCATGTAAGCCAGTGTATTCTCTCACATATATAAGAGAATGCACTGGCACAGGATCTTTAATGCTGCAGCCTGCACCAATGCAGCTCCTGTCATGAAAGGGTTAAACACATGAGCATTTCATTATACGAGAATTTGCAAAAGGGTATTTGCAAAATTTCATGAACATCCTGTCATGGGAGGGTTAAAATCTATTCAGATAATATCTAGGGCTACTTCTTTCTACATTCAGCTTGCTTTTTCTATTTATTTTTTCCTATTTGTTACAGAGTATTCTTGAAGTTACAGAAACCAAACAAAGCAATACAGGATTGTAGCAAAGCACTGGAACACAACCCGGACTCATCACAAGCTTACAAATCTAGAGGAAAAGCTCACAAGTATGTAAACCATCAGGGCTGGCGGTCTAAAAAATCCAGGGGTGCTATTAATACAGGGTTCCGCCAAGGGGAAATGAATGAGTCCGTATTGGGGAAACACATAACGCGACGGGACGATCATGGTTCGTCCCGTTGGTCGAAAAAAAATTTATTTGACACTGAAAAGTAGCCATTTCCTTGCACCTGAGTGTCCCACAAAGCAATCCAAAGCTACGTATATTACGCAAGTCGATCATTTTCAGTGGGTGCCTTAATTATGTTGATGGTATCCAAATATTAATCATGTAATTACGCACGTAAGACTGCCGTCTGATTGAATACTATATCAAGCTACAAGTTACAGTGTTTAAAAATTTATAACTTAATACAATAAGATTCCGTATAATGAAACTAAACACTAAAAAGCATCTATGCATTGTCCAATACTACCTATAGCTGGGAGAATTGAATTAAGTATTTCCTAGAATTTCAAGTAGCTTCCGTGAAAATGAAACTGACTTTTCCATGTATTCTGTCAATCGTAAAACTATTTGTGCACTGTGACGTCATATATACTGCAGGGTTTGTCTGCAGGAGATATTTATAGCGGCGAAATACAAATGGTAGCGAAATCTTTCAAACTCGGAACGCATAGCTTGTCAATAGTCTGTATTAGTCCAACAACTGACGACCGCTGCTATAGAGTTTTAGCCAACGCGTTATAAAATATAATTGATTTTTGGCGGGAAATGGGAACATGTGCGCCGTTGTTTGTGTTTGGGGATCCAGGCGGGACAACGAAACTTTTATTGACCCTACTTTGACTTTATCTCCATATTGGGGGGGGGGGGGGGGGGGGGGGCATGTTTTTTTGTGTTTATCCTCCATGCATTAATATGGGTAAAATAAATGATTTTGTCACTCTGAATTCCCGCTATAAAGACTGATTTGGGACAGGTTCCGTATTATAACAGTACGATAGCACGGGATCTCGGATGTAGATACCTCCTTTGGTAGGAGAACCGGGGCCGCCTGGTGGCGTATGTTGAACCCAACTCTGCCTAACTCAGCAATTCGGCATTCTTTGATCAAATTATGTAATCGTACAATAGCACGGGATCTCCGAGCGTGAGTAGTTTCAACCACAGAAATCCCGTGCAAAATAATATCCGTACTCAGCAGTCCGATATTCTTTGATGTTACGGCGACATTTATTAATCTGTATATAACGTCGTTATTTCAATGCACACCAAACATTACATTGTAGTTTTGGCGCTTTGATTTCAAAGTGTTACGCTGTACTGGTAACACACTGTGCTCAATTGACCCGCTTTTTCAGCAGTATTCTGTTTAACCCCCCGAACTCCCGTTGCAGCCCGATTTTTGATGACATATTGCTACTGACTTTTTGTACATGTATTAATCAAACAGATCATCTGCGAGGGGAATGGGTCCGTGGGACGGACCCGCAGCCGGCCTGGAGGAAACCCTGTAATAGCCATCCTATATTTGCCTAGGGGTGCTATAGCCCTCCTCAACTGTTACCGTTATGATTTAAGTCTATTCGCAGAGTAACAGACATTTAATTGGGCATGCTGATGGTTGCTGAGCTGCAGTGCATTTTGAATATTCTATCATTGGAAGAGTGAAGTCAGTAGTGGGACAATGTTATATTGATAATATAAATATTATCTAAACCATTTTGTGAAATATAATAAACTTATTATTAAGGAATTTCGAAATTTAATGAAATCAATGTGCATTCCTTGCCATAAAAATAAAGGAAGGTTACTGTCTATAGACATGTTGAAAATCACTCCACAGTTTGTGACAAATGGCACAATGTTAACACGAAACAGGGTCAATTGGCGCAAGTTGTGAATCACCAGAGTCTGAGCTGGAATAATCCTCGGTATCACTGTCCATATATATGCCAGTCACTTACACTATCGGTGTCACTATCACTGTCTGAAGAACCGGAACTGGCATTGCTGGTCGCAGCAGACACAGATGAATTGGCTGATACTAGTAACTTTTGCTTCTTACGGGCACGCCGGTAACGACCACGTGCCCGCGAATGAATTTCATCAGTCACTATCAGTCATTTTTGATTTCCTCTTTGATGAAAGGTACTTCTCTACGGACATATCTATGATACTTTCCCTCTGACTGTGTGACCGTTATAAAACTAACTGTCTAATAAACAGAATTAGCACTGACTCGCAGAAAATAACATTTCCCAGAATGACACAATGCAGAAAGAAATATGACCGCGGGTCCTTCAAAGGAGCCGCTGCCGCCGGTATCAAAGAATATCCCGACACAGTTTGGCAGCTTGCCAATAATTTAACACATCGTGCATTCTGGCACGTGGCCGACGTCATCACTCTCGATAGAGAATTTCAACTTGACAAAATGTTATATTTGCAATCAAAGCGTATTTTATTTATCGGGACGTCGAGGCAGGCTATTAAAAGCCCGCCTTGGAAAATTCTAGGCGGGCTGTAGGCAGGCAGCCCGCTAGCCCGCCTTGAGATTTCCAGGCCTGAACTATAATCAAACTTATTTTAAATATACGTTAATATTTGCTAAATTTCGTCGATTAATTTTTACCAAAGTTACGGCCCTTGTTTCACTTTGAAATTTTGTGGTCGTCCGAACATATCACCTTGTAACTCAGGTGTTAATAATCAGATTAT
This sequence comes from Siphonodentalium dalli, assembly GCA_032622095.1. Classification (NCBI taxonomy): domain Eukaryota; kingdom Metazoa; phylum Mollusca; class Scaphopoda; order Gadilida; family Siphonodentaliidae; genus Siphonodentalium; species Siphonodentalium dalli. The sequence goes on from CP136065.1 coordinate 79,590,234, forward strand.
ATTGTCCTTTGGCATGGTGATAGGCTCCGATAGCACAGGCTATGGGGAAAGGATACCCAGAGTTACAGCAATTGTTTGACATGCACATTTTTAAATTTTGCGTCCATCTCAACATATCATCTTGTAACTTTGGGTGTTATTTATTGGATTGTTTTGTCCTTTGGCATGGTGATAGCACAGCTCGGGGAAAAGGATACCTACTTACTACAGGTTTTTCCACCAAGGAGAAGCCCTTCAACTGAACTATATGGATTATTATCCTCGGCCTTGTGTTATCAGGAGGGTTAAAATTTATTGTCCGTTTATTGCGTACTCCGGTCAATCAGCGATCGGATTAGCCCACGCATGAATGCGTCCCTTGCAAATCCCGCGCTCTTAACAATTCATCTAGCCAGTTTTATTTCTCTCCTTGGACCTATCAGACGTGGTTTTAACTAAAGGAAGTATTTCTCTATTGTGAGTTTATCAACTCAATATTTATTGTTGATAACAATCTTGCAATTTATCCGTTGCTTACCCGGTCGTTTAATATTTTTAAGTACGCGCAGAAACTCTTCGTTTCATAGTATGCGCAACGCAATTTATAAAAATTCCGTGTTTTTTATCGACACATTTTATCTCGAAATTTTTGGGATTGGAATCGACAAAATCTCGTTGAGAACTTCGCCATTGATGGCAATTTTGACAATGACTACAGACGCACATCGTTTACTTGTAGAAAACCTATATTGCATTATTGTGCAACATATACGGTGGCATGAATCGTCCGATTTCGGAGTCCACGTGGTACGGTATGCGAAGTCTCCTAATTTCGTGCTAACTATTTCATGAAGCCGACTTTCTCGCTACGTTCATTTCATGTACACTACCTCATCGTATATGCAACAGCTCTGTTAGTGCGCAGAAAGTTGGCCAGGACAGAAATGTCTCCTTTGACGATAATTTACATGTATTCATAAACAAGATAGAACTTGTAATCCAATGAAATTTCTTTTGCCTCAACTAATTGTAAGTTGATGTTGAGCGACATTTGGATAATGATTATCACAGAACATCATTGTACATATACAACAAGTCGTTATAATTAATTGTGCTTACCGATTAATATTTGCAAATCTTAGCTAGCCCGAATGTATTACTATTAACATGAGGGCTCGTATTTGGATACTTGGAACGTCGCGAACGTTACATCGACTTCAAGATATTTATTTGTAATTTTGACCCTGTTCTTGCGATTCCATTTTCTTTCCCTCATTGTATCATCGGAACAATCGTTAGCAACAATGAGATTATGTTTGTTATAACATATAGTATTATATGGCCTATGTTCAAATAATGCTGTGTCTCTTGAATAGTCTCGTTCTTTACATGCCTGTCCAGTATTACTGACAGTGTCCGGTTGCTACGAATCGTGCAACTGGTTTGATTGGGGACTAGGATTATCTGACACAAGTTTGGGCACCAAGGATTTTCATTTCAAGTTCCAGGGCTTAAAATACATTTAATTTTACGAGAATCAAATGCTGAATCATGTTAGTCATAAAGCACTGCAAATTGTAAAGTTTTGTGAGAATCATTACGGGAATCGATTCGGTGATTCTCGTCGAATCTTGAAGCCTGAGTTCCCATTGTCGAATGGCGATCTCCATCAATTCATACCGGTACTCTGTCGCTATTACGGCGACAATTGTGTCTGTTTCTTTGCAATCACTCAATGTATTTTGCTGAATGGGCTTCCCTGTTCCATGACTACACAGATATGCAAGTGCAGTAGCCTGAACCTTCAGCTATAGTTTGCTTAAATATCCAAGGATACTTCCGTCCGTGGTCAGAACTCTTTGGAGATATTTTGGATGAGAGCCTTTGGCTGGCCTACTTGTGGCAAGTCACCATACCCGTGTGACCTAGCATGGTCGCAGTGTTGAAATGATTCATTGGCTAGCCAGTGTCTCAATAAATTTTCAGTCAATCAATGTTTATACTTTTGATGATTTTGATGTTTCACATTTCCATGTGTTCACTGTAACAAATAGACAACATCTGTTATCCTCAGACATTAGTGTTTTCGATACATTCAAATTATGAATTAACATGATACAAAATGGTGAGCTTAAAAACATGTAAGGCTCAATGACATACAAACTGACTATATCAATATGGCGTGCGTCAAATTTCACTGATACCGACATACTTCTGCGCTTTCAATCCGTGAATAGTCAAGGTGAACTACTATGCATTTATATTGTCATTTGCCCCGATGCGCTGCCAATAGCCTTTCCAACAGAGTCCATCACTTGGCTCTCTACCTTCTATTTCCACATATAGAAAAGATCAAATAGCCTTCACTCACATATTTAATAAGCACAGTTACAGGCAATGCATTTATATTGCGCAGGTCTGCTGCCACTATAATTTCCATCAGAGACCAACACATGGCTCTTTTCCTTCTATTGCCTCATATCCAATTGATTATCGGGCAAATAACATAAAGGACAGCATTTGTATTGTCACACATATAAAGTGCAGTTACATGAACAGCGTTTATATTTATATTGCGCACGACCACTGCAGGCCTGCGTATTGGAGGCACACGACGGTTCGGTTCACATGACGGTTGCGAAATCTAGGTTGCGCCAAGGTTGTGTGAGGTTCTCGCGATACTGATTATAACTGTTTGTGTAACTTATGGGTACCTAAGGACAACCAGACAGCCGACACATACTAGTATGTTATGGCTTGCGCATATTTTGCATTCCGCAGACCTGCCAGTGCCAATTTCAGAGGAGTCCAAAACATATCTCTTCTCCTATTACTAAATATCCATATGATTATCTGGTGAATAGAATATCTAAATGGCTAACACGAATGACAGCTTTTGTATCATCACACATATACAGCGCCGTTCCGCAAGAAGCCTCTATATCGTGTATGACCACTGCCCAGTACCAGTGACTGGCGGGGTGCTACTATCGTTGATTCGGAAAACCAATCTTCATGGGCGCACGCCTCAGCACCTGAGCCTTAGGGTGGGGAAGACTCGTCATGTGCCGCTGACAGCGCACCAGCCAACCAGCCTTCAGTTCTTCCCAGATGAAAATGCAGCTCAAGCTCTCATTTTCTCTCACAATCCAGAAGACGGATGTAATTGCATCCGTAATATAATCGTTTGTGTGTTTCTCTCAAATTAAATGTCTTTGTGGGATAGACCTCGATACATGCATGTTTAGTTGCACTTTCACATTCCCATACTTTAACTGCGATGGGACCGGTTTATAAATATACCTCCAATAGTTTAATATTGAATCAACGGTTACTGTAACCATGCACATTTTGTCAAGAGGGAGAGGGCAAAGTTTAATGCTCGTGAATTAGAGAATTACAAGTGCATACGGGTGCGAGTACAATTGCTCATGTCATCTGGGAAGGACTGAGACTTCTGACTCTTCCCCACGGTCCATGGCCCACTCCATTACGAGAGTGGGTCTTGTCCCCCTGGAATCATTCTCCCTCGGGATATGTCCAGGCCTGCTCTACCTTCGGAGGACTTTCCGTACGCGTATAAAACATTCTCTTAACCGTAAGCAAGGGCACCGCGAAAACTGTTCTTGCACAGGAGAAATCGGTTCTCATCGTCCTCTTCGCCGAGAAGTGACAGTATCTTACCTGCAGTTTAATTTCTAGCAGGTAAGACCACGTGGCCACATAATGAACGGAATTTACCTTATTAACATTATTTTGCATTAACTAACAAAATGTTTTGTGTATTACGCTTGCTAATAACTAACATAATGTCTTGCTTATAGTCGACGAGATTCGACTTTGATGGCCACTCACCGTGCGGGTTGCTCAAGAAATAAACGCGGCAATATGCGGTATTGTCATTGTTGGATGAGGGCCCGTTGGTCCATGGTTAAACAATTTGAGCAAACGTACTAGTCTTACCTCGGGCAGGACCAGTTCGGCCCACCCTGGTCCTGCATCAGCAGACTTTGGGTGGCAGCATGCAGTTCTCGGAGATTCGGGCAACCAATCCTCCAGAACACCCGCACACTCGCCTTTGGAGGCTGTTCTGGGTGGGGAAGTCTCGATGTCCGGTGCCGCTCAATGCGCTCCAGCCAAAAGGCCTTCTGACACTTCCCCACGGCGCTGTGGCCCACCCCATTACGAGGGTCGGTCTTGTCTCCCTGGAAACGTCATCCCACGTGATACGTCCAGGCCTGCTCCTCTGCCGTCATGGGATCCTAGTGGTATGTCATCGACGTTTATTCCAGCTTGTCTGGACCACCTGCATTCGGGAGATTCGGTGGGGGGGTTTTCTCTGGTCAAATGGATTCTTCTAATTTTATTTTTTGCTGACCTTCTGGCATTGGGGTGGGCCAAAGCACCTTAACTTCAACTGCGAGAGCATTTATACCTCGTTCGAGCCATTCCCCGAGTGGGCTTCCCTATAGTACCTTATCTCAACCCGATGTAGGGTGTTCTGTTGCTGTGGTCGATTCTGACATGCTTCCTATACTTCTCATGGCGTCTGATGGCTTTGACGACGATGGGCAAGAATCACGGGATTCTGTCGTTCCTAAGGAACTCGCTTTGCGTATGGAAACGACATGGGTCGATCTCTTGTACAAACCTTCATCACAGGATATGTGTCAACTGACTTACACAAACTTGCACAACTGTACCAGTCTTTACCTCGGGATGAACCAGTTCGAGCCCCATGGTCCTGCACCAGCAGTCCGTGGCAGGCGGGGTGCCGTTCTCGGAGATTCGGGCAACCAATCCTCCAGGACAATCGCACCCGAGCCTTTGGAGGCTGTTCTGTGTGGGGACGACTCGATGTCGCATACTGTCAATAGCGCTTTCTATTTTGGAAGATATCTACAGAAATCACTCTCATCACATGAAAACGAGAAGAAGATGCAGTGAAGTCAGCAGCAGAAGAAGAAGTCTCTACTTGCTCGGTTTCTAGCTGGCGCGTATGGTGTGGCACTGCCTGGGACGTTTCTTCCTAAAACCAGGGGGGGGGGGCAGGTACAAGCTTGAGCAATACTGGAATCTGAATTTATGAGCTCTTTCACATAACATATCAAAGCTGATTCATGACTAAATCCCATTTACATGACATCTGTTTTGGAAGAGTACATTCCCGTCAAACTGGAATATTAAATTTATTGCATTCTAATCCATATAGTTCAGTTGAAGGGCTTCTCCTTGGCGGAAAAATATAATTTTTAATATTAAAATTAGTTTTTCCTCAAGGGAAGCCCGAAACTGAACTATCATAGATCCCTCCCATGGCGGTGCCATTCCCAACCCCGCGACTCGCAAATCTTCTTATTAAAAGTCGGAAATAAAACTGGCTAGATGAATTGTTAAGAGCGCGGGATTTGCACGGGACGCATTCATGCGTGGGCTAATCCGATCGCTGATTGACTGGAGTACGCAATAAATGGACAATAAATTTTAACCCTCCTGATAACACAAGGCCGAGGATAATAATCCATATAGTTCAGTTTCGGGCTTCCCTTGAGGAAAAACTAATTTTAATATTAAATTTTTTATTTTTTTTCCGCCCGCAACGAAGTTGTGGGGGGGAGTATACTGGAATCAGCTCGTCCGTCGTCCATCCTGTGCACCTGCGATTATGACATCTGTCGGACTTTTTTTGGTGGAGTTATCCCCCCTTTTTCGACTTGGAAAATGTTTGCAACATGTATAATTTTGTCCGAGCTTTTATTCCTACATTTTTAGGTCAATGTTTTTTAAACTTGGCACAGATATTTAGTACCATGGGAACCTGTGATTATGACGTCTGTCCGACATTTTTTGGTTGAGTTATCCCCCTTTTTCGACTTAGAAAGTTTTTTGCAACATACATAATTTTGTCCGAGCTTTTATTCCTACATTTTTAGGTCAATGTTTTTTAATTTTGGCACTGATATTTAGTACCATGCGAATATGACGTCTGTCCGACTTTTTTTTTGTGGAGTTATTCCCCTTTTTCAACTTTGAACATTTTCGCAACATGCATAATTTTGTTTGAGCTTTTATTCCTACAATTTTCAGTCAATAGGTTTAAGATTAGGGTTAGGGTTGTGCACCTGCAATGGGAACTGTTATTTTATTATTGTAACTAAATGTTTACTGACATGTGAAACATCTTAGTATTTTAAAAACACGGGGGGGGGGGGGGGGGGGTATCCTTAGTCCCATTGGGACAGTCACACCTCTAGTTTCTGTTCATTTTCACCAAATTTACGGCTCTTGTTGACTAGAAACATTTCTGAAGCCCTGGTTTGAGTTGGGAATTTCTGAATTTTGTATCCATTTGAACATTTCATCTTGTAACTTGGGCATGGATCATTGGATTTGGTTGTGCTTTGGTGTATTGATAGCCCAGGGGAAAGGATACCCACTTCTTGGGTTTAGAAAATTAAAAAAAATACTTCTTCATTCAAATAATTAGTATTGCCCACTCTCTAAACTGAGCATCGGGGGCATATGCCACGCTTGGCATCGCACTTGTTGTAATTCTTGACATCCAGTATGTTGTCAACAAAACTTTATGGCTCTATTCAACAACATGGGTAATGTAGATTATAGAAGAAACACATTCCTTTCAATTTGTCAGGTATTAAATACAAGTAGCAACTGCAAACATTTCAGGAATGACAATTCTAGTTATAGATGCTGTGGGTTTCAGTTCACTGGGTCAACATGTGGCTTTATTTTACACTTTGCGTTTGGCGATTTTCCGTTACTTTTACTCTTGCGTTTGTTTGAGTTTTCTCTGCATAAACATCAAAAGAGTTTGCTATCATGTTAATAGATAATCATTCTTTTCAGCGGGTATCACATTCACTCACCATGGTTGACCTATCATTCTTTACCACAGGTTACTGGGAAATTGGGAACAGTCTTTCAAGGATTTCTCACAAGCATGCAAGATTGATTATGATGATGATACAAACATGCTAATGAAAGAAGTCTCTTCTAACGTAAGTATCTAATGTAGTGACATCTTCCCCTATATAATTGTGACTTTAAAGGTACTCAATCCTATCAGACGCTCCTAAATTACTATTTCTTTGGCTTCGTGGGTAAAAAATATTTGATTCGAGTCGAGGAACCCACCCATCAAAGCTCAGAGTGATTAGATATCGATGTTTGAAATTTGCTGTTTCTATTGTTTGTGAACAGATCTTTTCCAGGACCACGTGCTAAAAATGGACAAATTGCGGTTGTAAGATGGATAACTCTAAAATCAAGTGGTTATTATTGTTAATAGTAACCACCCATCAAAGCTCAGAGTGATTAGATATCGATGTTTGAAATTTGCTGTTTCTATTGTTTGTGAACAGATCTTTTCCAGGACCACGTGCTAAAAATGGACAAATTGCGGTTGTAAGATGGATAACTCTAAAATCAAGTGGTTATTATTGTTAATAGTAACCACCCATCAAAGCTGAGAGTGATTAGATATCGATGTTTGAAATTTTCTGTTTCTATTGTTTGTGAACAGATCTATTCCAGGACCATGTGCTAAAAATGGACAAATTGCGGTTGTAAGATGGATAATTCTAAAATCAAGTGGTTATTATTGTTAATAATAACCACTTGATTTTCGAGTTATCCATCTTACAACCGCAATTTGTCCGTTTTTAGCACCTGGTGCTGGAAAAGATGTGGACCACAAACAATAGAAACAACAAATTTCAAACAACGATATCTAATCACTCTGAGCTTTGATGGGTGGGTTCCTCGACTCGAATCTAATATTTTTTACCCCTGAAGCCAAAGAAATAGTAATATAGGAGCATCTGATCGGATTGAGTACCTTTAATTAAAAACTGGAGATAAATGCTATATTCAAAAGCAGATTATAATTATAATGACGTTCCAAAGTTGGTTTTGAGTAGAGCTAATTATGTCTACAAAAAACTACATAGTTATCCCAACACATGCACAGAAAATATTTAAAATCCTTTATTGCCCCGACCAATCTGAGAATTACTCGATTTCTCTTGTGCAGTCGTGTGTTGAAAATGTGACCCCGAATACCAAACAACAACAGAATCTTGAAGTGAATTTAAGCAATTTAGGCAAACTCGGAAACTTCTCACTGTGGTTAAGTAGTCAATTATTTAGGGCATCACTGTATCTGTCGCATGAAGCCATGTACTGCATTTTATTTCTGTCAACATGCCTTCTGTTTTATTTATATTTGTGAAGTATGTTATATGTATTGTTCAGGACACCATCGAGTCATCGACTGACAATTTTAGGACACATGTGAACCTTTAACTATATTTTAATGGGAATCACGAAATTATTTGGAGTATTTTATATGTATGCTAATTGTTAAGAATTATAGCAGGGGCCAGTACAAATCCAGTGGAACAATAGTGACTATGATGGAGTTGACATTTAACTACAGTAATGCCCTAAATAATCGACTCCTTAACCACAGCAGAATTATGGGTAATTTTTCAGGATTTAGTCGGAAATATGGCTTGTTGCCATTCATCGGAAAACTCTCAGTGAGAGTCGATTATTTAGGGCATTACTGTAGTAACTAATGGATTCTTGGAATTCTACCAGACTTGTGATATCTCCTTTGCAATTTCACACATATAAAATTAAAACTTATGCCTCTCTGCCAAGACATGGCCGGCAGATCCGCCTCTGGCTGTATTGTGATAACGGCTAACTGAAAGCTGCATTTCTCTTATTCCATTGACATATTCCAAGTCCCCGACGATAATTGTGCAAGATGAGTTCTCAAAATCACTATGCCACTCTCATGAAATAATAATTTTTTTTATATTTAAAGGATTACTATCCTCATGAAACAACAAAACTCTATCGGAAAGCCACCCCTATTGTGATCACAATGATCCAAGTCCCATAATAATCGTGTAATAAATAAGCCGAGAAATAAATAAATAATACCACCACCGGTTGTCGGCTATCTCCATCGCAAAACCTCGCATGACGTCAAGCGAGGTAAACTAATTAAAAACAGGGAATCGGAGTTGGAGTTAATTATGTCTACCTATATGGCGATGGAAAATCCGGAATCGACATCAGCGCGTGAATGTAATGGAATTACTGCGGGGCATATCAATAGCATTGTGTGAATTGGTGAATTGTCATCGCGCTGTGAGTTATCTTCACTTGTGATTTGTTTTAAGTGCTGTTTGGAAAGTTACGGTATTGTTTTGACAACAAATATAGAGGGACGATTGAGCGGGGTAGATAACACTTTCGTATAAAGCTTATAAAAACACGAGCCGGCATGTGAACTTTATTCGGGTGCGTGTTCGCGATGTTGTTTTAATTTTCCGTATATATGCCCCGAGTGTCCCGTATTTACAATCATTCATTCAGTTAGGCATATGCTGTATTCATTTCCAAACGATGTTCGTTTACGTGACATTTGGCAGGATTTCTGTGGGAAACCCGTTGCGCAAAATCAGAAACCGATTACATATACCAAATAAAGAGCATTTAATTTGACGAGTCAGTCATGGTTACAAATACATACAATTGCAGTTAAAGTGGGGAGTATGTTGATGAATAATTCACGATGACAACTATTCTAAGTCGAGTCCCCATTTCCTTCACCATGGCTCAATAAAGAGCATTCCATGTTAAGAGTTTTCATAATATGGTACGAATAAAAAGAGTTTAATAAAGCGGAAATTGCTATGACAATGATGGAAGGATATATAAAGCATGCATATCGGAAGTTCATGTACATGTATTGACCTGTATTGTTGTAATCAGTAAACAATCACTAGAACAACTGTTCTAAGTCGAGTCCCTTTACCTTGACGCAATAAAGAGCGTTCACTATTACGATATATTGCGAATAAAGAGCGCTTGAATATGTGATTCCATATTAAACAGGATTATTATCCCTCCTTCAAAAAGTGTTATATATGATTGGATGTTTATAACCCTATTGTTATGCGTAATTGACACATAGAGGTCGATTTATGACCTGGATATTCAATAGACCGCATCGCTATAGTGCTAATTTTATAGGCCAATAACCATGCATATATGCAGTGAATTTCCATCAGTGACAGTCGGCTAGATTGTTTTGGGGTGGGGGAAGCAATATTCCGAAATATATATAAACACCATATTGCCCAAATATATACATGATTCATAACCAAGGAAAAATGAACATATCATATTGGTAATGAATGACTTGATTATAATTGATTAAATCCGACAGCAATAAACCAATTTTGTGTTGTTTTACCGCGTTACGATAATTAAAACGAAACGCTCTTTATTGACACACGACTAATGGCATCTGGAAATTGGATTGTTTACGAGATGATAATTGCCTGATAACTGTGCAAGTCTTCGCGTATATATGCTATCTTGATATGCATATATAATATAACTTGGACTATTCCGGTAACGAAAAAATATATATAAACACGAGCACGCGTTTATATAGATAAATGCGCGCAAAACTGAATAATATACGGGCATGGCTTTATAGTAACAACACATCGCGATACATATAATAATAGTAATAATAACACGATAAAGATCGACATTTAATTACGAGAAAGGCGATGTTTTCGGCGAAGTTTTGCATTCGCAGTGTGATAACGCGACAATCTTCAAAGGCCGCGATCGTCTACATGCAAACTTAAAATACCGCCGTCGCGTATCTATGCGTTGTCAATGAGTTACCACGTGATCGATCACGTGCTATGCTTCTGTTTACATGTGACAATCACGTGATCGGGCTGATGATCACGTGACTTCGTCTACAACAAAATCTTCGGCTAACTTCGGAATTTTTTTTAATCGTTATAAAAATAACGATTGGCGGCCGAATATTAGATTATATGCGCCCAATGGACATTTTATATATATATTATCGGTATAAAAAAGAAAATAATATTGTTTTTTCAGGACCGTATTCCTTTAATGAAAAATTATCAATTTCTGAAAGTGCAGCAAATATGTCAACTCTGCCTATGTGGCTTTGCCCACATTGCAATTTAGCCATTGTTTACATTCTTACTTCACATATCACCAGAAATCAGACAGTTTTTATTAATAAAGAGTGAGATTGTGTTTTGAGGCATTTATTTTCCATGATCACCAGGAACTTGAAATAATGTCAATTTGCATAATGGTCCATAATATATGAACATTAAAAGGCCTAATGCAAAGATCTACAAAGACCACCTTTATCATCCCCAAAATATTTTTCCCGGGGAACTACAGAAATTGGTGGTGTTCGTTCATTCGTCTGTCCTAAACAAAACGTTTGTTTGATAACTTGAAATATATTTGATATTTCATGAAACTTGGTATGTGGTCTTCATAGGAGAAAGGCTGGTCAAGTTCCAATTTGGTTGTGGTCGACCATTTTTGACAGTTATGGCCCTTTTTTAAAATTATTTTGTCAATTGTATCTAAATTAGCCATTAGCTTTTAATTGAGAACTCGGGAATAATTTTTCTTTATTAGATTAAATTTTAGTTGTGAACTTATCTGCAAGGGGTAACTCTATTCTCTAGAATCGACTAAATTCACTAAATGATGTTTCAGGCACATAAAGTTATGGAACACAACAGAAAATATGAAAGAAAAAGGGAAGCTAAGGAGCTGAAGGATAGACAAGAGAGAGTGAGGAAAGCGAGAGAAGATTACGAGAAGCAGAAACAGGTTAGTCAATGATGACTTCCCACACTTTATCCAGGAAACTGATAAATACTGGAATGTTAACATTAGGCATTCTAGGTTCTGGAAACTCCTGGAAAAATGGGACTTTTTTCAGAGATAATAGAAAATATTGGAGAATCCAGTTACTATTTTATCAACTCAGACACTATATTATAAACCCAGAAGACACTATTTTGTAAACCCAGACATCATTTTATAGCAATGACAATAAGCAGCGCTCTTGATTAGCAAAAAATTACCTAGGCCAGAAATGTTTCCTCAGCTAAAAAGCATATGGTCCACATAGTTGCATGCTCTGCACATACATGTATAATTACAACTACTTTCACTTAAATGTGTGCAATTGATTGGTCAGTGCCCTTAGATACGTTGGTAGCGACAATCTCTATCAGCCAAGGGAAATGTCATTTCCCGCATCACAATGTGCAGTGATAATTTAAGAAATTGGGCGACATGCACCAACGGTCGCCCCACATCATTTCCTAAACGCTTCCATAGTTACCATACCGTGAAAACAAAGTTAACGAATTAGACTGATCAATGAAACTATGAAATGCGATACTTCAGTTGGGGATAAAGGAATGTGTTACATAACTATTCCACCATTAGTATTAGTATTTATCCAGCTTCGTGCCAATACTAATATGACATGACAGTGGTCATGAGAGCATAGAATGCACCTTTGTTGTGATTGTTTACCTTTCGAGTTTGTCACCACCACCGGAGACTGCAAATTCGGTGGGGAAGTTTGGGAACACTCTTCGGAATTGCTATCGACTCTGAGTGTCTTGATGACAATAGATGTTCTAGAATCATTTTAAATAAGTGAATTTTAACCAGCAAGTACAATTTAATAGTTTATGGGTGTGGTGTCTTGCTTTTGTTTAGTTGGAAAGTGGGAAACAGGGATCTAATTTATTCTTGACCCAATTTCCCATTTTCCGTGCAGAAGAAGTCCAGACACAAGTATCACTTTCGTAGTTTTACTATTTAACTAATTTATGCGGATTGTCATAATTATAAGCAATCAGCGTCGTTTTCGATGCATCTGTCGGCGTATAGAAGTGTCTGATGCTGAACTACATACTTAGTATAATTTCCCTTCGTGAAATTATACAGTATGTAATTCGGCATCAGACACTTCTAAATGCCGACAGATGCAGCGAAAACGATGTTGATTGCATATATAACTTTACTACATTATCATGGTAGACCTTGGGTCTGGTTTAAAGGGGTACTGTACACTAAGATAGGCGATTTTTTTATTTACTCCCATTGAAATAACTTTCAAGTTAGATTGTGTTCGTGTTATATGAGTTTCGTATAAACCTAATTTAGCGAAGAAAATATTGATCTTGGAAACAAAAATATTACGATTTCAAACTACGCGCCATGTTTTTGACCTTCACCGGAGAAGACGCAGGTCGCATGAAGAACCGGAAGTTCATTGATCACAGCTTCGATTGATGCACTCAATCTCTTCCATCGAACAATCTCACTCCCTATAAAATACTTGACGCTTTATGACCTTGTTTCTTTCTCCTTTTTTCCCGAATCGGTTATAACGGGCCTTCTTTTGCAGGTAACATGTTTTGTTTGCAACTCAATAATGTTCGCGAATGGCCGTCGATAAAAGACACGCAACATATGCGATTTCAAGAACGGTAACTCGTAATGGCATAATTCTCCAATTTATGACTCCAGCCATAAATGAATTTATATTAAATAATTCAATTTTACTTTTACGATAGCCTGTTAACCGGAACGTTTTCAGTAGACATCGTCGACTCAAATTAGTTATTTTATAATATAATATTCATATTAGATCGCTATTGTCACTGGGAATTTATTGAAATTGGGGTACAGTACCCCTTTAAGATTGCTGATTATCAAGATACATGTGTTGTCACTGTTACGTCAGTAGTCCTTGGCATTCAACAATATGGAGACTGATTCTTGGTATGATCATATGACACTAGCCAGCATACATGTACAAAACTCAGAAACAATGTGTCAGTGATTGTGAAAATTGGATATTCAAAAATACTCAAATAGGAAGTCTGACAGGGAATCCCACTGGTGGAATCGACATTATCTGAACATTTCCTGAGGGAACTACAGTAATGCTCTAAGTAATTGACTTCATAACCACAGCTGAATTATGGGTAACTTTTCAGGATTTAGTCGGAAATATGGCTTGTTGCCATTCATCGGAAAGCTCTCGGTGAGAGCTTTCCAATGAATGCAACAAGCCATATTTCCGACTAAATCCTGAAAAGTTACCCTTAATTCTGCTGTGGTTAAGAAGTCGATTACTTAGAGCATTACTGTACTAGTCAATGAGTATTTGTTAGATAAAGGGTTAAACCTATCCAGTCGAGTGATTACTTGTAATTGGAAAAAATTAATTCAGCATGCTACCTTTACCAAATTCACCCTATGGGAACCTCATTCTGCTGAGGCCTCAACTGCTATTGGAGATCAAGGATCAGATTGAGGTTCCCCAGTTGAAGTTGGTGATTTTCACCCATTGGTCACCACAATTATGCATTTTATCTTCTGCAAATTAGGGGATATAGAAACTGAAAAAGTAACTGAAGCAATGTTAATTCGAGATTATATATACTTCCCAGAAGATGAGGCCTGTTGTGCTGGATAGCATTACTGAATTGACCCACTGTGGAACTCATTCTGTAAATGACACACACTATTTACAGGCTTGATACCGACTGCGAGCCGATTCAATTCAAAATTCGATATTGGCCTCCCGATTCGATATCTCATTTCGAATCAGTGGCAATTCCCGATTTCACAGGCCCCTAATATTATCTCCACGTTGTGTCACTGAATTTATTTATATTCTGATATTGACAAAGTTATAATGCAGCATTGTATTTTCAGGCTAACCAGAGTGCTCCAGGAGGTGCCGGCGGCTTTCCATTCGGAGGTTTGTATATGTTCACAATTTCTAGGTTTATGAGTGTATATTTCTTGGTATATGAGTGTATATTTCTAGGTATATGAGTGTATATTTCTAGGTTTATGAGTGTATATTTCTTGGTATATGAGTGTATATTTCTAGGTATATGAGCGTATATTTTTAGGTATATGAGTGTACATTTCTAGGTACATGAGTGTATATATCTAGGTGTATGAGTGTATATTTCCAGGTATATGAGTGTATAATTCCAGGTATATGGGTGTATATTCAGATAGAGTTTACTAGGGCCCTACAGATCAATTTGATTTGTTGCAATTCAAAATTGTTTGTCTTGATTCAAATATTTTCTTAACCCTTTCTTGACGGGAGCTGCACTGGTGCAGTATTAAAGATCTTGTGCCAGTGCATTATCATATATATGTGAGTCTCCCATAGGGAGCCATTTGGTGATGCTAGCCTGCTATACTGGGTAGTTTCACTAAATTCACCCTCTGGGTACCTCATTCTGCAAATGTCTAGCACCATATTTTCAGGCCTGTTGATGGTTCATCAGAGGTGCCCATCATGATCATTTGAGTTGCCGATATAGCAAGAGAAATTTATTTTGGGCAATGTAAGCATTGTGGGTTTTCACATAGTGTTGTTGACGATTAACCGAAATGCCAGTGCAAAATTTAAAGATCCTGTGCCAGTGCATTATCGTATATATGCGAGTATTCCATAGAGAGCCTTGCATATATAAGGGAATGCACTGGTGTAAGCTGCTTAAAAGGGAGACTCGCATATTTAAGAGAATGCATTGGCACAGGGTTTTCGCATTATTTCAGGAGCTCCAGTCATGGAAGGATTAAAAGTCTTATTTTTTCAATTTAACTTCTTAACAGAATCTTTTCCTACTTCCAGGTATGGGTGGAATGCCAGGTGGTATGGGTGGAATGCCAGGTGGTATGGGTGGAATGCCAGGTGGTATGGGTGGAATGCCAGGTGGTATGGGTGGTATGCCAGGTGGCATGGGTGGAATGCCAGGTGGCGCTGGTGGAATGGGAGGTGGAATGCCTGGTATGCCAGATATGTCTTCACTGTTCCAAGACCCAGAACTTCTCAGTGCATTGCAGGTAAGAAACGTATATGTACATAAGTATTTTGATAAATCCTCATGTCAACCTCGAAACAATACAATAAATATTTTTATTATATTATCTACCAATGATATCAAGCCCATTAGGCCTGAAATACATTACTGACCCGTGTATATATAACAATGTGATTCAATAAGTTAAAATTTAACCCAGGTATTTATATCGACCTACAATTCATATTAATAACTCATGACTTAGCGTGAGCTTGTTATTAACCCATCTGTCTTATTTATAGTCAGTATCAGAATCAGTAATTTATAACTTATATATACATGGCGTGTACCTTTATTCAGGTATGATATATATGGTAAACTCGATACCCAATATACAGAAGGATGTAGGGCTTTCTTGCTTATTTTATTTAAACTGTTTGGCTGATTCTGAAACTGCCTAAACAGCACGGTCCTCTGCTAATTAGCTTTTTCCAGTTTCCGTGGGCAAGACACCTCTTGTCGTTGGGCATCCCCCTAATTACGCTCACATGTGAGTCACACACAAAACTTCAATCACAAAACATTTATATTAAATATTAGATATGAATCAAGGATACCTGTCCCGAAAAGCTATCAATTAATTTGAATTGAAAGTGGAATTTCTTATTACATTCCTGGGATAGTTTTAGGGGATCTTTTTAGAACAGAATTCCACGAGAAAATGTATGGTTCATACAAGACTAAGCATGGTCGGCCATGCTACGCAGTGAATAGCGCGACATAAATCAAATGATACCCTGATGAGTCACTATGGAAAAGCCATCGTCTTTTGTGGGCTGTGTATTTTATAAATTACAATGTATTATATCGGTAGCTCCCTTAAATGCCTTCCTTCCTTAAAGATACGGGCGCCGTTGGCGATGGGTATACTGTTAAAATATTCACCTCTGTCAAAAACCGCCATAAGCAGAAGGAATAGTAAGATATAGACAGACTTTGTTTGTATGCCAATAATAAATATGGTATAAACAGTATGTTATTGTCAATTTGTTCCCCTTTGTTATGTAAACAATAGCAAAAAACGTTACGTTACCTGGCTTTTGTTTAGATTCGGATATGGTAAACATAAAGAGTGTTATTTGTTACTGTTTTCCTGATATGGAAATAATAAAGAGCGTTAATATCATTTTTGTGTGATTAAAACCAATAGAATTTCGCTGTGTTATGTAAACAGACTAACATGAGCAGGCTCTTGTTTACATACACCATCGTACGTCTTGACAACAATATACTGCTTACGCGCTGATTATGTTTGGCATATGAGCGGAACTGTATATATTTTGGTGTTCCTTCTGTTGGTGGCGATTTGAACAAATATAAATATTTCTGCAATGAACTCTGCCCGTGAAGTGAAAGCTTGCGTGAAACAAACAAGGCGACCTGCAGGAATCCAATTTGTGATCTCAGGAAGTTAAACATACATTATTGTAAGGACGGTACCACCTTCATTCTCTCTCAGGCTATGTCTATGCACGATAGCGCCACGCGGTTGGATACATGATGTATAACTTCTATATCTTATGCCAAAAAAAAAAAGGTGTGTTTCCGGTATTTCGGTTTCTGGATGCCGACCCTAAACTTCTTTCCGACTACATATATTTTCCCCATACCAAAATCAAAACATAAGAGTGAAACACAAATAAAGCGACGTTTCATATAAACAAGGTGAAGTCCCATGCGACTTGCAGTGATACCAATATAATTTACAATCATTACTGAATTATGACATTTGAATAGTTAAAGAAAAAAGCTGTGGCATCATGGTCCTTTCTTTGATCGAGGATGAAAGGGAATCTCGCAGAGAAAGTGACGCCAAGTAATCATAAATCATGTTCACTCAACCAGTTACGATGCACAATTTCTTGACAATGCTGACGTATATTCTGGTTTGATGTAACCGTGAAGTTTGTGGGTGAGAGATACCGATACCGTGATCAGCTCGACACAAAAATAAATGCACGTACATGGCGATTGGCCGGCTCAAAATCATATATCGTTGAAATTTATAGATAAAAGTAAAATTTTATTGACCAATTAGTCGGGAGAATGAAGTTACAGTTCAAAGTACCGAATGCAATGCAGAGATTCGAAACACTCAACGTCACGGCATGTGATTGACATGGTGAAAAGTCTCCATTTAACTTTCATGTACAAATAAATTGGAGGTACATAAAAGGGATGAAAACTAAAATATATACAATTGTATGTTCTGCATTGTATGCAATACAAAATAGCTATAACTTATTTGGGTCCACTACCACTGTATAAGTTCGAACCACAGTAAAATCTAGCATCCATATCACAACTGAACATTGTAAATTCTCTGACAATAACCCGACGTATTGCGCTTGGCAAAGATTTGATTTTGCTACGTCAACAGTCACTGAGCAGTCACGTGCGCGTCCGTTATTATTGTCCGGCGGCATTGTTTGATCTCTTGCAACGTTTAGCAGTCGCCTGCATTTGCTGTACTCAGCAGTTCAGGGTACAAATTATTTTCACATATTCTTATCTAAATCACGATTCGGATGAAACGCATGCGTGTTTGGCATTGGAAAGGGGGAAAGTATGCCTCCATATAATAAGTCTGTTTGGTTCGCGCAAGATAATTACACACAAATCTGATAATCTGAGTAACGACAATAACACTAACTAAATTGAAAGTGTTTGTTGCAAAAAAAACAAAACATACTGAATTCAAAGATGATTTAAATTGTTTTGTATATTCGTACATTTGTTTGATACACTCAGTCACTCGGTAAGACAATCAGCCGCACATTTTGGCATTTGGCTCATACTATTGTCTATTGGCAATACAGTTCACGGAGACTGTCGACGAACGCCATTTGTTTGCAGATTGGCAGTCACACATCGCCTCCCGTCATTAACCTCGTTAAAAAAACGCTACCGCATCGTGGGAATGTCACCGCATTTTACACGGTGCATTACTACATGTCACAGCGGTACTAGCATTCTTTACCGTTGGTAATGCGGTGGTACCGCGAACGTTCCGGTGGTACCACGGCATCACTCGGTATTACACCGCGGTACTAACGCATGTAGACCTCGTTAAAGCAGGTCGCTTACTGTGAGCAGTGCTGTACATATTAAAAGTTTAAGTATTTCCATATTTGAAATAACCATGAATGTATTGTATCCATATTGTATAGTTGCCATATGTGGCATGTAGCTAGCTTAGATTATCATGATGGTAGTGACATTATTGTTATTTGGTTACATAGTTATTATTGCATCTTTCCCAATGAAACGTTAGCGGTATTACATGTACTAGTATAAGTCATTCGTTAAATGTGCAGGACCCGGAGGTAGCAGCAGCATTCCAGGATGTCAGTCAGAACCCGGCTAACATCGCTAAATACCAGAATAATCCCAAAGTTAAGGAGATCATCACCAAATTGTCCAAGAAGTTTGGCGGACCCACCCCGGGAGCGGAACCCGAGGAACCTGATCTCTCATGAGGTGAGTCTATCATCCCTCCCCAATTACTAAATGGAATCTCCCAATTCGTTATAAAAACAGACTATTGTGCATTTAATCCTTTCTTTACTAAATGGATTCTCCAAGTCAGTTAGAAAATGTACATCGGAGTTATGGTCCTTGTCAACTTAGAATTTGCAGACTATTTTAGTTTCAGGATGATAACATAAGTTTTAGTTATCTAATTGTTTTCAAATTTTGTATGTAGGTTACCCAAATTAAGATACTGGTCAAGTTTGAATATGGTGTGGTCTACCAATTTTTACCAGAATTTTTACCAGAGTTATGGTCCTTGTTGACTTATAATTTGCCGAGTATATTTTTTTTCCGGATGATTACTTTAGATTGTTGAGTTTCAGTGTCAATGACACTTTCAATAAATATACATTGGAAATTCCTATTATTCATCTGGAGAGGTGCTCATGGAAAATAAGCAGACGACAGACAGACCAAAGGATATGGCAAATGTAGAAAGATACAGAAAATGACCTGCGGTCATTAGTTGAACTTAATAATATTATCTGAACATTTCCTAAGGGAACTACTCGTCAATGAGTATTTAGTATAGAAAGGGTTAAAGATGGTCTATCTCTTCGTAAACATGTTTTATATAGTTTCCGGGGCATAAAATATTAAATGTGAGTTGAAAATTTGAAATAAAATCATCATCAATTGATAGAAGTGTTTAAGGAAGGGCAGGGATCGTCGATTGATATTTATTATTTTATTCCCAGGAAAATATATAAAACTTGTTATATGAAGAGATAGACCATTTTTTTTCCCTTTCATGGTGGGAATGGGGCTGGTGCAGCATTACAGATCCTGTGCCAGTGCATTCTCTTAAATATGCGAGTCTCTCATAAGGAGCCTCGCATATAAAAGAGCATGCACTGGCTTACAAGGTCAAGGTAAATATTGTTAGGCTAATGCATTCTCTTTAAAAATTTAAATTAAATTCGCCTGCTGCCTCAATTTTCCAGAACAGTTGGAGGAGAATCTATTAATTTATTTATATTGGCCCAATTAACCCTTTCATGATGGAAGCTGCGCTGGTGCAGCATTAAAAACCCTGTGCCTGTGCATTCTCTTATATATACGAGTCTCCCATAGCCTCGCATATATAAGAAATTGCACTGGCTTACAAGGTCAAGGTAAATATTGTTAAGCCAATGCATTCTCTTGTATATGCGAGGTGCCCTATGGGCGACTTGCAAATATAAGAGGAAGCATTGGCACAGGGTTTTCGCAAAATTTCAGGAAGCTCCAGTCATTGAAGAGTTAATAGTAAATTGATTCATATTTTTTCTCTCTTTTTCTTTACAGACCTCAAGTTACAACAACAAAACTTATCTTTGGTTGCATCATGCTGATAGAGAATGAGACCAAGTCAAATTGTTGAAGGAAATCAAGGGTGCTAGTTGTGGGCTTTTAACCCTTTCTGTACTAAATGGATTCTCCCACTCATTCATAAAAGTATACATTGGAATGGTCTATTATTCGTCTGGAGGGGTGTTCAGGATAAATTAGCAGATGATAGTCAGACGAAAGATAATATAAGTGCTGAATGATTCATATTCATTGGTGGGAAATGTTCAGATAATAAGTTCAACAAACGACCTATGAACTTATTATCTGAACATTTCCTAAGGGAACTATTCATCAAATAGCGGTCTAGCATCACCAAATTCACCATCTGGGGACCTCATTCTGCTGAGGTGTAAGCAGAATGAGGTCCCCAGAGGGTGAATTTGGTGATGCTAGCCTGCTATGCGGGGTAGCATCACTAAATTCACCCTCTGGGGACCTCATTCTGCAAATGACAGACACCCTATTTCAAGGCTTGGGAGCTGTGCTCAAGGCTCAAAATATTTTATTTCATACAGTGAGCATGATCTTCAGCAGTTCTATGGTGCATTTAAGTCACAATCTTCATATCAACTTGAAGATGGACACATCCTTACAATCTGTAAATTTCTTGGAGCTACCATCAATATCACTGATGGAAAACTAACCACATGTGTTTATCGCTCACCAAGGAGGCTGTTACAGCGAGGCCTTAAGGAACAACAGGATATGCAGTGACTAACATTTATGTGTATCCGAATTACAATATCTATGGGAAAATTTTATTCATATGGGCTACGACAGGCATATGGTGAACATAAAAATCAACGAAGCCACCGGGAAAGATATGACCGATCTCTGGGTATAGATCTTTGGAGTCACGCACGTACAAATGGATGGTGCTGGTCATTTCAGAATGGTGTCTGTCAAATTTTCAGAATTATAGGACATATGACTTACTGTGTCCAAATTCTCTATAAATAACCAACAGTCGATGTTTAATTATTTATTGAATAATTCAGATATAAATAAAAAAATAACGTGAATAAAATCTCAATTCAAATGGAAAAATGTCAATGTGTGCAAGTTGTATCTCATGTACAGTCAAGTTATAGCTCTCTTACAATGATCTGTGTCTTGTCAAACACAGACTCTCAGTGGACTAGTAGAATTATTGTAATATGCTTATCTTGAAATGAGCACTATTTGATAACGATAAAGTTTTAAACATCATAAAAGTATTAAAACTGAAAGTTAAAGTTTTAAAATTTAAAAACTTGAAAAAGTATAAATGTCATTTTGAATCTTTTGCACAATAAAATAAGTAAAATGAGTATTACGGGCTTTATGTTTTCTGCTGCTGCCTTTATTTTCGTGTTCTAGTTTTTTTTTTTTGGATTTGGATTTCCAGATTGAAGAAATCTGAAATTGGTTTCGACATTTCATGCACGAATTTACGAAACACGTGCTTTGTTTTACTTCCGTAACGATGAAAAAATGATAAAAAATTGAACCGAAACCGGAACGAAATTATCACACCAATTAAAGTCATATAGAATTAGTTATCAATGTTGAGTCTAAAACGGCAAATACGCATTGCATTGGGCAAATAATGGGGTCCCAATGGAGCTACTGACAATTTGCAGTACAAGAGACAGTATTTAAATTTCCGATCGACAGATAAAAAACACCAATAAAGCACACGTTTTAGTGTGTTAGCCCAATCGCCACCTGGGAAAACCCATGTTTAATATTTTCGTATTCAAAAGCTGATAGAAGATCACAACTTTATGTTGATTCATACATGGTATATGCGATTCATAAAATATATGGATGACATAGCCGAATTATATTCCCTCTGAAATTAAATAAAGAATTTTTTTTTTTGCCTTCAATGTTAAACATTTTGCATTGGACATAATTTCCGACAGATACAAAAGTTGACCGGACATATGCCATTTTTAGCCGGACCGTGACCGCGCGCTTATTTTGAGCCTTGGCTGTGCTGGTGCAGCATTAGACATCCTGTGCCAGTGCATTCTCTTATATATGAGTTTCTACCATCTTGCATATATAAGATAATGCATGGTTTACAAGGTTAAGGTAAATATTGTTAGGTCAATGTATTCTCTTATATATGCAAGGTTCCCTATGGGAGACTCGCATATATAAGAGACTGTATTGGCACAGGGTTTTCGC
The DNA here is from genome assembly GCA_032622095.1 of Siphonodentalium dalli. NCBI lineage: Eukaryota > Metazoa > Mollusca > Scaphopoda > Gadilida > Siphonodentaliidae > Siphonodentalium > Siphonodentalium dalli. The sequence continues at coordinate 79,613,072 of CP136065.1, forward strand.
AAAATTTCAGGAAGCTCCAGTCATGGAAGGGTTAACAGGAATATAAGCAGATGACTGATAAATAAAAGTAAAGGTCGTTTGTTGAACTTATTATTCGAACATTTTATATAGGATAACTACTCATCAATGATGCTTTAGTATAGAAAGGGTTACTGGAAGAATCCATTTAGTATAAAGGTTAATATCGTATATCAGCGAAAAGGTTAATCACATCATATCTGTTTAGAATAACCATGTACCGGGTGACTTTTTCAAAATCTGAGTTATTCACACCAGAACATCTAGAATGCCCATGTACCGGGGTAATCACATAACAACTGTTAGAATAGCTATGTACTGGGTGATGTTTACTGGATCCCTCCCTTGTGCAGTACTTCAATTCTATTTTATATGTATATCATTACTTATGTCACATTAATTTAAATTTGCCCAATAACCTCATGTACCATATTTTTTCCATTGCCAATAAATAGTGTAATTATGTGATATAATAATTTAAAGGGACACAAGGCCTTCGTAGTGGGTAAATGTGCAAAAGTCTGCAAAACACCGCCACCGAGCACAAGAAGAAATGGATAAAAAAAATATTTTTTATTTTATTCAATTTTTGACAAACTTCTAAAATTATTGAAAGTTCTCCAAATTTTTTTTTCCGCCTGTTGGAACCATTGTTATGTAAACAAAACTGTTACTGTGAATTGTCAACAATCACTGTTAACATAGTGTTAACCTTCATGATGGGTATTGCTGTTAAAATAGTCACATCTGTTAAAACTCCCATAAACAGAAAGATTATTAAAATATAGACAGATTTTGTACTAAAAACCAATCATAAATAGCATGTTATTGTCAAGATCATATGCCGTGTTAGTAAATAAAAGCCATGTTATGTTACAGTACAATACTTAAAGAGTGTGCGACAAGGAAAATTCTCAACACCGGGGAGACCCCCCACTATTGGAACTTGGTTAAAACTGCCACCAAGTTGTTTAAAACATACTGATATAAGCCTCGCTAATACTCTCCACTGAATCACTCTCCCAAAGCAATCACCATGGTGTTTGGTGATTTGTTTATCACACTCTTCATGTGCTTATACATGTATAAACAAATGCTTGGCTCACACAAGTGTGTTTTGTGGATAATATTGCATTCATACTATCATTATACTATACTATTGGTATATTCTTGAGGAACTTTTATTTCTAAATTATAATCTACTACCAAGGCCATCCATGCTTTTAAAGTGATGTGAAACAATCCGGTAGGGTGATCAAATAGAAATGGAGAATAATCAAGGTCAAAGTAGTTATTTTTACGAATATTAACACGTTGAGTGCCGGCTACGAGTTATCTTGTACTACACTATATTTCAGGGTGCCACTACGAGATAACTTTATATGGGGTCTAGATGTTATGCTGTCGAAATTTAGGAAATTGAGTTCCCCACGTAATTATGATTTCAACCATCTCAGGAAGCTCAAATATATATGTGATGTGAGTGGTGTCACCACATCTCTCTAATAAAGCAACCTAATTTGGGCCGAAAGTTTGGTTATACTGATGCATTGGCCCCTAGCTCCGTAAGTGCTGTCTGAATTGGCATTTTATGATAAGATCCACAAAAGTCCCTAACATTCTGCACTCCAGAATAACGAGTTAGTTCGTGTATTTGAATAGTAGACATCAATTTTGAAGTAGCACAATCACACATGTAAGATTGTATTTGTCAAAATTTAGGTACGAGATAACTCGAAGTCAGCACCCAGCACCACCCATCTAAACCTGGAATGCGGGATACAATATTTCCCGGCTATGACAACGAGTTATGCTGTAGCCAGAACTAGCGCAGGGTACTCCAAAAGGTCAAATGAGAACATGTTTATTATTTACAGTGTCCTACGAGTTATCTCGTAGTGTGATTATGCCATGTTTTTATGTGATCCAAGCTGGCACATGCCCAGTTTTTAGGGTGGTTGTATGTTGCTATCTACCTATTTAATATAAAGTTGGCACCCTGGAATGTTAAACTATATGTTTCCGGCACTCAACGTGTTAATCCAAATTGACAACACAGACCATCATTCTGATATATTAATTAAATGCAATGACTCTCGATGGCGAAATAATTTGTGTGTGTTTATCGTCGATAGTTGGATCCAGAATCGAGATATAAATATTTACAATTGAGCGTAGTTCAGATGGGGCGGTATGGTCGATTTCTTTGAAATTTTCGGGGATGTTAGTAGAATGCTACATTCCCCAGGTCGGCATAAGGCCTGAGTACTAACATTTCACGCACCCGACCAAGTCCATAATATGTCTTTATAATGAATATCAGAACAAATTTGATCTATTTTCAAGTAATTGTTGATGGTATTTTTTTACAGACTTTTATCAAATTTATGTTATTTCACAAGAACCCACTTCGAAGGCCTTGGGTCCCTTTATATGAACGACAGGGCCCTGCGAATATTAGAGATTAATTCAATGTAGATATCACTGGACTGATAATGTGTCGACATTGAGTCGGAATCCAGATTGGCATATTTTAAAGTATATATGGCACCATAAACTGAGAAACAAACAGCCATCTGCTTGTACTTCATTCCTGTTATGTTAGACGAGCCCACCAGGTTGTCCTCCCATCTGCTTGTACTTCATTCCTGTTATGTTAGACCATCCCACCAGGTTGTCCTCCCATCTGCTTGTACTTCATTACTGTTTTATTAGACCATCCCACCAAGCCTTGAAATATTGTGGCTGTCATTTGCAGAATTAGGTCCCCTGAGGGTGAATTTAGTGACACTACCCAGCACAATGGGTTAGCATCACTAAATTCACCCTCTGGGGACCTTATTCTGATCAGTCCTCATCTTCTAGGAAGTATCTACAGTCTCAAATTAACATTGTTTTTAGTTACTTTTTTCCTTCTGTTCAGTTTCTATATCCTCCAACTTGAGTGAATTTGGTGATGCTAGCCCAATCTGTGGGGGTAGCATCACTAAATTCACCCTCTGGGGACCTCATTTCTGTAAATGACAGACACACAATATCCAGGCCTGGATCCCACCAGGTTATCCTCCCATCATTTATGTTTGTGCACATCAACTTTGCTACATGAAGTATTATCAAATTTCATTATAACATTATTAAACTCAGACATGTGTTTTTTTTAATTCATTCCCCATAGTTGAATACAGGGCTGGAATCTTTTAATTTACTATTAATTAAATCAGCCCTGTTAATTAGCAAAAAATTGCCTATGCTAAAAATAATTTGCCCAGGCCAGAAATATTTCCTCGGCTAAAAAGCCTTGGATCCACATACATGAAATTTGCATGCTCTACACATACAAGTATAATTTAAGTTTACAATTAGAACTTGGCCTTGTAGGTATTATCATTCCATGGCAGACCGTTGTTGGGCCTGGTTTTAATATATTAGCTGATAATCACTGTTATATCAGTAGTCCTTGGCATTCAACAATAAATGAATTTTTGCTATCTGCACAGTGCGACACTTAAGACAATGTCTGCACCAATTTGGTTCAATTATCCACAAAACATTGGCAGTTTCTGTCTCGGCCAAAAAATAGATGACAAAATTTCTTTTTAGCCTAGGAATTTGTATAGTGCCCAGTGGGGTGGGTATAGTACTAGAAAGGAGGGTTCTACGACACGGATCCAGTAGACCCTATATATATATATATATATGAATGTCCTTTATAATAATTGAAGCATGTCTGCATATATTGGTCCAGTCTTGTAAGGCGAAATCCGTAACATAGTATGGAGACAACATGACAAATCATGCTGTCTTGTCACGATTCTGGCCCGCAAAGACAAATGGCGTATTGACGTCATGAAATGTCATGATGTTGTAACTTGTTTTCATTAAGCTAACAAATGAAATTTGTCTATCTTTGAAACTTTATTTAGCCTATAATATGTTGCGCTTTTGTGGTGTGAGCAAAATGTTTATCAACACGGTATACTGTAAATTATGTGTGATATCACAAATACGCCTATCCACCAATTATCTACTGGGAGATAAAACAAGTATTTAATATTCAGACATTTAATAACAAATATTCAATAAATAAAAATTGTACATATATTATTAAAAACATTTTATAATGGAATGCATGATCAGTATATTCACAGCAAATGTATAATAAATTTAACAGATCCATGATAGACATTGAAATTTTCTGTTTCTCGTGCCAAATTGTTTTAAACAAAAATACATGAGAATAACATATTTTCAAACCTAAACATCCCCCCGATCCATTCATCATCTACAGCTTCTGTGCTTGAAAATAATGGGCTTGAGTTAAGTGTAAAAGAACCCACATGAAAAGATGTTTAGTTTATGCCATTTAACCACTCCATGTCTGGAGCTTCCTGAAATTGTCCCAAAACCCTATGCCAATGTATTCTCATATATATGCGAGTCTACCATAGGGAGCCTCGCATATATAAGAGAATACATTGGCCTAACAATATTTACCTTGACCTTGTAAACCAGTGCATTCTCATATATAAAAGAATGTACTGGCTCAGGATCTTTAATGCTGCACCAGCAAAGCTCCAATATCAATTTTTTATATAACTTTTCTTAACGAAATTAGGCTAAATAAAATTATACCTGTGTTTAGGGTAATGGAAGGAAAAAAAACGGGCGGGAGTGTGGTAAAATCTTTTCATTTCAATTTTCTCGCTCGACAATAGTTCTGTCATAAGTGAAAAAAAAATGAGAGGAAAATTTGAAGAAAAAAAAATTAAATGGTGAGGTCAGCTGAAGAGGTGGCCTGTTTTGGGAGGGGCAGGTGGGTTACCCTAAACACAGTGACAGACACACTATCTGTGAACTTGGTTACTCTTCTCATTTCTATATAAACACCATGCCCTGAGCACATATGTTCTAAATTATGATTCTCATCGCTCGGCCAATTATTATCGTTCCAATCCATGGAAAATATTTCTTGTATCAGTCTGTATATATAGACTTGAGCCAAACCTTTCTGAGAAATTTGCATTGATTTCAGTGTAGATATATCGAATGGAGAGTAGTGGAATGTGTGAAATTCTAAAAAAAAACAGGCAATGAGAATCATTGCACCAGATCACTCAGGGAAGCCAAAACACGGGTCATGTCATTTGCAGTGGTTTTGGAGGGCAAAAAATGTCCACTCTGCAATCTGTAGCCATACCTATGATCATAGAATTCCCTGTTTCCCTTCCCATATTATTACCATACGGTGAGTGTCACACGATGTATCATTCATCACTGTATCCTCAGCGTCACATGATGTATCACCGAGTTCCCTATTATTACCATACTGAGTGTTGCACAATATATCATTTATCACCATGACCTCAGCATCACATGATGTATCATAGAATTCCCTGTTTCCCTTCCCGTTTCCATATTATCACCATACCCTGAGCGTCACAAGATGCCAGCAAGCTTTCGTCACAGTTGAAGCAGACGTCCATCACAGGAGCGGAGTGTCCTAGTAACTTGTTAACTCCTGCCTTCTTATCCTTCATGATATCGAAAAAGTAAACACACATGTCTTCACTGCCAGACACTACAAGCAAAGAAAACAAGGTCCAGGTCTTTGTCTTAGTAACATAAAAGGCTGCCAGGCAGTTGAAGCAGAATGGGGTTCCAAAGGATGAATTTGGTGATGTTAGCCTGCCATTTGGGATAGCGCCACTAATTGACCCTCAAGGGACCTCATTCTGCAAATGTCACACTATATCCAGATTTGCTTCTCCATAACAATACCAATAATAGAAATAAATTTCTTTGAAACTCTTTTGTAATATTGCAAGATACATTCAAATTATTATTTCCCCCCCCCCCCCCAAAAAATACAAGAAAAACATCTGCTGGTTCGAAGCTTGTATATTATACACATGTGTATACAGGGGATAAACCCAAGCAAAACACGACTTCTTTTGTAACGACAAGACATTGCCAGTGTATCATGTCGCATTTATAGGCAATCGTAGTCTGTATCAGTTGATAACACAATCATTGTCTTAGACATGCACGCCGTGACTGAGTGATTCTAATGCAGGGGCATTTTTGATAACTATATGTGAGGTACATGTAACTATACCAGAAATCAAAATGCCGAATGTGAAAAATAATGAGCAAAACCCAAAACGAAAAGAGCATTTATTTCTGCCCAGGGAAGCATCCAGAGATTTTTTGGGGACACCTGTTCTGCATTTGAGAATGTCCCTATATAAATTGGGAGGTTAACCATTTTATGACAAGAGCTGCACTAGTGCAGCATTAAAGATCCTATGCCATTTCATTCTGTTATATATGCAAGTCTCCCGCATAAGAAATTGCACTGGCTTATAAGGTCAAGATAAAGGCCAATGTGTTCTTTTATATATGCGAGGCTCCTTAGATGAGAGACTTAGAAGAATCCCCAGTCATGAAAGGGTTAAAATATTCCTCACTGCACACTTGATTATGCAAATAAAGGCTCTATATCAACTGCATGTTGATGATTTGCATTGCATGTTTTTGAATTAACATAGAAAATTTCCTTGAAAATATAGAAAATTCAGCTTTACCAGTAATAAAAACTATCCACTTGCAATTTGGGGACATTTAGGCCTCCAGAGTTTTTGGCGCCAAAGCTGTAACAGGTATCAAAACAGCCCTGGATCCTTCCCTGCCGCCATTGACCAACCTTAATGAAATGTGACCCAACAGCAACGTCGCGACTCGGCTATATAAAACAATATACTGTTAAGTCCTTTTTATTCGTGGGGGTTCATTATTCGTTGATTTCGTGGTTCGACCCAACCACGAAATCTAAACCCAACAAAATAATTGACTCAGAGTAAATCAGAGAAAATCTCAATACATGAAATCGAAATGAATATCGTGCATGACGTTTGTTTTTGACATGTCGTAAAATGGGTTGACAAAGAACACGGAAGACGAGATGAAACGTAATTTTGCATCTGTGCATCACTGATAATTTTTGGATCGGGTAGACCAGCAGTGTCCGGAGATTGAGTTTCGGCTTTTCCCCATTTTAAACACGAAATGAGACATATAAAATTTTGTTAGTGGCCTATTCATAATTGTTTGTATATAACACAGCCTGCTCCCTGCGATAATAATTTGTATAAACAATGCGTACTGAATTGATCTCTTAATAAAAGCTAAAGGTTTCATCACGCGCAGGTTACATAAAACAATAAATGACTACATGTATACCTCACTAGCATGTGAAATGAAGCTGACAGCTATTAGTACATTGATTGTGTGATGCCATTTCGGCACCAGTTATCTGGTGGTCCAATATCTCAATAATGTCCACTCTTAATGATGTCAGAAACCTGATATTGTAGGAGCTATTGTTGAAGATAAATATGACACCTGATCCACGAATTCATGTCCCCACGAAATAGCCTTTTTATAAGAAACCACGAAAATTGAGGCCGACGAAATTAAAGCCAATTATTACTTTTTCCCTTTTGTTCAGTTTCTGTAACCCCTAATTTGCAGAAGATAAAATGCATAACCGAGGTGACTAATGGGTGAACATCACCAACTTCAACTTGGGAAATTCAATCTGATCCTATGTGTCCCATAACAGTTGAGGCCTAAGTAGAATGAGGTTTCCAGGTTTCACTGAATTCAGCCTCTGGGGACCTCATTCTGCAAAATTTCAAATGACAGACACTCTTTCATGGCTTGTCAATACATGTACTTCGAGTTACAATATTTTTTTCAATAAAATCTAATTTTATATTACTCTTGAAACAATCAACATAAACTAAGTTTATTGATACGAAAGAAGGTTGTTTGTATTGCAAACATTAATGCTCTCTAAATACAAGCTATTTGAACTAAATGAATAGAAAATATCTATATCTATTAGTCTCCACTATTATTGATGTCAGAAACCTACTATTTTAGGAGCTGTTGTTGAAGATAAATATGACACCTGATCCACGAATTCATGTCCCCACGAAATAGCCTTTTTATAAGAAACCACACAAATTGAGGCCGACGAAATTAAAGCCAATCACAGTAATACCAATCTAACACCTGAGGTTAGCACATGATGATCCTAACAAACAAACAAGCCATAGAATGCAATGGGAGGCCGTGGATACAAGCACAATGGTATAAACACAATCAAACTTCACATGTGCATTGCTTGAGTATATGGCGTGGAAACACACATGAGTATAATACATAAGCTTCGTACATCTCCCCACTTCTGTTACACATAACTTAGTGTTTTAAAAGATTAATTTTAAATAAAAATTGAGAAAGAAGAAATTAACTTTGCAAGGCCTTATGGCAATATTAACATGGACGATTTCGGTGAACTGCTGCAAGATAATTTTACCCCTTCGCTGGGTTTCCCTGTTCAATGATTCCTGCTGATTTGCTAAAATGTTGGTGGGTATTGCTGAATTGCTTTGATGCTAGCAGGGCAAACTGATGCTGTTTAGAAAAATTACTGTTGTTTTATCTAATGTTGTCATTTTTGCAGTGTTTTGCTAATCTGAAAGGCGAAACCAAAATGTCTATTTTTATCATTCTGCAGGCACCAGCACAGCCATTGTTGAAATATTATAAAGTATATCAGCTTTTCTTTGATTCTTCCAGATTAGCCAAACACCGAGAAAATGACAACCTTAGAACAAATTACAGTATTTTTCTTTAACAGCTTGTTTGGCCTACCAGCATCATAGCAAATTAGCAGGACCAATTGACCGGGAGTCTGAATCTTGGTGTATACTATGTGACACAATTAACCCTTTTATGATGGGAGCTGCTCTGATGCAGCATTAAAGATCATGTGCCAGTGCATTCTCTTATATATGCGAACTTGTCTTCCATAGGGAGCCTCGCATATATAAGGGAATGCACTGGCCTACAAGGCCAAGGTAACAATTGTCACATGTCGAGTTAACTGTGACTAAATCCAGAGCCATCTGAACCGCACTGGGTTATTGCATACCGCCGGCCGCTAGCGTTAGTTAATTAGACAGCGCTGTCTAATTAACTAACGCTGACGGCCGGTGCCGGTAGGGTAATGTGGGGCATAATGCGACACATAAGCACATTAGACCCCATCATGCCACTAAAAACGATGGAAGGGCACACATTATTAAACTAAAAGTTAGATAAATATTTCCACTATATATATTAATACTCACACTTGCCTGGGAAACACCAATTTCCATATATGGCATATCTACCAATTTCTGAACAGCATTACTCCCCGTCGACGAACCCAATCCGTCGCATTATGCCCCATACACGGGGTACAATGCGACACATTTGACATTACAACATCAGCATATACCGAACCTAATAAATGCATGACGGTCTGCAGTTTCTTTTCTTTTGTGGATTGAAAGAATGTATAATCGTTATTTAAAGTCATAGCAGCAGACCAATGAGACATTTTATTGATTTATATGGCGGGTAAAATAGCACCATACAGTTTTGATTTCAGGAAAATGGCCGGGGTGGGGTTAACAATAATTATTTATCTATATCATGTTTTAATGTTTTGGAATAATCGAACATGTTTTTTTATTTCTTTTCTTTTGAACTAAGGTTACGATAAGATTTATTTTTCCAGGTTTGATTTGCGATATGCCTAATCATATTGTTTTCTCGTACTGGTTGTACCCGAGTGTCGCATTATGCCCCACAACCAGACAACCTGTCTCTCCCCCAAATATGAGTGAATGTGAATAACCGATGAACATAGAACTGATCAACTAACTATATAACTCGTCTTACTTTACCAAAATACGCATGTAGCTTTGGTGGTAGTGGTAAGATGTTCTCGTTTTAACATGTTCGAGACCTACCGGAAGTTATAAACCATTCAAAAAGGGGGTCACCAAATGTGGGTACCCCTACTCCGGCGTTTCGCATGTGAGATTAAACAGTCATAATGATGTCGGTCCAATTGGGATCTTCACTTCTATGATTGGTCTTACTAAAATAATAAATGTGCGATTCAACTTCAGTCATGGAAAAATCATATGACCTGATAACGACCGCCTGCCGCATTATGCCCCGCGTCGCATTATGCCCCACATTACCCTAATCACAGTGACAACACAGCTCGTATATTTACCCTTTAAGGCTTGCTATACTAATTAATTTGCAGTCAGCTGCTTAGATATGTCTTCATAAGCAATGTATATCACGTTTCAAATTTCATTTTTTTAATTTTAAAATTTAATTACTGTTGTTTTGTTTTTTTTACATTTTTAGATCCTCAGTCCAGCCTAATATACACCATAAAACTGTCTTTTTCATTGCAAGTTTATAATTTTAAATTTTAAATTCAAAGTTTAACTTTAAAAAAAATTTAATTTAATTTTTATGATTTAAAAAAAAACCTGAATCTGAAATGATAAATAAACGAAATTAAAAGTTTTAAAACCTAACTTACATTTAAAAAGGAAGACAGGTAGCAAGACACTCTTTTTAGATATGGTAACTGTTAGCAAACTAATCTTCCGGAAATTTTCTGAGTTTTCTCCGCCTAAACTCAGCTATAATATTTTGGTCGGCATCTATGAACCGACAAAATAGGAACCAAACAAATATACCGTGCCAGTATAAGAAGTATATTAAATAATTTGCCGATGACTGTGAATATCCGAACCGCACCCACACCCAGGTCTGGTAAATTGATAATAAATCAAAGTTCCCGTGGATATATTTTCGATTGGAAAACGGCTATATGTCGGGAGAATATAGCTCTATAATATCCAATAAATAGAATCATATGCTGTGACTTAATATTTCAAGATATAACGGTTTCAAAGTGAAACGTTCTGACAGCCACGCGAGCCTTGTGTATAAGAAGTATTAAATAGTTTGCCGATGACTGTGAATATCCGAACCGCACCCACACCCAGGTCTGGTAAATTGAAAATAAATCAAAGTTCCCGTGGATATATTTTCGATTGGAAAACGGCTATATGTGTCGGGAGAATATAGCTCTATAATATCCAATAAATAGAAGACTTAATATTTCAAGATATAACGGTTTCAAAGTGAAACGTTCTGACAGCCACGCGAGCCTTGTGTATAAGAAGTATTAAATAGTTTGCCGATGACTGTGAATATCCGAACCGCACCCACACCCAGGTCTGGTAAATTGAAAATAAATCAAAGTTTCCGTGCATATATTTTCGATTGGAAAACGGCTATATGTCGGGAGAATATAGCTCTATAATATCCAATAAATAGAATCATATGCTGTGACTTAATATTTCAAGATATAACGGTTTCAAAGTGAAACGTTCTGACAGCCACGCGAGCCTTGTGTATAAGTATTAAATAGTTTGCCGATGACTGTGAATATCCGAACCGCACCCACACCCAGGTCTGGTAAATTGAAAATAAATCAAAGTTCCCGTGGATATATTTTCGATTCGAAAACGGCTATATGTCGGGAGAATATAGCTCTATAATATCCAATAAATAGAATCATATGCTGTGACCTAATATTTCAAGATATAACGGTTTCAAAGTGAAACGTTCTGACAGCCACGCGAGCATTGTGTATAAGAAGTATTATATAGTTTGCCGATGACTGTGAATATCCGAACCGCACCCACACCCAGGTCTGGTAAATTGAAAATAAATCAAAGTTCCCGTGGATATATTTTCGATTGAAAACGGCTATATGTCGGGAGAATATAGCTCTATAATATCCAATAAAGATATTCATATAGGTTGACTAAATATTTCACGATATAGCGGTTTCGGAGTGAAGCATTCTGGGCAGCCGCGCGAGCCTTTGGTATAATAAGTCTGTCCGCACCCACACCCAGCATTTCGTTCTCGCTGATAAAGGCTAATTACCTTACGACATGTTAAAAATAGCTTTACCGGGCCAAGTCCGTCGGCGGTAGATCAAAGGTTATGTCGCCGCAGTCTGCTGTCTGGCATGTGGGTAAGTTACGTAATCATGTGACACATCGAAAAATAAGCTGATACTATATATCGCATTTTTTTTATTTCATTAAACTTCAGCTTTTGACAAAAACGAAATGTACCAAGTGTATAATTGGAATCCGCGGTTGTGGTTTGAGACTTCAATGGCTCGAATCCGTTGATAAAAACGGAAATTACGCATGTATAAATAAAAATATAATCTACACCCGAAATTAGAAAGAACTGAATTCATACAATTAGCGATAAAAACATGTTCATGCACGATCGTTTTCGCATTGTTTATAGGAAATACATGGTTTTGGGTTCCGTTTGCATTGAACGAACTAAAGCGTTAAATTGTCGTTTTGGAAACTAATTCAATTATATTTTGCTGATTTTCTAAAAAATATAATTCGTTTGATAACTTTGTTTTGCTGCGTCATAATTGTTTTTATCGTTTTATTGGCTAATTGCAATTCTGTTTTTCCTTTAAAAATAACAATACAATTTAACATTTTATACATCGAATAATAAACGGTGATTAATTTGCCAGGGTGCCCTGCCCATGCTCCCACAGGCTGAGATATGAAAGGAATATGGAGAGCTAATTAATTACTGGTTGTATGCTGGAGTCACCGTATGGTATAAAGCCAGTGCGGTTCACACCCAGGCGCCCTGCATTAGTGCTGGGAGTATATTTTAGTCACAGATAACTCGACATGTCAGGTCAAATATTCTTATATATGCGAGGCTTCCTATGGGAGACTCGCATACATAAGAGAATGCATTGGCATAGGGTTTTCGCAAAATGTCAGGAAGCTCCAGTTATGGAAGAGTTAAGAGAAATGAGTTGGATCACCGCCCCATGTGAGCATCAAGAATACACCAAGCTGACCTTGATTAAGAAAGCTTTAGTTAGCAGATACATACCGACACATGCTCCCTGCCGGAATGACATCAGTGGGCAGAAGCTGCTCTTGATGTACGATGTTTTCTGTTTAATGGGGAAAGTTCGTTTGAGCTGCAGGGCTCCATCATCGGATACTATCCTACGAATGAAAACATTACATAAACATTACATAAAGTGAGGCTCAAACGGTGATTTGGTGAATCATGATAAAATAATAATGTTCTTGTTGGAATTGAAGCTGTTACTGTAAGTAGTTACCATAGCTTATTAAAATTATTAGAACTGTGGAATATCAGGATGGGCAAACTATGGCTTGAAACTGAAAGAATGAATATAAAAATAATTCATAAAAATTGGATTTTGATTTGAACATGTTTTAATAGACTGACGATAACAATAGCAAGTGACATTAGCAATTAAGTCCTTTACTACTTGATGTATCTTCACTCCCTAAACAGTAGATATACATTAACTGCTGACAGACGAGCAAATAACTCAAGTGCAGTTGGCTACTTTTAAATGCATAATTCAATTGCAAAATTGTAATTTTTCTCAAATTTCACCAATTATGCTTGTTTACTGTTATAGGTATACATCAAAATTAGAGAAATATTGTTTTTCTCTCAAATTCAATTGTTACTCACTTAAACAGACACAGTGATCCCACACAGCAGTTGACTAGTAAGGACGGATCCCTGGCTTCTCGACTGATCCATGATCTCGCAGAAATGCTAGTAACAGCATGACCTTCACATACATTTATTCTGAAATTGGAGCAGAAATGCTCGTCACAGAATGAATTCACATATATATATATAATTCAATCAGAGCAGAGATGATTCTTATAGTATGACATTCATACAGAAGTATGAGCATAATTGCTTATCACATTTTGACCTTTACATTTAATCTTAAACAAGTTCACCACCGGAGCTTGGTTTTAACATGTCTGTTGTCTCTAGTTGATCTAAAAATGATTACTAAAGTTATCATCCGGAAACAAAAAATTTGGCATATTCTAAGTCCAAGAAGGGCTTTAACACTTTCATGATGGGAGTTGTGCTGGTGCAGCATTAAAGATCCTATGCCAGTGCATTATCTTATATATGCGAGTCTCCCATAGGGAGCCTCGAATATATGAGGGCCCCTTCCCCCCTTTTCGTACGCCGGATTCGACCCATTTTGGACCCGTACGCCGGATTCAAGACACAAATTAAGCTGGATTCCGGATTCATGTATTTATATAAACGGATTCCATTTCGGGTGAAATATTGCGATTTGGTTCCTCATTTGGTCATAATAGATCATAATATCATGAATTTTATATGGGATCCAATCTGATGAACACTCTTATAGGACTTAGTCCGTATATATTCGTTTGTATACGGTGCTCTTTATCTTTCCGGTCATTATTTGCGGCAACATATCTCAAAAATTGCCCCAAAGACATAGCAAAACAATTTGGATGATGGACTGCCAATTATATTTCCGTGAAAATGCGCTGTGGGCATAAACTTAACCCACAATTCAAAAATATGTATGTTATATTGGGCTACCATCAACATATAAACAACGGTACCTCCGATGGCTAGTTAAAACAATATAACCTTGCCAGGATAGTGTGTGGATTTCAACCATGCTATATGTAAAACTGTTTACTCTCCGACACTTAGCTATATCATCAAACACATTAATTCAAATGGCGTTTGTTTGGCGGTTTACATGCGATGTGTTAAGCATGATTGTTAATATTATTATCTGGGACCCAAGCGGCCATATACACTCATGCAAATACATTGATGTGTATTGTTTGACTACCAGTGGATATATACATATTATTGGGAGCTCCAACTCCCGTGCTACATGCATATATTTATATATCAAAATCAATATGTAATCATCGATTAATCCCCAATTTTCTAGTGGAGCGTGAGCATTATGTTATTGATCTGTCCGACCGTCTGTCCATCCATCATTCAGTATTGGTTTATGTGTGGTGGCTTAAGATACGTATCAACTTTCTAAACTTAATTTAGTATTTGGGTTTTCTAACACAGAGTGCAGGCCGAGACCACGTGTTCGGTGACAGCCGGCCAATTTCCGCTATAGAATAGGGTCCCCCTTTTTTGTTGGGATTTCCTTCCATGTGCGTCCCCATGTGAGGGCATTGGTAAGTTCAAACTGGTTTTACTGGGTTTACTGATCCGGTGCAGGTTGGGTTTGTGTTTGGAGTCCACCCGAGGGTTTTACATGTGTTATCACATCGGGGTATTAATTCTGGGTCAATATATCACGCCCATATAAAGAGCGTTTAATTTATTAGTTTTTACACGGGAATGTGATAAAGATCGGTTAATCCAAGGAAGTCTAGACGCATATTCTATACCTTTGTTACTCTTATCCTAACATTGTGTAAACTGTCGCAAGGTAGACTGCTCTGGACCTCATTGGTGAAGTTTCCACTACCGGGGTTCAAGACGGGGGTGCCTTTATATGTGGGACCTGCTCATATATTATGGGTATCACAAAACTAATCTATAATATCATGTAAACTGGTAGTGAAATCGGTATTTGTTTCTTAAACTGGATTCCGGATTCCAGGGTCAATTTGAAGCTGGATTCCGGATTCCAGCGTCATTTTAAAACTGGATTCCGGACTCAAGGGGGGAGGGGGAAGGGGCCCTCATATATAAGAGAATACACTGGCTTACTAGGTCAAGGTAAATATTGTTAGGCCAATGCATAATCTTAAATATGTCAAGCTCTCGATGGGAGACTCACATATATAAGAGAATGCATTGACACAGGGTTTTCACAAAGATTAAGGAAGCTCCAGACATGGAAGGTTTAACACAGGCAAAATTTGTCGAACCGGCCCATATTAATATTTGACCTCTGTTTTCTTGTGATTAAACCCCGTCCCAAGTTGAGCAGGTCAATAATCAAATACTAAAGTTATCATTGGGAAACCAAAATGTTGATGGACAGATGGACAGCTAAACAGACAGATGGACAGATTTATTACAATATATGGTCATTTTCAACAGTTGTATAAAAACCTAGAGTTCCTAGATTCTCATGCATTCCTGACATTATTTTGGTCTCTGAGTCAACATTTTTCTCTGACAATATTTGGTGTAAATTTTACTCATGCCTTAAAGATAGATTATCGCTTTCCTATAGCAAGTTTTAAATAGCTCCCTGGGTTGAAAATAATAGATATGAATCGGAGACCCCTGTCCGGAAATGCTTCTATCAATTAATATTTATTTTATTTTGAATTTTCTGGTAAAAAATATCCGATCAATTTGTGACATTTACGACTCGCAGAGTGTAGCAAGCAAGATAACTCTATCTCTGTCTGATATTGCCTGAACGTTTCATCACAGCATATTCTAAAAATAGGAATGAATATATGTCCCACTTGATTGTTGCATTATATAAGAAAATATCAATAAAAAATAAATATTAATTGATAGAAGCGTTTCCGGACAGGTGTCTTCGACTCATATTTATTATTTAATACCCTGCAAACTATATAAAACTTGTTAAAGGAAGAGATAAACCATCTTTAATTGCTGAATTGCAATATCTCATCAATCACTCAAATTTGATTGAACTGAAAAATTTCAAAATACATGATTTAACCATGCATGACTCTGCATGAAGCCTAACCATTGTCTCAAAGTTCCCACATATTATTTAATTTGCACCTGAAATTCGGCGGGCCTGTGAAACAAAACTTAAAAAAAATAAAATGTTTTGGCCTAATATGTCTTTTGTAATTTCAAACAAATGCTTGCAAAAGTGGGACACATATTCACCATATTTAGAACAGACAACATATTGTCGGTGGGCCTCCAAAAGGTCGTACCTCAGGAAAATCAAATTGTTCAGGAGACACAAAAAACTATTTATCTCTAGAACTAGAATTGGTATATTTCAATAACTTTGCAAAATAACACTTTATATCTCAGTTGTTACAATATATACACTTTCATATTCAATTATCTTCTAGTTGATGAGAAAACATAATTTGATTGTGTTATACGACACTTTAGAAGATAAAAATTTAAATATTGTCTATACGACATTTTAGTTTTGACGATTCCCGCGGCTTGTTTTGTCTCTGTCACTCAGGATAAGGAGGATATGCCCTCCGGCCATTCTTCTTCAAAACAATCCAATCAGAATTGTCCTATCAGGAATGGTTTTATTACGCCATTTTAGAATTAACAAATAATTTTCTCGACAACACAGATACGACATTTTAGAACCCAAATTTCCCTGATAAACATAGAAAAATGGCATTTATATTTGAAATATTGACAAGTTAAAGGTACTCAATCCGATTAAAATTATCAATATAGTATAATTATTTAACACCAACCAGCAAACCTGAAACTACATACGCCATCATATTTTCTTATTTATTGAGGGGCAGCAGGAAGATGGCCAGTAGGTCATGCTGCTCTTGTACAATATTATTAATTCATATATCAATGCTTTGTTATCTACTCTTATCTATTGTCCAAATAAACTTCTACATTAAGCACCCCTAAATTGCTATTTCTTTGGCTTCAGGGGTAAATAATATTTGATTCGAGTCGAGGAACCCACCCATCAAAGCTCAGAGTCATCAGATATTGATTTTTGAAGTTTGTTATTTCTCGAGATGTGTACTAATAATTGCCCCAGAAACACTTATTCAAAAGGACGAAGATGGATAACTCTAAAATCAAGTGGTAATAATAATAATTTTTTACCCCCGAAGCCAAAGAAATAGTAATTTATGACGGTTTGATCAGATTGAGTACCTTTAATATATGATGAACTTATGTAATCGAACCCATATATTCTGAAAATTCAATAAAAAGTTTTGCGTCAACATGACAGGTACGACCTTTTAGAAGCCCACCGACAATATTCACCATATTTAGAACAGACATATAAATACCTTCTGGTTTTATTAATTTTTCCTGTAGCGATGTCCACAATGAATGAGAAAATGGACCCTCTGTCATCACCTGCCCATAGAATGCGACCAGTGGTGTCAAAGGTCATTGAGAGAACCTTCCCTGTTAACTTGCTAGAACCTCCCTGAAAAATATCAGAACTAATCAGTGATTCTGCTGTCTAAGATAATCAGTTGTCTATACTCAAGTCTTGAAATAGAGTGTCTGACATTTGCAGAATGATCTCCCAAGAGGGTGAATTTTGTGAGGTTACTCCACACAGTGGGCTAGCATCACCAAATTCGACCTCTGGGGACCTCATTTTGCTTTGCCTTATCTTCTGGGAAGTATCTATATTCTCAAATTAACTTTGATTTTAATAACATTTTCCCTTTTGTTCAGTTTCTATATCCCCTAATTTGCAGAAGATAATATGCATAATCGAGGTGACTAATGGGTGATCATCACCAACTTCAACTGGGAAAATTCAATCTGATCCAGTTGAGACCTAAGCAGAATGAGGTTTCCAGATGGTGAATTTGGTGATGCTAGCCCACCGTGCAGGATAGCATCACTAAATTCACCCTCTGGGGACCTCATTCTGCAAAATTGCAAACGACAGACACTCTTTCATGGCTTGTCAATACTTCGAGTTACAATATTTTTTTCAATAAAATCTAATTTTACATTACTCTTGGTTTTGTACCCTTGAAACAATCAACATAAACTAAGTTTATTGATACAAAAGAAGGTTGTTTGTATTGCAAACATTAATGCTCTCTAAATACAAGCTATTTCAACTAAATGAATAGAAAATATATATATCTATTAGTCTATTGAACCCTTTCAGTGCCAAGTCCGATTATTGTATCAACCCATATTTCCTTGATAATTTTTCAAATTTATTGATTATAATAATGTGATACATTGATGGAAAGAGCTCTTAGAGCTCTTAGAGCTCTTTCCATCAATGTATCTCATTATTATAATCAATAAATTTGAAAAATTATCAAGGAAATATGGGTTGATACAAAAATCGGACTTGGCACTGAAAAGGTTAAAATAAAATATCTGTTTTCAGGCAATTAGATCTCAATTTTGAGATGAGGGAGGCTATTTATTTTGAGATGATGGAGGCTATTTATGTTTATCATTTTCTCGAAATCTGGAAAATATACTCCAGAAAAAAACAAAAAACACTTGTAAGACGGACCTTGCATCCTTTGCCAGTTGACACATTCATCATCTGGACAGTTCCTCGGCCGTTTCCTGTCTGTGAGATGTTAAGGAATATTATTACCACTTCAGAGGGCATTCCTAGTACAATAACTTAGTTTTACTAGTACATTAAATCCACATAATGTTTAAGAAGTCAACTTATTTTCATGGGCTTTAATGAAAATTTGTTTCATTAATGCCCCCTGCCTCCTTACGGTTGAGGAATGTGGGAAAATTTAATTTTTGTTTTTTATTTGAAGCCAACAGAAGTTGACAAACGTTTGTCAAAATGGTTATGTTATATGAAATAAAACCACATAATTTAATTGGATTGAGCGATTATAGGTGGGTATAACTTATTCTCTTTGTACAATGCAGCGTTTCTTTTGTTGAAAGGCGATGTTTATCGGTTTAGATAACCTATTTTCGTTGTAAATAACGAGGTTGATCAGCTGACCGATCACGTGATTCTGTTTGTACACGTTGAATAATATGTCAAAATAAATCCAAAATGTCTCAATTACACGAATTGGATGAAATATCTCTTAATTTTTTTTAGAAATGAGTTCTAAACCACAATCAACAAACCAAGCAACAATATGGGGAGTCAAAATGTTTGAAGACTGTTAGATAATAGAAATATAATTTGTGATTTCAAGCCCACATTTGATATTGGATGAGAGTAGCTGTAGACATAAGTGGTAATAAATAATAGTAATAACATGATTTTGTCAGTGTCATGGTTTATTAACAGCCCTCCAAGAATGATTAGCGTGTACTTCACCTTGGGCCACTAACAGGCCCTTGAACTGTTAATCATTCCTGGAGGGCTGTTAATAAACCATAATGCCCTCCAAAATCATGCTATTGTCATATTATTACCATTTCACAGGGCATTCCTTAGATTACAAATTATAAAATAGTCTTTTTTATGAGAAAATGGTTTGGTGCATACATATCTTATGCAAATATCCAAATTATGCATTTAAGCGATATGCAATTAACTGAAATTGACTGTATTACCATTTCACGGGGCATTCCTCAGATTATTAACATTTCACAGGGAATTCCTTAGATTATTAACACAATTTTACTATTAGGATCACACTCTGTAATCACTTGAATGCGATCCGATCCCAAATCCAGTTCTCAGTAGTTATACCACCCGTTCTCGGTAGTTATACGCCTGTTCTTGGCATGCAATTTTTCAATGGTGCCGAATTTCAAAACAAAATGGAGCGTATTTCAAAGTAATTTTATTAAATTTGCACCAATTTTATTATATCTTCATTCCAACAAGCAGGCAAGATATTCAGTTTGGATAAAGTTTGTTTCAACAAATCATGATAAATTTTTATTCTGCACATTCCAATATTGTGAATCAGTAAAACAGCAGTGTCGTTTACGCACCTCAGTCAAAGTTGTGCCCCAAGAGGAACAACCCTCCACTTGCATTGACCCACTCACTCCGAGTGGGTCAAATAGCTTGTTCTGCTTTGTTCCTCTTGGTCCACAACTTATTCTGTGGGTGTAATCATTACTAACCCTCATGTGTACGACTACTGGTAAACCATTTAAATACCAGAAAACATGTAATAGTATACAATTATCGCATTGTTTCGAGGTTGACATGAGGAATTGTCAACCCGAGGAAGTAAATATTCACCAAGGCCGAAGGCCGAGGTGAATATTGACTTCCAAGGGCTGACAATTCCTCGTGTCAACCAAGAAACAATGCGATAACTGTTTTATTATATGAAACGCTCTTTGATTGGACAAGACGTTGTGACGTTGAACGTCGCTGGGAAAACCTGATCTATTTTCAGGTCTGATAATAAGTTATGTTAACCCCTGAAGTATCTGACGTCACTCAGAACTGTTATTAACCTGTTGTTTCATTAATGAGGTGAACATCGTTAGATATCTCAAGTTTTTCGTTACGTTTTAACATAGGAATTGGGGAAAGAAACTTATGTTCATATAATAATGCATTATAATGCCTGTAACATCATATAACTAGGGCGTGGCAAAATACACCTGTAGTAATAAAAACAAAGGGCCATAACTCTGGTGAAAATTGGTGGGCAGAACTCAAATTAGAACTTGACCTGTATTTCTGGCTAGTCATCTAACATAACAACTTTCTTTCTGTTCTGTTCAGACTTACTAAAGTTATCATCTGGAAATGAAAATTGAGTGCAAATTCCAATAAAAAGGGAGAAAACTCTGGTGAAAATTTGCTTGCGGAACCCGAAATCGACCATGACCTGTACTTTGTGCTAGAAATCCACATACCAAATTTCATTCCATTCAGTAGAGACTATCTAATGATATCATTCGAAAAACCAAAAGCGAATGGACAGATGGACAGACAGTCGGATGGACAGACAGACATACCAATAACATAAACGTCCCATTTTTAAAAAGGATACAACAAACATGTTGTTATTGAGAGGTTGAAACAAGCAGCACCAGAGTTCAACACCAATGCTGTCGTCTATGACTCTCATACAGCTACCAGCAGCAACGTCCCAAACCCGAGCCGTTCCATCCAGGGAGGCCGAGAGGATGATGTCATTTGATAGTGACCAAGAAAAATCTGAAATTAAAATAGTCTAACTTCAGCAGTTTTATTAGAAAAAGTTCTGAAAGAAAAAAAGTCCAAGAGCATCTTTAGGGGGTGGCAATATACGCCATTTAGCCATTTCGAATTGTACTACCGCAAAATAAAATAATAATTTGAGCTTACAAAGATATATCTGATATACCCTTAATTTCAATGCCAAAATGCAGTCAAATTCTAAGATAAAAAAGGGCCATAACTCATGTAAAAATAATTCAACGGAACCCATATTCGTACTTGGCCTGTATCTTAGTTGGGAAATACACATACCAACTTTGGTTCAGATCAAATAATTCAAACTGGAGTTATTGATCGGAAACCATAAATGTTAACAGATGGTAAAATTCTAAGTCAAAAAAGGACCGTAACTCATGTAAAAATAATTTGACGGAACCCATATTCGAACTTAGCCTGTATTTTTAGCTGGGAAATAGACATACCATCTTTGGTTCAGATCAAATAATCCAAACTGGGGTTATCGATCGGAAACCAAATATTTTAATGGACGGATGGATGCACGGATGGCTAGACGGATGGATGGATGGACAGACTGATTACATAATACAACCTTTTTTTTAAAAGGGCATATAAAAATTAAAAGAAAAAGTTGGTAAAAAAAACATTCATATCTACAATGTTACATTCTATGTGGATGAACGGAAGTAAGCGTTTGTATGCGTTATTGTAGTACTGCAATTAGAGGCAGAGTGTTAACTCTTCCATAATGGGGGCTAAGCCGGTGCAGCATTAATGACCCTAAACCAGTGCATTCTCTTATATATGCGAGTATCCCATAGGGAGCCTCGCATATATAAGATAATGCACAGGTTTCATGTTCAAGGTAAATACTGTTTGGCCAATGTATTCTCTTATATATGCGAGGCTACCTGTGGGATACTCACATATATAAGAGAATGCATTGGCACAGGGTTTTCACAAAAAATAGTGCCACTAAATTCATCCTATGGGGACCTCATTCTGCAAATGTCATATACACTATTCCTAGACTTGAGAAACACATTAGACATAATTTACCTGTGACGCCGGCCTTGTGACCCTTCATCAGACATATAACTGTTGCTGGAGGCGGGATAACCTGACAAACGGACAAGGCCCCATCCATCGAGCAACATGCAACCCGAGACTTGTCATCGTTGGCAAACTTGACGCTCATCACTGAAACAAAATCAACCAAAATATGTGAGTAAATAGATGTTCACGGCTATGCAGATGATACCCAAATCTCACTTTTCATTTCGACCGACAGAGAGAGGCGAAACTAAAGCACGTCAAATTGTGGAGAACTGTATTGTGGACATTAGAGCGTGGATAATTACCAACCGACTCATGATAAATGATGATAAGACTGAATTCATAATCATTGGTTCTCGACAACAACTTCAGAAAGTCAACATCAGTTCAATTCATGTGGGAGACGCCGACATACCAACAAAGGACACTGTTCGCAACCTGGGATCGTATTTTGACACAAACATGACAATGGATAACCATATCTCTAATATGTGTAAGAAGGCGTTCAGAGGTTTATACAAAATCCGACAAATTAGACAATACCTCGATGTAGACTCAACCAAGACATTGGTCCATGCTTTTGTCACGTCACACTTAGATTACTGTAATTCTTTACTGTATGGACTACTGGATTACCAGTGTGATCGCCTGCAAAAAGTGCTAAATGCTGCGGCGCGAGTTGTATCATACACTCCTAGGCATGAACATATAACTCCAGTTCTCAAGCAATTACACTGGCTGCCAGTGGAGTATCGAATCATGTTCAAAATTATTTTGCTTGTATTCAAATCTCGTAATAACATGTCACCATTGTATATACAGGATATGATCAAAGACAGAAATGTGTGTACATATGGATTACGATCTGATAGCAGTATGCTTTTGTACATTCCTTTCAACAAACAGAAAACGTTTGGCGATAGGGCATTTTCATTTGCAGGTCCACATCTATGGAATAGCATTCCACCTCACTTGAAAATATTCACTGATTTAAATAAGTTTAAGACCAGCCTCAAAACATATCTCTTTGATGTAGCATTTAATTCCTAGATATATGTGCATGTACATGTATTATGCTGATTAGGCAATGAGCTCGATGTAATGTAAAGCGCCGTTGAATATGTACTCATAATATTGAGCGCTATACAAATTAATTATTGTATTGTATTGAACATATTTCATTGTTTCTGATATTTGATTTTGGAAAACCCACCATAATATACCAGTAGTCAGAAGATATTAAGTACATGTGCTTAAATTATCACTTTCATGTTCATCATACTGAGACAGCATACATTAGCACTTGTTTTTTAAATTTGCCCGTGCCCTAAAATTTAAAAATCAAAGGTTTGATTGTAATGAAAATTTTAAAGTCTGGCTGGCTGGCTATTTAAGTATTTGACGGTTTAGATGCACATCAGAATTTTCTGAATATTGCAGACAATATAAATGTACCAAATTACATCAACTTCTGTTAACTATTATTCATCTTATCATCTGGACAACAAATAGTTTGGATGGTCATCCAAATATATTGTAAAAAATATCCTACCTGCTGCTCCTCATAATAGTATATCTGTCATTTGCAGAATGAGGTCCCCAGAGGGATTTTAGTGATGCTATGCTGCATGTCGGCGAGTGTCACCAAATTAATCCTATGGGAACCTCATTCTGCTGAAGCCTCAACTCCTATAGGAGACCTGGGATCAGATTGAAGTTCTCCAGTTGAAGTTGGTGATATTCACCTTGATTATGCATTTTGTCTTCTGCAAATTACAGGATATATATAGAAACTTCCCAGAAGGGAAAAGTAACTAAAAACAATGTTAATTTGAGACTATAGATACTTCCCAGAAGATGAGGCCTAAGCAGAATGAGGTCCCCAGAGGGAGAATTTGGTGATGCTAGCCCACTCTAAGCGATAGCATCACTAAATTTACCCTCTGGGGACCTCATTCTGCAAATGACAGACACACTATTTGCAGGCTTACTTACCTGCTGCGCTATGTTGGTCGAATATATGATGCATTCCAGCGAAGGCGTAATTCTCTGATATACTGTTTGCTCCAGCCATTGCCCTGCAATTAAATAACATTTTTATAAATTTATTATAACCTAATATCACACTGTCCAACCAGCACGTAGACAGTGTAAACAGCGGCCTATCAGTGTAAACAGCAGCCTATCAGTGTAAACAGTGGCCCCTCAGTGTAAACAGTGGCCTATCAGTGTAAACAGTGGCCCCTCAGTGTAAACAGTGGCCTATCAGTGTGAACAGTGGCCTATCAGTGTAAACAGCGGCCTACCAGTGTCCCACATATGCCTATCAGTGTAAACAGCAGCCTATCAGTGTCCCACATAGGCATATTAGTAAACATCGGCCTATCAGTGTAAACTGTGGTTTATCAGTGTAAACAGTGGCCTATCAGTGTAAACAGAAGCCTATCAGTGTCCCACATATGTCTATCAGTGTAAACAGTGGCCTATCAGTGTAAACAGCGGCCTATCAGTGTACACAGTGGTTTATCAGTGTCCCACATAGGCATATCAGTGTAAACAGTGGCCTACCAGTGTAAACAGCAGCCTATCAGTGTAAACAGTGGCCTATCAGTGTTTTCTGTTGATTCAGAGAAACCCTAACAACAAATTGACCAATAATCTACTTCAAAACATCACAAAATAAAGGTATATATAACCAGTTTTCTGTTTATCTGGCAATGTCCAGTTCGACTCCAGTTATTGGTTTATTGTTGTATGATAAACAACAATAGAGATGCGAGAATATTTAATAACTAACTGCTTTCTTATCGATATAAAAAGTTGTTCAAACAGCGATTTTTTAAATATAGGACTCATTGTTGCAGAAATTTATACCATCAGTGATACCATTTGGCAATTTCTAAAAGAAAAGAATTTGGCAAAAAATATTTTCATTTGGCAAAAAATTTGACAAAAGTAAGTTTCGGTCTAGACCAAGTCTTCTCAGTCCACAACAGCTTGGGATATCGGTTGGGATGATGCTGTTTTTGGACCGAGTCCGCCCTGTTGCTCTTCTATAATGGACATTCATTCAAAAGACGTACTACATGTAAACGTGGAGCCCGGGCATTCATGTAAACCCTGAATGTGAATGTCCGCAATTAATCTTTCTTCAAAATGATACCGTGATAGAAAAAGGCATAGTGATGATACAATAATTCTCTGGAAAACTAGGCTTTGTTTACTTATAAATCTTGTTTCTTTGACATTTAAGGTACCTCTGATATATGCATATTTGATACCATCATGCTGGGGAAAGGCTGTCTTCTACGTTCATATACACAAAGCTTCAATTTGACCTAATCTGAAGACATACAAGCAATATAACTCCCGCCCACGATTCTGGGCATAACGTACTGTACATTATAGAAGGGATTTACTTGAATGCCTGGGCTCCGCGTTTATATGTAATATGTCTTTCGAATGAACATCCATTATAGAAGAGCAACGGGGCAAGACTCGGCCCAAAAAACAGCATCATCCCAACCGACATCCCAAGCTGTTGTGGACTGAGAAGACTTGGTCTAGTTTCGGTCCAGCACGGACCCCGGCTGTTAATGGTATGACGGCCTTAGAATATACCTGCTAGCTTCAGCCTCTCTTGTGGGAACTACTTCTATACTGTCATATATTCTCTTCATCGGACCTTCAAGAACATGTCTTAGAGACCCGGCACTCGTGTTTCCTCTTATGGTGAAACCGACGCACCTCAGGACCCAAAGAATCCAAGCTCTAAAATGAGGAAACATAAGCTCTGAGCTCAATGATAATATGAACTTATAACATTGATAATATGAACTTATAACATTCACACTATAATCTCACTCCAAAATAGATAGTAATGCAGACCGGATCGCCCAGGGTGGTCTGGTCCACTGGCAAAGCACCGGTCCAAAGTGTTCTGGTCCACTACGGTAGCCTAT